>NC_069484.1:18841953-18924453 GCF_026875155.1 Cherax quadricarinatus
TTGTCTTCCATTGCATAAAATACCAAATATTGACTTTTTCTCCAGTATTTTCAGCAGTCAAGTGTATTAAACTTGTGAAATTATCTCTCTGAAAGCCTCGACGATATCAAAACATTGCCGCACTTTTGAAATCCAGTTTCTACTCACGGAGCAGGGAGAGTGGACCTAGTAGCGACCAGCGAAGAGGTAGGGCCAGGAGCTACGAATCGACCCCTGCAACAACAAACAATTACACACACAGGTGTGATGCCTTGCATCAGGTAATCTCACCCACATCCAGCTGGGCAGGAAGGCGGACCGTAAAGGAAAGTGTGTTTTTACTAGCTCCGTCCCCCTCTCTCTCCCTCCCGAAAGTGGGCACACGGGTGAGAGAGGAGGGTGCGCCCAACCCTTTTTTTTTTTAATTGGATATTTAGAATGCCTCATTTCAAAGTAGCCTAAAGGGATATTTTATTATTTATTTTTTATTTATTATCACACCGGCCGATTCCCACCAAGGCAGGGTGGCCCGAAAAAGAAAAACTTTCACCATCATTCACTCCATCACTGTCTTGCCAGAAGGGTGCTTTACACTACAGTTTTTAAACTGCAACATTAACACCCCTCCTTCAGAGTGCAGGCACTGTACTTCCCATCTCCAGGACTCAAGTCCGGCCTGCCGGTTTCCCTGAATCCCTTCATAAATGTTACTTTGCTCACACTCCAACAGCACGTCAAGTATTAAAAACCATTTGTCTCCATTCACTCCTATCAAACACGCTCACGCATGCCTGCTGGAAGTCCAAGCCCCTCGCACACAAAACCTCCTTTACCCCCTCCCTCCAACCCTTCCTAGGCCGACCCCTACCCCGCCTTCCTTCCACTACAGACTGATACACTCTTGAAGTCATTCTGTTTCGCTCCATTCTCTCTACATGTCCGAACCACCTCAACAACCCTTCCTCAGCCCTCTGGACAACAGTTTTGGTAATCCCGCACCTCCTCCTAACTTCCAAACTACGAATTCTCTGCATTATATTCACACCACACATTGCCCTCAGACATGACATCTCCACTGCCTCCAGCCTTCTCCTCGCTGCAACATTCAATATTTTATATATTATTATTATTATTATAATCAAGGGGGAAGCACTAAACCCGTAGGATTATACAGCGCCTATGGGGGGATGGAAGGCATTCAGGCTTAATTCAGGGAACTGGAGCACAGATCCAATTCCCTAGATCAAGAGCCCCTCACCAGCGTCAAGGAGCCTTCCTTGAGGGGATATTTTATATAGTCACACCTAAAAACAAATGATACAACCCGGATAAGACAGCAGTGAGAAGCTATCCTATGAGCTCCACTTATATCACAGGCTGTATTTCTTACATTCCGTTCTGAAATGTGTCAGCCTTAGCTGATGATAATGTTGACATAGTAACGCTGCTGCTGAGGATAGGTATACCTACATATATAGGGTGCCTGGTGTGGTGTGTAGTGTCATCAGGATCACACAGGTGGCGGCGGCAGCAGCTATTAAGGTCATTGATTCGTTATCCTCCCTAAATATTCTCAACTCCTTAAGTATAAATTGTGGTGTCGTTGTGCCAGAAACCAGACACAGGTATGGTAGGATTGCGGACAGTGGCGTCAGAGTACACCTTCTGTGGATTCCATCTTATATTGGTCTCCAGATGCATGATAAATTAGCTAAGTCATATGCCTTTGAAGAGGGAGTAGATTACAATCTTGGGATGTCAGCCAACAGTTTGAGAACAATAATACAAGAACTTCAACCGAATTTTATTGACTTAAGATTGACACCAGTCAGTCCATCTATCATCTATCATGCAGGTGGAGCCACATGTCTATTGTGCATCCAACAAAATAAGCAGACTCCTGAATGTCACTACCGCCTGACTCCGGCTGGGTTACCAGTACATACCTTTGGGAAGTTAATTAAATCACCACTACCAGATGTAGACCAAATGAAATGTAAACTTTGCCAGATGGACAACTGTCACACCTTGCGTCAATATGTATTGGAATGCAATAAAATTAATGTATTCAGAGATATCACTCAGAAATTTTCAAAAAAGTCAAGTATTTTATCCACAGTGATGTATTACAAACCAGCCTAGAAAAATACATCGACTTTGCTCACTGTAAATTACTAATTACAACTTCTTTTCACCACTCTGGTTAGCATAACTGCGTGGGTCTGGTGGTCGCTAACACCAACAGCCTGTTGACAAGCATCAATAGAGAGCCTGCCCTTAGGCCGATCTCAGAATAAAAACTCTTGAAACTGGCCAAGGACTCCGAGAGAGGATCCAGTAGATAAGCTGAAACTATAAACAGACGTCTGAGAATACCAAGGCAGGTGTGGAGACGATAATACCCGAAGCAGTGTAAACTTAATACCGAAGGAGGTGGAGACGATAATACCCGAAGGCAGTGTGGAGACGATAACACCGAAGGCAGTGTGGAGACGATAATACCCGAAGGCAGTGTAGGACATAAACCCGAAGCAGGTGTGAGACGATATTATACCCGAAGGAGTGTGAGACATAATCCCCGAAGGCAGTTGGAGACGAAATACCCGAAGGCAGTTGGACGATAACACTCGAAGCAGTTGGAGACGATAATACCCAAGCAGGTTGAACGATAATACCCTAAGGCAGGTTGGAGACGATAATACCCGAAGGCAGGTGGGAACGATAACACTCAAAGGGCCCAGGTGTGGAGACATAATACCCGAAGCAGTGTGGAGACGAAATACCCCGAAGGCAGGTGTGGAGACGATAAACCCGAAGGCAGGTTTTGGAGACGATAACCCGAAGGCGGTGTAGAGACGATAATACCCGAAGGCAGGTGTGGAACGATAATCCCGAAGGCAGGTGTGAGACGAAACACTCGAAGGCGGTTGGAGACGAATACCCGAAGGCAGGTGTAGAGACGATAATACCCGAAGGCAGGTGTGGAGACGATAATACCCGAAGGCAGGTGTGGAGACGATAATACCCGAAGGCAGGTGTGGAGACGATAATACCCGAAGGCAGGTGTGGAGACGATAAACCCGAAGGCAGGTGTGGAGACGATAATACCCGAAGGCAGGTGTGGAGACGATAACACCCGAAGGCAGGTGTGGAGACGATAATACCCGAAGGCAGGTGTAGAGACGATAACACTCGAAGGCAGGTGTGGAGACGATAATACCCGAAGGCAGGTGTGGAGACGATAATACCCGAAGGCAGGTGTGGAGACGATAATACCCGAAGGCAGGTGTGGAGACGATAATACCCGAAGGCAGGTGTAGAGACGATAATACCCGAAGGCAGGTGTAGAGACGATAATACCCGAAGGCAGGTGTGGAAACGATAATACCCGAAGGCAGGTGTGGAGACGATAATACTCGAAGGTAGGTGTGGAAACGATAATACCCGAAGGCAGGTGTGGAAACGATAATACCCGAAGGCAGGTGTGGAGACGATAAATACCCGAAGGCAGGTGTGGAAACGATAATACCCGAAGGCAGTGTGGAACGATAACTCGAAGGTAGGTGTAGAACGATAACACTCGAAGGCAGGTGTGGAGACGATAATACCCGAAGGCAGGTGTAGAGACGATAACACTCGAAGGCAGGTGTGGAGACGATAATACCCGAAGGCAGGTGTGGAGACGATAATACCCGAAGGCAGGTGTGGAGACGATAATACCGAAGGCATGTGAGACGATAATACTCGAAGGCAGGTGTGGGAGACGATAATACCCGAAGGCAGGTGTGGGAGACGATAATACCCGAAGGCAGGTGTGGAGACGATAATACCCGAAGGCAGGTGTGGAGACGATAATACCCGAAGGCAGGTGTAGAGACGATAATACCCGAAGGCAGGTGTAGAGACGATAATACCCAAGGCAGGTGGGAAACGATAATACCCGAAGGCAGGTGTGGAGACGATAATACTCGAAGGTAGGTGTGGAAACGATAATATCCGAAGGCAGGTGTGGAAACGATAATACCCGAAGGCAGGTGTGGAGACGATAATACCCGAAGGCAGGTGTGGAAACGATAATACCCGAAGGCAGGTGTGGAGACGATAATACTCGAAGGTAGGTGTAGAGACGATAACACTCGAAGGCAGGTGTGGAGACGATAATACCCGAAGGCAGGTGTGGAGACGATAATACCCGAAGGCAGGTGTGGAGACGATAATACCCGAAGGCAGGTGTGGAGACGATAATACCCGAAGGCAGGTGTGGAGACGATAATACCCGAAGGCAGGTGTGGGAGACGATAATACCCGAAGGCAGGTGTGGAGACGATAATCCCTCGAAGGCAGGTGTGGAGACGATAATACCCGAAGGCAGGTGTGGGAGACGATAACACCCCGAAGGCAGGTGTGGAGACGATAATACCCGAAGGCAGGTGTGGAGACGATAACTGAAGGCAGGTGTGGAGACGATAATACCTGAAGGCAGGTGTGGAGACGATAATATCTGAAGGCAGGTGTGGAGACGATAATATCTGAAGGCAGGTGTGGAGACGATAATATCTGAAGGCAGGTGTGGAGACGATAATATCTGAAGGCAGGTGTGGAGACGATAATATCTGAAGGCAGGTGTAGAGACGATAATATCCGAAGGCAGGTGTGGAGACGATAATATCTGAAGGCAGGTGTGGAGACGATAATATCTGAAGGCAGGTGTAGAGACGATAATACCTGAAGGCAGGTGTGGAGACGATAATATCGAAGGCAGGTGTGGAGACGATAATATCTGAAGGCAGGTGTGGAGACGATAATATCTGAAGGCAGGTGTAGAGACGATAATATCTGAAGGCAGGTGTGGAGACGATAATATCTGAAGGCAGGTGTGGAGACGATAATATCTGAAGGCAGGTGTAGAGACGATAATATCGAAGGCAGGTGTGGAGAACAAATACTGAAGGCAGGTGTGGAGACGATAATATCGAAGGCAGGTGTGGAGACGATAATACTGAAGGCGGGTGTGGAGACGATAATACTGAAGGCAGGTGTGGAGACGATAATATCTGAAGGCAGGTGTGGAGACGATAATACTGAAGGCAGGTGGAGACGATAATATCCTGAAGGCAGGTGTGGAGACGATAATATCTGAAGGCAGGTGTGGAGACGATAATATCTGAAGGCAGGTGTGGAGACGATAATATCTGAAGGCAGGTGTGGAGACGATAATATCTGAAGGCAGGTGTGGAGACGATAATACCCGAAGGCAGGTGTGGAGACGATAATACCCGAAGGCAGGTGTAGAGACGATAATATCTGAAGGCAGGTGTGGAGACGATAATATCTGAAGGCAGGTGTGGAGACGATAATATCTGAAGGCAGGTGTGGAGACGATAATATCTGAAGGCAGGTGTAGAGACGATAATATCTGAAGGCAGGTGTGGAGACGATATCTGAAGGCAGGTGTAGAGACGATAATACTGAAGGCAGGTGTGGAGACGATAATACCAGAACTGTTTGCTGACGAACCTTACCTTACCTTACCTAACCAGAATACAGGTCAGGAGAAAAGGTCAGGAGGAAGCCAAGGACAAGTCAAATAGTGTTAATGTTTAACTTATTTATCTCACCACCACATTACACAATGGACATCATTTAATGATAAAACTGAAGCATAAGACACAAAATATAATCACATCAGGACATGTTTACCGGAAATGCTTCCATCTTGGAGTGACCAAGACACCAACGATTCCACTAAATATATCCCTAAGTGACGTATTTTCTTTCTTTTAAAAACAAAGAATAAAAGTCACAATAATGTGAATAGGTCGAATAGGCATATTAATGGGAGTGGCTGGGTGTTAGTAGGATTTGTCTAGCACAGTAGGCCTACTGCAGCCCATATCTATTTTTATATTCTTAGAACGTAATTAACGCTTGAGATTGTAAATGTTTAAGATCAAGGAAGCTTCATTCTTCAAGCTGGCATAGATTTAAAGGGACGTGAGTGAAATATGTAAATGAATGAAAAGCAGAGAATATAAACAAGTGATGAAACTACAAATAGGATAAATAGAGATTTAGGAAGAATGTGTGTAAGCTCGAGTTACCTGTGATATACCTGTGAGTGGTTTCGAGAGAGTTGTTACTCCCGCAGCCCGGCCTGGGTCCTGGGTTGATGACGGCAAGAACCTACTAACACACATGACCAACACAACTAACATACAGTCACGACTTGAACAATGATTCACATAGAGCAATGTCATTCTTGTAAAGGTTACTTACTGATTCTAACTTCAACATACCTTTCTGATCATGACCAAACTAAATGATTAGTTATATTTTTACTGCCCGCCACACTACCGTACACTCCACATGAGAGGACACAGGAGGATACATACTACCGTACACTCCACATGAGAGGACACAGGAGGATACATACTACCGTACACTCCACATGAGAGGACACAGGAGGATACATACTACCGTACACTCCACATGAGAGGACACAGGAGGATACATACTACCGTACACTCCACATGAGAGGACACAGGAGGATACATACTACCGTACACTCCACATGAGAGGACACAGGAGGTACATACATCCGTACACCTCCACATGAAGACACAGGAGACACATACTACCGTACACTCCACATGAGAGGACACAGAAATACAACTACGACACGTCCACATGAAGACACGAGAGATATACTACCGTACACTCCACATGAGAGGACACAGGAGGATACATAATACCGTACACTCCACATGCAGGAAAGGACAAGGTCGTTCATGAGACCTGCCAGCACTCTCTCTCTCGCCCAATATAACTGTACCCAGGGTACACAGGTCCTGCCTGCTCATCACCTTATGTCATCCCTAAAACACCTCTCACCACCCTCCCCTAGCATACAAAATAACAAAACGTCAAGTGCTTAAAACTGCAGCAGAATTGTCAAAACACTGAGGCCTGGTCACAGACCGGACCGCGGGGGCGTTGACCCCCCGAAACTCTCTCCAGGAGCCTCAACACTGAGCAGTTCTCTCCCTCTCACTACACTCACATGACCAGCTTATTATTCTACCGTCTAATTGGCTACTTTTTCTAAAGTGCCCTCAGCAAGGACAAAGTTATCAACAAGTGAAGGGCCAGAGAGTATTTACGAGTGAGCTACAGGTTGAGAGAGTTGTGAAGTTAGAACTGGTTAAGTACGTACACCTGGTAATCCCAGGACCGAGTGAGGGCGCGTACCAATCTCGCTCACTAAATTAATGAGTTTACATAGCCAGCAGTGATAGTTATTCAAGATACATGATTAGATTTATGTTTCTTTCTTCAAGCTGGTCTCAAGTCAACAAACCTGTGACCAGTTTCCAGTTATACTTAGCTGTTACCTGAGACTTGACAAGACTTAGTTCTTACCTAAGATTCCACAAGAAACTATAATTCGATATACCTTTGAGAAGCCTCTTAAGATGTCCTACTCCCGTAGCCTGGCCCCGAGCCAGCTTTATCTGGTGCTTGCCTGGTCAACCAGGCTGTTACTGCTAGTTACCAGCTGGCCCAGATATCTATCACAGCCTGGTTGATCCGGCACTTGGCAAAGTTGCTTGTTGTGTTTGGTATTCAAAACTTCTGCACTTGTTACAGCACTGTTTCTGATATCTTTGGTAGATATCTTCAAGAGGAAACTGGAGAAGTATCTTCACCAGGTGCCAGATCAACCAGGCTGTGATGGATATGTGGGACTGCAGGCCACCAGCAGCAACAGCCTGATTGACCAGGTTAGCACCAGGTTGGCCCATGGCCGGGCTCCGGGAGCAGACTCTCGAAACTCTTCAAAGATTAAACAGTCTGAAACCACGGATGCTGATATAATGTTCTCTTATTGTGCTCATGGTACCCCTGCTTTTCAATGGGCTTATCTTACATTTTCTCCCATATCTCTACTCCAGTATGTTATGATAATGTGTAGATTTGGGAGAAGGCCCTCGGGTATCTTTCACGTATATATTATATATCTCTCTCGTGAGCACATATTTAGGACTTCGAGGTATTCCCAGCAATTTATACATTTTATTGGCTCCATGAGGGCCGTAAATGATCTCTATATCTGTTCCAGCTCTGATCTCTCTCCTGTCCTGAACGAAACCGTCAATACTGAACAATATTCTAAAAGAGAGTGCACAAGCTATTTGAATAATGCCACTATAGGGACTGTTTTCTTTGTTTTTCTGGCCTTCGAAACATTTGCCTTATTGTGTTCTTTGTGAAGGCCAGGAACATGACCAAACACCAACTTACTAGTTTACCAAGGACTGACAAGCATAGAAGACTTGTATAACTAACGTGTAATACACACTTGTCAATGTTCACTACTAACCAACATGGAGACAAACTCAGGAGATAGATTGATTTGTATATTTCGACCCCCTTTTGTGATCCTCTTCAGCTGTAAGTGGCTTGGTGGTGGTGTAGAGAGCCAGTGAGTGGCTTGGTGGTGTAGAGGGCCAGTGAGTGGCTTGGTGGTGTAGAGGGCCAGTGAGTGGCTTGGTGGTGGTGTAGAAGGCCAGTGAGTGGCTTGGTGGTGGTGCAGAAGGCAAGTGAGTGGCTTGGTGGTGGTGTAGAGGGCCAGTGAGTGGCTTGGTGGTGGTGTAGAGGGCCAGTGAGTGGCTTGGTGGTGTAGAGGGCCAGTGAGTGGCTTGGTGGTGGTGTAGAAGGCCAGTGAGTGGCTTGGTGGTGGTGTAGAGGGCCAGTGAGTGGCTTGGTGGTGGTGTAGAGGGCCAGTGAGTGGCTTGGTGGTGGTGTAGAAGGCCAGTGAGTGGCTTGGTGGTGGTGTAGAGGCCAGTGAGTGGCTTGGTGGTGGTGTAGAGGCCAGTGAGTGGCTTGGTGGTGGTGTAGAGGCCAGTGAGTGGCTTGGTGGTGGTGTAGAAGGCAGTAGTGGCTTGTGGTGGTGTACGGCAGTGAGTGGCTTGGTGGTGGTGTAGAGGGCCAGTGAGTGGCTTGGTGGTGGTGTAGAGGGCCAGTGAGTGGCTTGGTGGTGGTGTAGAGGCCAGTGAGTGGCTTGGTGGTGGTGTAGGCCAGTGAGTGGCTTGGTGGTGGTGTAGAGGGCCAGTGAGTGGCTTGGTGGTGGTGTAGAGGGCCAGTGAGTGGCTTGGTGGTGTAGGGGGCCAGTGATGGCTTGGTGGTGGTGTAGAGGGCCAGTGAGTGGCTTGGGGGTGTAGAGGGCCATGAGTGGCTTGGTGGTGTAGAGGGCCAGTGAGTGGCTTGGTGGTGATGTAGAGAGCCAGTGAGTGGCTTGGTGGTGGTGTAGAGGGCCAGTGTGGCTTGGTGGTGGTGTAGAGGGCCAGTGAGTGGCTTTGGTGGTGTAGAGGGCCAGTGAGTGGCTTGGTGGTGGTGTAGAGGCCAGTGAGTGGCTTGTGGTGGTGTAGAGGCCAGTGAGTGGCTTGGTGGTGGTGTAGAGGCCAGTGAGTGGCTTGGTGGTGGTGTAGAGGCCAGTGAGTGGCTTGGTGGTGGTGTAGAGGGCCAGTGAGTGGCTTGGTGGTGGTGTAGAGGGCCAGTGAGTGGCTTGGTGGTGGTGTAGAGGGCCAGTGATGGTGGGTAGAGGCCATGAGTGGCTTGTGGTGGTGTAGAGGGCCAGTGAGTGGCTTGTGGTGGTGTAGAGGCCAGTGATGGCTTGGTGGTGGTGTAGAGGCCAGTGAGTGGCTTGGTGGTGGTGTAGAGGGCCAGTGAGTGGCTTGGTGGTGGTGTAGAGGGCCAGTGAGTGCTTGGGTGGTGAGGGCCTGATGGCTTGTGGTGTGTAGAGGGCCAGTGAGTGGCTTGGTGGTGGTGTAGAGGGCCAATGAGTGGCTTGATGGTGGTGTAGAGGGCCAGTGAATGGCTTGATGGTGGTGTAGAGGGCCAATGAGTGGCTTGATGGTGGTGTAGAGAGCCAATGAGTGGCTTGATGGTGGTGTAGAGGGCCAGTGAATGGCTTGATGGTGGTGTGGAGGGCCAGTGAATGGCTTGATGGTGGTGTAGAGGGCCAGTGAATGGCTTGATGGTGGTGTAGAGGGACAATGAGTGGCTTGATGGTGGTGTAGAGGGCCAGTGAGTGGCTTGGTGGTGGTGTAGAGGGCCAATGAGTGGCTTGATGGTGGTGTAGAGGGCCAGTGAATGGCTTGATGGTGGTGTAGAGGGCCCGTGAATGGCTTGATGGTGGTGTAGAGGGCCAATGAGTGCCTTGGTGGTGTAGAAGGGAGATAGGTTTCGTCATTAATTAATAACATGTTTGTAATTCAGGTCAAGCGCAGCCAGCACATGGCACCAGTGTTGCCAGTGCACCAGACACACAGACTCCGTCCTTGTTTATAACAACTACCACCATCACTCACTAAAATCCTGACCACAGCTGTACACAGCAAATTCTATGTTGGTTCATAACTACCACCATCATTCTGACTATAAACAGCTATACAGTCAGCATACACAGGTGGTAGCATACTAAAGTGGTATACAATACCAACAGGTTGACGAATGAACAAGTACAAATACTCAAGACTCTCTTCATACCTGTCTTCAACATGGCAATTAACTCTATATTCCACTGATGTGCAGGCGAAACGTTTCGATAATAAAGATACATAGGTGTTGCACATGTGTCTTATTCATCACACATAAATGGTGTTAGTGGCATACAGGGAAGAGTGTTTAGCTTACACCCAGGATGGCAACTCCCTCTCACCACCAACACACTCACTACCATCAACCTCACCATCAGTACCACAACACTATCATATAAATATATGTACCAATAAATTTAACTCAAAAACTAAAAAAAAAAAAAAAAAAAAAAAAAAAAAAAGAAAAGCCATAGGAGAATAATGAAGTTGCGAGGGAATCAAAGGCCTACTCGAAAAGCTTCTTTCAGATACATACTACTGTAATATTATGGAGAAGACAGGCTCATTTAAATAATTCCTCTGTCTTTTACACAAGTTACAAATGAAATTCCAGAAGTCAAGATTTATACAGGACAGAATGAAAGATGTAAGATGACAGTCACCAGTGGCACGGTGCTCAGATAAGTAGACACTAAAAGTCTACAGGACAGAATGAAAGATGTAAGATGACAGTCACCAGTGGCACAGTGCTCAGATAAGTAGACACTAAAAGTCTACAGGACAGAATGAAAGATGTAAGATGACAGTCACCAGTGGCACGGTGCTCGGATAAGTAGACACTAAAAGTCTACAGGACAGAATGAAAGATGTAAGATGACAGTCACCAGTGGCACGGTGCTCGGATAAGTAGACACTGAAAGTCTACAGGACAGAATGAAAGATGTAAGATGACAGTCACCAGTGGCACAGTGCTCAGATAAGTAGACACTGAAAGTCTACAGGACAGAATGAAAGATGTAAGATGACAGTCACCAGTGGCACAGTGCTCAGATAAGTAGACACTAAAAGTCTACAGGACAGAATGAAAGATGTAAGATGACAGTCACCAGTGGCACGGTGCTCAGATAAGTAGACACTAAAAGTCAACAAGTCACCAGGGTCTAACTGTTTTCAGGGGTTCTTAAGGAATGACAACAGGAACTTAAACCATTAGCAAGTCTTTTCAATAAATCATTGAAGGGGTGTCGTGCTGGGTGTGGGAAATGGCAAATGTGATACCCATTTACAAAGCAAGAGGCAGGTTCTTAGCTTATAATTATAGACCACTCAGCCTGGTCTCAACTGTGGGTAAATCAGTGGAATCAATAACTGCAGATGCTATTCAAAGTTACCTTGGAAGACATTTGTTTAATGAATCTCGGCTTTATGAAGTTCGTTCAAGTTCTAACACCATACTGCTTTCACTAAGGTGCCCAAGGCAGTGGACCATGATAAACAATATCACATTATGTACTTTAGGAATTCCTTTAATAGAACAGTGATGAAAAAAACACAGCTGCCTACAATATCAGTAGAAACATAACTGACTGACAGGCATCAGTGTGTTTAGGTAAATGGGGAGAAATGGGAATGGGGACGAATTACAAGTGATGTTCCATGAGGGTTAGTATTCCTATCATGGGCCAGTAGGCCTACTGTAATGCTACTTTATTCATATGTTATCATATACTTCCACCACAACCACCAGCACCACCACCATTTCATTACCACTACCACTTTCATTACCACTACCATTAGCTAAGGAAAAAACTGAGGTGAGGTGACCTATCAGCAGCCAGGAATGCAGCAGGTGTGACTCCCTCTCCTCTCACCCCCTTAGACCACACCCTTCTCTCACCCTACCACGCACACATTCTCTCATTCTCTTCCTCTCTCTTTGTCTCTCTCTCTAAAAAAAAAAGCTAGTGTAGCATGTGGAGCAGTGCCACTACAGTGGTTGAGAAGTTGCACGTGTCTTACTTGCACCTACTTAGTGCCAGGCACTATGGTCTCCTCGACAAGCACTCACTACATAATACACACATACAGGCAGAATGAAACATTAACTAACGACATTTCGCTCATACAGGATCTTTATCAGTTAACAGAGAATGCAGAAACGTTCAGATCTTAACACTGTTTTTTTTAATGTGTTTATTTAAGGGTTAAACATTCGTTTATGTATATGTCATATGACCTAAATTAACTCACCCCACCTTTAAATTAGGAATACACGATATTTGAAAGAAACTAAGCGTTAAGAAACTGACGTTCAGCACCATAACAACAAACTGACGTCCAGCACCATGACAAACTGACGTCCAGCACCATGACAACAAACTGACGTCCAGCACCATGACAGCAAACTGACGTCCAGCACCATGACAACAAAGTGACATGGTCCTTAGGCAAATAGATAAATTAAAACCTAACAAATCCCCAGGCCCTGATGAACTGTATGCAAGGGTTCTAAAGGAATGTAAAGAGGAGCTTAGCACACCTTTGGCTAATCTTTTCAACATATCACTACAAACTGGGATGGTGCCCCGATAAGTGGAAAATGGCAAATGTGATACCTATTTTCAAAACAGGTGACAGGTCCTTAGCTTCGAACTATAGACCAAAAGCCTAACCTCCATATGGGAAAATTTATGGAATCAATAATTGCCGAGGCAGTTCGTAGCCACCTTGAAAAGCATAAATTAATCAACGAATCTCAGCATGGTTTTTACAAAGGGCGTTCCTGCCTTACGAATTTATTAACTTTTTTCACTAAGGTATTTGAGGAGGTAGATCATGGTAATGAATATGATATTGTGTATATGGACTTCAGTAAGGCTTTTGACAGGGTCCCACATCAGAGACTATTGAGGAAAATTAAAGCACATGGAATAGGAGGAGAGATTTTTTCCTGGATAGAGGCATGGTTGACAAATAGGCAGCAGAGAGTTTGCATAAATGGGGAGAAATCAGAGTGGGGAAGCGTCACGAGCGTGTTCCACAGGGGTCAGTGTTGGGCCCCCTGCTGTTCACAATCTACATAAACGACATAGATGAGGGCATAAAGAGCGACATCGGCAAGTTTGCCGATGACACCAAAATAGGCCGTCGAATTCATTCTGACGAGGACATTCGAGCACTCCAGGAAGATTTGAATAGACTGATGCAGTGGTCGGAGAAGTGGCAGATGCAGTTTAATATAGACAAATGCAAAGTTCTAAATGTTGGACAGGACAATAACCATGCCACATATAAACTAAATAATGTAGATCTTAATATTACGGATTGCGAAAAAGATTTAGGAGTTCTGGTTAGCAGTAATCTGAAACCAAGACAACAGTGCATAAGTGCTCGCAATAAAGCTAATAGAATCCTTGGCTTCATAACAAGAAGCATAAATAATAGGAGTCCTCAGGTTGTTCTTCAACTCTATACATCCTTGGTTAGGCCTCATTTAGATTATGCTGCACAGTTTTGGTTCACCGTATTACAGAATGGATATAAATTCTCTGGAAAATGTACAAAGGAGGATGACAAAGTTGATCCCATGTATCAGAAACCTTCCCTATGAGGATAGACTAAGGTCCCTGAAACTGCACTCTCTAGAAAGACGTAGAATTAGGGGGGATATGATTGAGGTGTATAAATGGAAGACAGGAATAAATAAAGGGGATGTAAATAGTGTGCTGAAAATATCTAGCCTAGACAGGACTCGCAGCAATGGTTTTAAGTTGGAAAATTCAGATTCAGGAAGGATATAGGAAAGTACTGGTTTGGTAATAGAGTTGTGGATGAGTGGAACAAACTCCCAAGTACCGTTATAGAGGCCAGAACGTTGTGTAGCTTAAAAATAGGTTGGATAAATACATGAGTAGATGTGGGTGGGTGTGAGTTAGACCTGATAGCTTGTGCTACCAGGTCGGTTGCCGTGTTCCTCCCTTAAGTCAATGTGACCTGACCTGACTAGGTTGGGTGCATTGGCTTAAGCCGGTAGGAGACTTGGACCTGCCTCGCATGGGTCAGTAGGCCTTCTGCAGTGTTCCATCGTTCTTATGTTCTTATGTTCTTATGTAAGAAACTGACGTCCAGCACCATGACAACAAACTGACGTCCAGCACCATGGCAACAAACTGACGTCCAGCACCATGACAACAAACTGACGTCCAGCACCATGACAACAAACTGACTCCAGCACCAGACAAAAAACTGACCCACACCATGGCAACAAACTGACTTCACACCATGACAACAATTGACGTCCACACCATGAAAAACAAACTGACGTCCAGCACCAGACAACAAACGACGTTCAGCACCATGACAAACTGACGTCCCACCATGAAAACAAACTGACGCCAGCCCCAAACAACAAACTGATGTCCCACCCCATGCAAAACTGCGCCAGCCCCATGACAACAAACGACGTCCAGCGCCATACACCAAACTGACGCCAGCACCATGACAACAAACTGACGTCCAGCACCATGACAACAAACTGACGTCCAGCACCATGACAACAAACTGACGTCCAGCACCATGACAACAAACTGACGTCCAGCACCATGACAACAAACTACGTCCAGAAAACCAAAGGCAAAAACTGACGTCCACCCCCCCTGACAAAAAACTGACGTCCACCCCATACAAAAAACTGCGTCCACACCAGACAACAAACTGACGTCCAGCAACATGACAACAAACTGACGTCCAGCACCATGACAACAAACTGACGTCCAGCACCATGACAACAAACTGACGTCCAGCACCATGACAACAAACTGACGTCCAGCACCATGACAACAAACTGACTCCAGCACCATGCAAAAACTGACTCCAGCACCATGAAAAACAAACACGCCCCAGCACCATGACAACAAACTGACGCCCGGGCACCATGACAACAAACTGACGTCCAGCACCAGACAACAAACTGACGTCCCAGCCCCTGACAACAAACTGACCCACACCAGACAAAAAACTGACCCCAGCACCATGACAACAAACTATTAGTGTACAAAAAAGGAGGGTTGACGAGCAGACCTGAGTGATGACCACCTGTGACCTGTATACCTGGAGGGTTGTTCCGGGGGTCAACGCCCCCGAGGCCCAGTCCTTCACCAGGCCTCCCACTGGATCAGGGCCTGATCAACCAGGCTATTATTGCTGGCCGCATGCACTCCAACGTACGAACCACAGCTCGGTCGATCGTGTACTGACCTAGAGGACCCAAAAACACACTAAACAGCTGAGGAAAAATCAGGGACATAAAGAAAATTCCTTCAGTGTCAAAGAAACCCCATTTGGGGCCAGACTGGGGGAAGGGAGAAAAATCGAAACTCGTCAAAGGTTAACGAATGGAATACGTCACAAAATGTAGTGATTATGAGGATCTTAGGTAAAGATGACACGGGTGAAAAGTAGGAAAATTTCACACTTAAGTAAACCATTAGCCATAACTGTGCTACAGTTAACTACAGCAGCAAGCAAACTGGGAAAAAAAGCCAACTAAAAACATCAAGCATACCTGTGCTAAAATAGGCTAATTAAAACAGCAAACACATTTGTCCTGAGAACCTAACCTAATCAGCAAAAGTCAAATTTGCATACAATTACATATGAAAAACATGACACTGGTGCCAGTCTTACTGTGCCTCAGTTATGATCACTCACAAAGCTATTACAAAAACCCCGGGTGACAGGCACCTAATGTATCTACTACTATCCACTTTCCCCATCGTCTAGGCAGTAAATTTTTATCTGCTTGGGGAAATTTTGAGACCACAGCGTTAACACAAGACAAGGTGTAAGCACACTAGATGAAAAGGGAGGGCCCAACTTGAAGCAACCTGTGCACACAACTAAGCGAGTAAACACTCACCTGTTCACTATACCACAAAATTTTGGTAAATTTTTTTGATGCTGATGGAGAAATAATTCCTTAGTGAAAAAACAGGTTCAAAGAACGTAGAGAACGAGGCAACACAAGAAAAAAAGGGGTAACCCAACATGTATAAAAAAAAATATACAAAATTCTTTGCTTCACAGATAGAAAGAATTTTGACTACATTTGTAAATTGAAAAGCATACGTGAAAGAATATAAACAAGTACTCACACCACCCTTTCCCCCCTCCTCCTTTTCTCTCCTCCCTCTCTCTCTCCTCTTCACACACACCACACCACACACACCACACACACACCACGAGTTCATACACGAAATAATTTCATGTGATGAAATAATTTAGCCCCAGAAAACCATACTGTATAACATATGTGAGATACAAGTACTTATTAACAAGAACCATTTACAGATAATAACAAACATACACAAACACACCAATTGCAAAAAAAAAAATAATAGATGAAGAGTGGAGATTATGAACATAGTCGCAAATAAGCACTTAAACTGTGTAATAACTGCAGGTAACTAGACGAGAGAGAAGAACGTGCAACAAGACAGACAAGTTGAAACTATAAATAAGTTGAAATTATGATGCAACACTTGTTTGTAAAGGTGAAGATAAGGTTCAAGGTGGTGAGGATGATAGGGAGGGAGGGAGACGGGGAGATCAAGGGAGAGAAGGAGGGAGAGGGAGAGTCCCTTACTAAAACTACAAGTAGGAACCTGCCAGTGTTACAAATGGAGGACTGAGGACATGGAATTAAACTTCTCGCCACGTGTTTACTTAATTTAAAATGGTAATCAACTTGGACGAGTCAGTGCAATGAGTGGTGGAGGCTCGATACTCAGTTTGTTAATCTTGACACAAACAATATGCTCGCCTAGTTGTCATTTATCGTCAGATTCACACACAAGATAACGCCAGTTGTGTATATCAGGTTATTAAGATTACGATTTAGAGAAATTACATGGTTGTACAGAGAAATATAATAGTCGGGTGTACATGCTAAAAAAACCTTTGTATGCTGAGCATTTCAGGCAAACTTAAAGATTAACGTAAGATAAGTACGGCAATAATACATAGTTCATATGGTCATTAGATGAGTTAGAGTGAGTACAGCAGAATTGGATATCATATCAGGTAATGCTATATGGTTTTCATTAGTCTAGTAGCGACTTATTACACTATTGAATTAGTTAATAAAGATTACGGTATTACAAGGTAACAATTTAAAATATGAAGTATTACAGTTTGGTACTGTTTAAAACAATGAAATTTGGTATTACAATGGAACAATTTACATTATGATGTGCTGTATTACAATGTACTACTTTCAGACACATCAACATAGACTCCTTCAAAATAACACCTCCTCTCCCCTAGCTCAGATAGCAATAACAGCCTGGATGATCAGGTCATCAACTAGGAAGCCTGAGTTGGGACTAGGTCACAGCACCTAAAGTCAGTTCCGGATCAGCCGGGCTGTGGCTCGTACGTTGGTTTGCGTGCAGCCAGCAGCAACAGCCTGGTTGATCAGGCTCTGATCCACCAGGAGGCCTGGTCTCAGACCGGGCCGCGGGGGCGTTGACCCCCGGAACTCTCTCCAGGTAAACAGCGGTCATCCACTAAATTGTCTTCAAGCAACCACGTAACTTTCTGGTATGTGAAGTTAATAAACACCTGCAGCACCAGTGTTTACCTGCAGTACCAGTGTTTACCTGCAGTACCAGTGTTTACCTGCAGCACCAGTGTTTACCTGCAGTACCAGTGTTTACCTGCAGCACCAGTGTTTACCTGCAGTACCAGTGTTTACCTGCAGCACCAGTGTTTACCTGCAGCACCAGTGTTTACCTGCAGTACCAGTGTTTACCTGCAGTACCAGTGTTTACCTGCAGCACCAGTGTTTACCTGCAGCACCAGTGTTTACCTGCAGTACCAGTGTTTTACCTGCAGTACCAGTGTTTACCTGCAGCACCAGTGTTTACCTGCAGTACCAGTGTTTACCTGCAGCACCAGTGTTTACCTGCAGTACCAGTGTTTACCTGCAGTACCAGTGTTTACCTGCAGTACCAGTGTTTACCTGCAGTACCAGTGTTTACCTGCAGCACCAGTGTTTACCTGCAGTACCAGTGTTTACCTGCAGTACCAGTGTTTACCTGCAGCACCAGTGTTTACCTGCAGCACCAGTGTTTACCTGCAGTACCAGTGTTTACCTGCAGCACCAGTGTTTACCTGCAGTACCAGTGTTTACCTGCAGCACCAGTGTTTACCTGCAGTACCAGTGTTTACCTGCAGTACCAGTGTTTACCTGCAGCACCAGTGTTTTACCTGCAGTACCAGTGTTTACCTGCAGCACCAGTGTTTACCTGCAGTACCAGTGTTTACCTGCAGTACCAGTGTTTAACCTGCAGCACCAGTGTTACCTGCAGCACCAGTGTTTATCTGCAGTACCAGTGTTTACCTGCAGTACCAGTGTTTACCTGCAGCACCAGTGTTTACCTGCAGTACCAGTGTTTACCTGCAGCACCAGTGTTTACCTGCAGTACCAGTGTTTACCTGCAGTACCAGTGTTTACCTGCAGCACCAGTGTTTACCTGCAGTACCAGTGTTACCTGCAGTACCAGTGTTTACCTGCAGCACCAGTGTTTACCTGCAGCACCAGTGTTTATCTGCAGTACCAGTGTTTACCTGCAGTACCAGTGTTTACCTGCAGCACCAGTGTTTACCTGCAGCACCATGGTACCTGCAGCACCAGTGTTTACCTGCAGTACAGTGTTTACCTGCAGCACCAGTGTTTACCTGCAGTACCAGTGTTTACCTGCAGTACCAGTGTTTACCTGCAGCACCAGTGTTTACCTGCAGTACCAGTGTTTACCTGCAGTACCAGTGTTTACCTGCAGCACCAGTGTTTACCTGCAGTACCAGTGTTTACCTGCAGCACCAGTGTTTACCTGCAGCACCAGTGTTTACCTGCAGCATGATGTTTACCTGCAGCACCAGTGTTTACCTGCAGCATGATGTTTACTTGCAGCACCAGTGTTTACCTGCAGCACCAGTGTTTACCTGCAGTACCAGTGTTTACCTGCAGTACCAGTGTTTACCTGCAGCACCAGTGTTTACCTGCAGCACCAGTGTTTACCTGCAGTACCAGTGTTTACCTGCAGTACCAGTGTTTACCTGCAGCACCAGTCTTTACCTGCAGCACCAGTGTTTACCTGCAGTACCAGTGTTTACCTGCAGCACCAGTGTTTACCTGCAGTACCAGTGTTTACCTGCAGCACCAGTGTTTACCTGCAGCACCAGTGTTTACCTGCAGTACCAGTGTTTTTCCTGCAGCACCAGTGTTTACCTGCAGTACCAGTGTTTACCTGCAGTACCAGTGTTTACCTGCAGCACCAGTGTTTACCTGCAGTACCAGTGTTTACTTGCAGCACCAGTGTTTACTTGCAGCACCAGTGTTTACCTGCAGCACCAGTGTTTACCTGCAGCACCAATGTTTACCTGCAGCACCAGTGTTTACCTGCAGCACCAGTGTTTACTTGCAGCACCAGTGTTTACCTGCAGCACCAGTGTTTACCTGCAGCACCAGTGTTTAAAGGCAGCACCAGTGTTTACCTGCAGCACCAATGTTTACCTGCAGCACCAATGTTTACCTGCAGCACCAGTGTTTACCTGCAGCACCAGTGTTTACTTGCAGCACCAGTGTTTACCTCACAACATATAAAACATGCAATAAAACTCGAGAACGTTAAAAGTTTGCCACCGAGATAAAGAACCTAATGTACACAGGATTACAGACTTAAAACTCAAGAGTAAAAGAAGATATAAACAAGACTGGATATGATCACAACATACAAAATATTTAACGCCTATCTACATTAGAGACTTGTCACAAAGGTGACGTGAGACACAAAGGAGCAAAGACTGAAGACAAAAGAATCCTTGAAATACTCGGATACTGTGACCACACCCGACTTAGTCTTCAAGACCACACTGCCTGGCCAGTTAAACTGAAGGACCGTGTAGGATACTACCTCCTGTCACCACTTTCAAGTGTTACTCTTCGTGCAGATCAATCATCAGACTTCTCCGGTGACAGCCATAGAGCAGAGTGCTTGGACATGGTATCAATGGCTTTTTTTTTCAAAGTCGAATGAGACTTAGATTATATGAGAAATTTTTGACATGTCAGGAAAGGTCTGAGTCTCATTCATGAAAAATCATGTAAATTGTCAATCTTAAGTCTGATCAATGGTTCGCTTTAGTTTCATTAATTTCTTTGTTGACATCAGGAAAAATTCCATAACCAAGGGCCCAATTCTATATATGGTTTTAGCTCCATATTTTCGATTTCTTTCAATTACATTTACTTATTCTTTTGATGCCTCCACTTCTCATTAATTCTGTGTGATGCATTCGATTTACGTTCATTTTTTGTTTTGTTTTTCTAACCATGGCATCTTTTAAGCCTCCGTATACTCCAGATCATCGAGAAGCTCTGATATTCTTTGTCTTCCCCTATAGTTTCTTTCTTGCAGTTTTCTTCTCTCTTATTAGTATCTGTCTGGAACATTCCTCTAAGACACTGGTTCTAGTATCGCTGAACTCATCATCCTCTCAACACACTGGTTTTAGTATCGCTGAACTCATCATCCTCTCAACACACTGGTTTTAGTATCACTGAACTCATCATCCTCTCAGGACACTGGTTCTAGTATCACTGAACTCATCATCCCCTCAAGACACTGGTTCTAGTATCACTGAACTCATCATCCTCTCAGGACACTGGTTCTAGTATCACTGAGCTCATCATCCTCTCAAGACACTGGTTCTAGTATCACTGAACTCATCATCCTCTCAGGACACTGGTTCTAGTATCACTGAACTCATCATCCTCTCAGGACACTGGTTCTAGTATCACTGAGCTCATCATCCTCTCAAGACACTGGTTCTAGTATCACTGAGCTAATCATCCCCTCAAGACACTGGTTCTAGTATCACTGAGCTCATCATCCTCTCAAGACACTGGTTCTAGTATCACTGAGCTCATCATCCTCTCAGGACACTGGTTCTAGTATCACTGAGCTCATCATCCTCTCAAGACACTGGTTCTAGTATCACTGAGCTCATCATCCTCTCAAGCCCCTCGTTCTAGTATCACTGAGCTCATCATCCTCTCAGGACACTGGTTCTAGTATCACTGAGCTCATCATCCTCTCAGGACACTGGTTCTAGTATCACTGAGCTCATCATCCTCTCAGACACTGGTTCTAGTATCACTGAGCTCATCATCCTCTCAGGACACTGGTTCTAGTATCACTGAGCTCATCATCCTCTCAGGACACTGGTTCTAGTATCACTGAGCTCATCATCCTCTCAGGACACTGGTTCTAGTATCACTGAGCTCATCATCCTCTCAGGACACGGGTTCTAGTATCACTGAGCTCATCATCCTCTCAAGACACTGGTTCTAGTACCCACTGAGCTCATCATCCTCTCAGGACACTGTTCTAGTATCACTGAGCTCATCATCCTCTCAGGACACTGGTTCTAGTATCACTGAGCTCATCATCCTCTCAGGACACGGGTTTTCTAGTATCACTGAGCTCATCATCCTCTCAAGACACTGGTTCTAGTATCACTGAGCTCATCATCCTCTCAGGACACTGGTTCTAGTATCACTGAGCTCATCATCCTCTCAAGACACTGGTTCTAGTATCACTGAGCTCATCATCCTCTCAAGACACTGGTTCTAGTATCACTGAGCTCATCATCCTCTCAGGACACTGGTTCTAGTATCACTGAGCTCATCATCCTCTCAGGACACTGGTTCTAGTATCACTGAGCTCATCATCCTCTCAGGACACTGGTTCTAGTATCACTGAGCTCATCATCCTCTCAAGACACTGGTTCTAGAAATCACTGAGCTCATCATCCTCTCAAGACACTGGTTTAGTATCACTGAGCTCATCATCCTCTCAGGACACTGGTTCTTAGTATCACTGAGCTCATCATCCTCTCAGGACACTGGTTCTAGTATCACTGAGCTCATCATCCTCTCAGGACACTGGTTCTATTATCACTGAGCTCATCATCCTCTCAAGACACTGGTTCTAGTATCACTGAGCTCATCATCCTCTCAGGACACTGGTTCTAGTATCACTGAGCTCATCATCCTCTCAGGACACTGGTTCTAGTATCACTGAGCTCATCATCCTCTCAGGACACTGGTTCAAGTCTATGTTGCTCACATTAACCTTCCCAGGATATTTTGGTAAGGTTATGATTTACTTGATCCAAGTTGCTGAACATTCTGCTGCTTAAAATCAGTGTGTCTGCAAGTCTGACCTTCAATTATGTTTTGATCAGAGTCTTCGAAACCATTATGTTCCATACTAACTCCTGATTCTTAGTCCTAATTACATTCAATAACCATACAGTGAGCTCGTTCCTTCTCGTGCGTATGGTGGCAGCACATTCCAAACACCTAGTAAGCTTCTCTAAGCTAGCTCTGGAGACACACACACAGCTCCAGGGAGCTGTGTGTATCTGTCAACCACCAGGTGACCCTCTTTTGTCATGACCAACAATTCCACTAAAATTTAACACCGTTATGCATTTTTTAACCATGACACTCCAAGGCCGCATGTAAACGTCTACTTATAATGGCCCTAAATATAGACTGTAGAACCACCGAAGTAACGACACTCGTGCTCACGGTCAGCAAGCATAGCTAGATATAAACACAACTATGATGACCACAGCACCAGTGTCATGTGCACGACGCTGTTACTACACACATCACCCTCTGTCACGAATATTCACTAACCTGTACACTAACCACTGCTAAATGTACTTACCCACCACCTTCACACTAACCACTGCTAAAGGTACTTACCCACCACCTTCACACTAACCACTGCTAAAGGTACTTACCCACCACCTTCACACTAACCACTGCTAAAGGTACTTACCACCACCTCACACTAACCACTGCTCAAGGTACTTACCCACCACCTTCACACTAACCACTGCTAAAGGTACTTACCCACCACCTTCACACTAACCACTGCTAAAGGCACTCACCACCTTCACACTAACCACTGCTAAAGGCACTCACCACCTTCACACTAACCACTGCTAAAGGCACTCACCACCTTCACACTAACCACTGCTAAAGGCACTCACCACCTTGACACTAACCACTGCTAAAGGTACTCACCCACCACCTGCACAAAAACCACTGTGCTTTTTTAACTCCCACCACCATAAACAAAACCGAAGGCTGACACAGGTACGGATGAGCCAACAAGTAACATCTAGACACCACTTGATCAACCAGACTTAATAAATACAAATGGCATAATGCAATGATAATGAAAAAAATCATGTTGCAGAACAAGCTGATAGTGCAACATTTCATTTTGTGTCAAGTGATGACTTTATAAAGCTCTACACAGAGCAAAACGATGTCTCAGTAAAACCTTGTTTCCAATGTATCTTTTGTCATTCTATTGCTGTGACCCGTACACTTATACAGCCACCACAACTTAGTTGATAAAATTATATGCAAGAACGAAGTAAATTTATTACTGAAAACTACCCAAAGGGGTTGGGGGGGGTAGACTTGGTTGTGCACCTCCCACTGCAGAAAGTTACGACTGTGTGTATATTAGGTAACGTGTAGGACCAGTGTGAACCTGACGATAAAATCCCACAACACCATCACCACAATACGAAAGTTATCGGTGGCAACGACCCAAATGATACAAGGTCGCTTCCAGCCACCACACACACACAAACACACTTGTAGCAAACACCGCCTTCACATGTTTATGTACAGCAGAGCTACACATTACGTAACTTTTACTCTCTCTCTCTCTCTCTCTCTCTCTCTCTCTCTCTCTCTCTCTCTAGGAAACTGTGTGTGTGTGTACTCACCTAGTTGTACTCACCTAGTTGAGGTTGCGGGGGTCGAGTCCGAGCTCCTGGCCCCGCCTCTTCACTGATCGCTACTAGGTCACTCTCCCTGAGCCGTGAGCTTTATCATACCTCTGCTTAAAGCTATGTATGGATCCTGCCTCCACTACATCGCTTCCCAAACTATTCCACTTACTGACTACTCTGTGGCTGAAGAAATACTTCCTAACATGTGTGTGTGTGTGTGTGTGTGTGTGTGTGTGTGTGTGTGTGTGTGTGTGTGTGTGTGTGTGTGTGTGTGTGTGTGTGTGTGTGAGTGTGTGTGTGGGTGGTGTGTGTGGGGGGTGACGAGGGCTCCCAAGGTATAAGTTGCTAATATTCACCCTTAATGCTCTCCTGAACGTCACTCCTATACCACCACTCCAGGCGGTGAGTGGCACTCCTAAACCCAGGTGGACTGGCACCCTCGTCCTCCTACAAGCTAGAGTGCCACAACCTCGGCCTTCAAGAAGAAATACAGCAATAAGTAGGAGGAATGGTTAAGCAGCAACCACTAACACCATATTACACGACATTTAATAAAAGTGCCATACAGTATAGTGATTAAGCCAGATATTGCAACACACCCAGACTGGTGTACCCTAACCTGACCTTCACCTGACACTTGGCACCCTGCAAGGTATTACAACACCTGGCATTCTGGTGTACTCTGACGACCTTCACCACCTGGCACCTTACAAGGTGTTACAACACCTGGCACTCTGGTGTACCCTGACCTTCACCACCTGGCACCTTACAAGGTGTTACAACACCTGGCACTCTGGTGTACTTTGACCTTCACCACATGACACGTGGCATCCTGCAAGATGTTACAACACCTGGCACTCTGGTGTACTCCACACCTTCACAACCTGACACTTGGAACCCTGCAAGGTATTACAACACCTGGCACTCTGGTGTACCCTGAACTTCATCACCTAACACCTGGCACCTTACAAGGTGTTATAACACCTGGCACGCTGGTGTACTCCACACCTTCACCACCTGACACTTGGAACCCTGCAAGGTATTACAACACCTGGCACTCTGGTGTACCCTGAACTTCACCTAACACCTGGCACCTTACAAGGTGTTACAACACCTGGCACGCTGGTGTACTCTACACCTTCATCACGTGACAGTAGGCACTTTTCAATGCCAGTGCACTTGCCAGAACTCACACCACAACATATGTCAGAGCATAAAGCAACTATACCTGGATCAAATCCATATATATCAAATACACTAAAATTCCTAAGATAATACAGCACACTGTAGGTGTATCTGAGCTAATACACACCTCTGTGTATGTACACTTGAGTTCTCTAGTGTACACATCCATTTTATTTCACTTATATATTTTACCCATCACTTACTGTCAATATTGTACCCATCACTTACTGTCAATACTGTACCCATCACTGTCAATATTGTACCCATCACTTACTGTCAATATTGTACCCATCACTGTCAATATTGTACCCATCACTTACTGTCAATATTGTACCCATCACTGTCAATATTGTACACATCACTGTCAATATTGTACCCATCACTTACTGTCAATATTGTACCCATCACTGTCAATATTGTACCCATCACTTACTGTCAATATTGTACCCATCACTGTCAATATTGTACACATCACTGTCAATATTGTACCCATCACTTACTGTCAATATTGTACCCATCACTGTCAATATTGTACCCATCACTTACTGTCAATATTGTACCCATCACTGTCAATATTGTACCCATCACTTACTGTCAATATTGTACCCATCACTTACTGTCAATATTGTACCCATCACTTACTGTCAATATTGTACCCATCACTGTTAATATTGAACCCATCACTTACTGTCAATATTGTACCCATCACTTACTGTCAATATTGTACCCATCACTTACTGTCAATATTGTACCTGTCACTGTCAATATTGCACCCATCACTTACTGTCAATATTGTACCCATCACTTACTGTCAATATTGTACCCACCACTTACTGTCAATATTGTACCCATCACAGTCAATATTGTACCCATCACTTACTGTCAATATTGTACCTGTCACTGTCAATATTGCACCCATCACTTACTGTCAATATTGTACCCATCACTTACTGTCAATATTGCACCCATCACTTACTGTCAATATTGTACCCATCACTTACTGTCAATATTGTACCATCACTGTCAATATTGTACACATCACTGTCAATATTGTACCCATCACTTACTGTCAATATTGTACCCATCACTGTCAATATTGTACCTGTCACTGTCAATATTGTACCCATCACTGTCAATATTGTACCCATCACTGTCAATATTGTACCCATCACTTACTGTCAATATTGTACCCATCACTGTCAAATTGTACCTGTCCACTGTCAATATTGTACCTTCACTGTCAATATTGTACCCATCACTGTCAATATTGTACCCATCACTGTCAATATTGTACCCATCACTTACTGTCAATATTGTACCCATCACTGTCAATATTGTACCTGTCACTGTCAATATTGTACCTGTCACTGTCAATATTGTACCCATCACTGTCAATATTGTACCCATCACTGTCAATATTGTACCCTTCACTTACTGTCAATATTGTACCCATCACTGTCAATATTGTACCTGTCACTGTCAATATTGTACCCATCACTGTCAATATTGTACCCATCACTGTCAATATTGTACCCATCACTGTCAATATTGTACCCATCACTGTCAATATTGTACCCATCACTTACTGTCAATATTGTACCCATCACTTACTGTCAATATTGTACCCATCACTGTCAATATTGTACCCATCACTTACTGTCAATATTGTACCCATCACTGTCAATATTGTACCCATCACTTACTGTCAATATTGTACCTATCACTGTCAATATTGTACCCATCACTTACTGTCAATATTGTACCTATCACTGTCAATATTGTACCCATCACTTACTGTCAATATTGTACCCATCACTGTCAATATTGTACCCATCACTTACTGTCAATATTGTACCTATCACTGTCAATATTGTACCCATCACTGTCAATATTGTACCTATCACTGTCAATATTGTACCCATCACTTACTGTCAATATTGTACCTATCACTGTCAATATTGTGCCCATCACTTACTGTCAATATTGTACCTATCACTGTCAATATTGTACCCATCACTGTCATTATTGTACCCATCACTGTCAATATTGTACCTATCACTGTCAATATTGTACCCATCACTGTCAATATTGTACCCATCACTGTCAATATTGTACCCATCACTGTCAATATTGTACCCATCACTGTCAATATTGTACCCATCACTGTCAATATTGTACCTATCACTGTCAATATTGTACCCATCACTGTCAATATTGTACCCATCACTTACTGTCAATATTGTACCTGTCACTGTCAATATTGTGCCCATCACTGTCAATATTGTACCTATCACTGTCAATATTGTACCCATCACTTACTCTCAATATCGTACCCATCACTTACAGCAAGCAACCCAAGTTTCAACACTGTCTACTACATCCACACACAGTTTTGCCCCACAACAATAAACACACACATTGTTAAAACAGATTTTTCTACGCCAACGCTTTGTTCTGTCATGACTTGATAAAGCTCTACACAGAGCGAAACCTCGCAATAAACGCTTGTTCCGCGACCTGTCTTTTCTTCACCTCATCGAGATGAGCTCACTTCTCTACGCATGTTACTGCTGGTTAGTTTTTTTTAGCATAAAGGATGTCATGTTAACTAATTTTAACAACGATCAAAACATACAAAAACACCTGAAGCAGCGATTATGTTGTGTGGATGTAACAACTGCCTGGCAACACGCAAGCACCTCCCCCGCCACGCGCACGCGCGCACACACATGCTCATGGAGCATGTGTGTGCAGGGAGAGAGAGGACTTAGTAGCAAACAGTGAAGAGGCGGGGCCAGGAGCTATGAATCGACCCCTGCAACCACAAATAGGTGAGTACACGCACAAACACGGGCGGGGCCAGGAGCTGTCTCGACCCCTACAACCACAATTAGGTGAGTACACACATTTTCAGTGTTAGATACGTTTAATTTGGCCGAGTTATCAAGCCGCATTATCTTAAACTGGGTTACCAACCCGTTTAACAACCCATGGTGTTCCTTTAGCAGTGATAGGCAAGTAATGATTACGCGAATCTACAAGCCACTCACAGCAACAGCCTAGCTGATTGAACCAGGCTGATGCTGTTAGTGGCAGAACCTCAAATCCAGCCACAATTCACAGAACACCTATTTACCCCTAGTGGAGACAAGGCCACACACACAGCACCTCTTACCTCACCTACTTATAGTTAGCAATTAAGGAGACACCAGGTGCGTTGCTTCCCACACGCGGTGTAGGTCACACACTAACAATTCTCTATATGGGTCGCCCAGTGCCGTAGGTATACCCCATAAGAAAGGACTACTGTAGCAGGCCTACTGGCCCATACTAGCCAGGTCCTTCTGAAACCCAAAGTAACAAAAAAATATTTGCTCATGAATTATAGTACCCACTTCATGGGGTATAGTGCCTAATCACACTACCACAATATAAATCACAGTGCCCACGCCATGAATCATAGTGTCTAAGGTGTTACTTGACTCACAGCAACACAGCTCAAGTATAGTGACTGCTGATCACCCACATATAAACTCAATACATTCATAAACTGCGCTAAATATAATGTCACAGCCTTTAATGAACTCTCAGATGACATAATTCTATTAATTAGTATCTGTGTGGGCCGCAACACCAAGAGCCTGGTTTACCAGGTTGTCGACAAAGAAGCCTGACCTGAGGCTACGTTTCGAGGATTAGAAAAACCCTGGAAACCTCATAAGTATGTCACAGGTACTTTGAGAATTAGAGTGACCACTTCAAGACTCTCCGTGTCCTGGTTTGGATAGAGTTGTATGCTGGTTGGTTTGACTTGTATGTACTGGCTTGGACTGAGTTGTGTGCTGGCTTGCTTGGACTCAGCAGATGCTGGCTTGGTGTGCCAGAAGTGTGCGCGCTAGCTTGGTTGTGTGCTGTGTTAAGGCGGTCATCTAGACCCATAGGCATCATTCTACAAGATGGGTGAAGGCTGCCCACTCCTCGCATGCACCTCCAATCTTCACTTTCTAACTGTACAGATATAGTGATAAGGTGGCAATGTTTTTATTGTATACACCAGCTGACACCAGTGTTATCACCATCACCTGGCACTATTATAGTAAGAAGGTGCCAGTGTTATTAGACGACACCAATGTTGCCACCATTACCTGGCACTAATAAATGAGTGAGGTGCCAATATTCTTGTTGTATACACCAGCTGACATGTTATCACCATCAGCTGACACTATTATGAGTGAGGTGCCAGTGTTATTACTATGAACACTAGCTGACACCAGTGTTATCACCAACACCAAGATAGGAATCTAACACCATCCCACAGCACACACGATGACAGGTAAATCTCACAAACTTTTACTTACATTCAGTATACACTTACCTATATGTTTGTTAATAGTTCTTAATCGTGTAGTAATTCCTTACCAAGCTAGAAGGTCTGTTTTAAGACCGGGTCCTGAGAAAGACAATCCCCAGAACTAACAGATAATCAAGTACTATCTACTATTACTACCCTTTATTATAAATCTTAGCTCCAGCTTTGTTTCAGTAGCATGTATGTCACTCCCAATAATGTTTAATGTTGTATTCGTCACAAGAAGTGTTAAGTGATTTGATTTGCTGCGTCTCCTCCTCCTCTCACTTTGCTATAACCTTCCACTAGAGGCAGTTCCTCACTGCTTGGCCCGACCTTTGTCCATTCCTCGTCTTGCACTGTTTTGACCCTACACTGCTGGCTTCCACCCAGTTCCTTCCCAGTGAATCACTGATGTCAGCTAGGTCTGTATAAGTTGTAACATGTATTTGTAGAAATTAAGATTATATTACTTTATTATTATTATTATTATTATTATTATTATTATTATTATTATTATTATTAATGGTATACAATACCGTCAAGCTGATTAATAAGACACACGTGCAACAGTTCGGTATCGTAAATGCGGAAACGTTTCGCCTGCACAACAGGGTTTTTTCAGTCGAATATAGAACAATGGAGACAGCAGCTGTAGTTCTGACGTGATCAGTCTGTCAGCCTTGATAGGTGGTGGTCAGTCCTTCAAGCCTACGGCACAGGCATGCGGCCAGGCCTGAGACACCCAAGTTTTGCACATGTGTCTTATTCACACAATCTGCAAATTGAAAATAACATCACAAACTAACAGTAGAAGGTCGGGAAATGCTCTACGTCAATAACACAAACTAAAGATACATGATTAGTGGCTGGACTTCCACCTTACAAATTCAACTGTCTGGCCTAGTTACTGCCTGCAAGCTAGCACAAGATAACAGACACAGTTTAATAAGTCATTACTTACTCTAAAATAGTTCTAGATCTGAATGTAAAGATGCTTCTTTCTGAAGTCAGATACAAATATGTACGAATTAGTGGCAAAGAGATTCAAGACAAACTCTTGTGGACTCCTTGTCATACAAGTTTAAAAACTCTCTAGCCCAAATGACAAGATGAATCATGGAGAGTGCAGAAACCAGCAGATCCATAACTTGCCAGAATGAAACTAAACAATGTACACACTGGGTGTGTTTCCACCGTGTTAACTCTTGCATTGAACAGTGTACCTACAGATTGTATTCTCACTACGGTACTTGTTCAGAACACAGTAGCTACACAATCCAGGTGTTTCCACTATCTTTGTAGCAGTAGTGTAGCCACACATTCCGCGAGTTCCTACAATGTTCTCTCGCACAGAATAGCGAAGTTCCACACTGTCAACGTTCCCACCATGTAACTATTATACAGAATAATGCCGTTACCCATTGTGGGTTTTCCCACCATAACTTTCGTGTACCACAGCTACACGCTGCGGGTGATCCCACCATGTACCTGTCGTACAACTGTGTGCCAAGTAGTGGAAAAGCCTAGCACCACCTCCCCTGGTTCCAAGACGACCACTCCTAGTTCCAGCACCACCACCCCTTAGTTCCAGCACCACTACCCCTATTTCCAGCACTAACATCTATGATTCCAGCACCACCACCACCACCCATGGTTCCAGCACCATTACCCTAGTTCCAGCACTAACATCTATGATTCCAGCACCACCACCTATGGTTCCAGCACCACTACCCCTAGTTCTAGCACCACCACCCTTAGTTCCAGCACCATCACCCATAATTCCAGCACCACCACCCAAGGTTCCAGTATCACCCCTGGTTCCAACACCACCACCCATGGTTCCAACACCACCACCCATGGTTCCAACACCACCACCCATGGTTCCAACACCACCACCCATGGTTCCAACACCACCACCCATGGTTCCAACACCACCACCCATGGTTCCAGCACCACCACCCATGGTTCCAACACCACCACCCATGGTTCCAGCACCACCACCCATGGTTCCAGCACCACCACCCATGGTTCCAGCACCACCACCCATGGTTCCAACACCACCACCCATGGTTCCAACACCACCACCCATGGTTCCAACACCACCACCCATGGTTCCAACACCACTACCCCTGGTTCCAACACCACTACCCATGGTTCCAACACCACCACCCATGGTTCCAACACCACCACCCATGGTTCCAGCACCACCACCCATGGCTCCAACACCACCACCCATGGTTCCAACACCACCACCCATGGTTCCAACACCAACACCCCCATGGTTCCAACACCACCACCCATGGTTCCAACACCACCCCCCACCCATGGTTCCAACACCACCACCCATGGTTCCAACACCACCACCCATGGCTCCAACACCACCACCCATGGTTCCAACACCACCACCCATGGTTCCAACACCACCACCCCTGGTTCCAACACCACCACCCCTGGTTCCAACACCACCACCCATGGTTCCAACACCACCACCCATGGTTCCAGCACCACCACCCATGGCTCCAACACCACCACCCATGGTTCCAACACACACACCCATGGTTCCAACACCACCACCCATGGTTCCAACACCCACCACCCCCTGGTTCCAACACCACTACCCATGGTTCCAACACCACCACCCATGGTTCCAACACCACCACCCATGGTTCCAACACCACCACCCATGGTTCCAACACCACCACCCATGGTTCCAACACCACCACCCATGGTTCCAGCACCACCACCCATGGTTCCAACACCACCACCCATGGTTCCAGCACCACCACCCATGGTTCCAACACCACCACCCATGGTTCCAACACCACCACCCATGGTTCCAACACCACCACCCATGGTTCCAACACCACTACCCATGGTTCCAACACCACCACCCATGGTTCCAACACCACCACCCATGGTTCCAACACCACCACCCATGGTTCCAACACCACCACCCATGGTTCCAGCACCACCACCCATGGTTCCAGCACCACCACCCCTGGTTCCAACACCACTACCCATGGTTCCAACACCACCACCCATGGTTCCAACACCACCACCCATGGTTCCAACACCACCACCCATGGTTCCAGCGCCACCACCCATGGTTCCAGCACCACCACCCATGGTTCCAACACCACCACCCATGGTTCCAACACCACCACCCATGGTTCCAACACCACCACCCATGGTTCCAACACCACCACCCATGGTTCCAACACCACCACCCATGGTTCCAGCACCACCACCCATGGTTCCAACACCACCACCCATGGTTCCAGCACCACCACCCATGGTTCCAACACCACCACCCATGTTCCAACACCACCACCCATGGTTCCAACACCACCACCCATGGTTCCAGCACCACCACCCATGGTTCCAACACCACCACCCATGGTTCCAGCACCACCACCCATGGTTCCAACACCACTACCCATGGTTCCAACACCACCACCCATGGTTCCAACACCACCACCCATGGTTCCAACACCACCACCCATGGTTCCAACACCACCACCCATGGTTCCAAGACCACCACCCATGGTTCCAGCACCACCACCCATGGTTCCAACACCACCACCCATGGTTCCAGCACCACCACCCATGGTTCCAACACCACCACCCATGGTTCCAGCACCACCACCCATGGTTCCAGCACCACCACCCATGGTTCCAACACCACTACCCATGGTTCCAACACCACCACCCATGGTTCCAACACCACCACCCATGGTTCCAGCACCACCACCCATGGTTCCAACACCACCACCCATGGTTCCAGCACCACCACCCATGGTTCCAGCACCACCACCCATGGTTCCAACACCACCACCCATGGTTCCATCACAGACACATCAAGGCCACCTCAGTCACAGTCAGCAGCCTTGACTTCTTGAAACTGAGACAGTATAAATAGTAATTATTTTTGTCGCTATTCGTGGCGTTCCGCCAGTCATGTTACAAACTCTCCCCTGACGGAGGAGACAGGGTCCTAAGCACACGAAAAAGGTTCCTGTTTTATAAGTGGTAAAAAATCTAGCCAGATGTAAATAAGACACACAATGTAGGTTATGTCTTAACAAAATGCCAATATTGTATCTTATTTATATGGTGCTGTATTACCAAGCCGGCGAGTGTACAGCCACGGGTGTACAGCCACGGGTGTACAGCCACGGGTGTATAGCACTGGTAAGCCAGGGAGGCTTGTGGATAGACACTTATATACAGTTCAAGATATTTATTAAAGGTACACAAATAATACACAAATAACCCGAACATAGAAGAGAGGAGCTTACGACGACGTTTCGGTCCGACTTATTTATTAAAGGAAACGTTTCGCCACTAGTGGCTTCTTCAGTCCTATTACAGAAATAACTAACGAGTCTGACAAACACCTGCGTCAGGTGACTCCAGTTTCCTGAAGAACAAAACTACGAGGGCCCGTGTGAGGACTCGTGTGAGAGCCCGGGTGAGGGCCCGTGTGAGGACTCGTGTGAGGGCCCGTGTGAGGGCCCGTGTGAGGACTCGTGTGAGGGCCCGTGTGAGGGCCCGTGTGAGGGCCCGTGTGAGGGCCCGTGTGAGAACTCGTGTGAGGGCCCGTGTGAGGACTCGTGTAAGGGCCCGTGTGAGGGCCCCTTTCCCCTGTCTCTCCAACACAAGAAAAACTCTATCCAAGAGAATATTAAGATAAACCACATGACATATGAAAAGGGTGAGAGGTGTGGAAAGAGTAGACATAAAGGCAGTATAATGCAATCCCTTACTACGTTTCGCCCACACAGTGAGTATTATTAAGTCACAAACATATCTGTGACTTGATAAAGTCCACTGTGTGGGCAAAACGTAGCCAATAAAGGATCGCATTAAACTGTATTTGTTTTTCTCTTTCCATGGTCTACCTACCTGGATATTCCGGGGAGCAACGCCCCCCGCGGCCCAGTCCATGTCGGTATTTTATACCATTTATCTCCAGGTGTGAGAAGATTTGCGACCAGGGGAGGTCCTCGCAATGAAGAAATGAAGAGAAACAGAAATAACTGAAGATAAAGAAAGGAATGGATGACGTAAATAAATTGCAAAAACATAGAGCAGACTGGGAACAAAACATTCAGTGTTCTGTGCAACAATAATGTTGAACACTGTTATGCATGCAAGTCACTCACAGCTAAAACTAACTCTTGCCTCTCCTAAATATCTTTGATGAGTTTCGAGTTTTTTTTTTTCTACTCCCGGAGCCCGGCCATGAGCCAGGCTCGTCTGGTGTTTGCCTGGTCAACCAAGCTGTTGCTGCTGGTGGCCCGCTGCCCCACATATCCATCATGCAAGATCACACGACAATTTTCTAACGTTACAATACCCAAAGTGATTAAAAAAAAACATTAACTGAGATACGCTAAAATCAAGAGACAAAAGTTCCCCGAGGTCCCGGCAGGTAGAGCAGAGACTGCCACCTCGTTCATTGTAAGACCCAATGACTTCCTTGAGATTAAAGACACCAGCAAACACAAACTATAAAACACTATCAGCAGCATGCTACAGGTCTATATACCAAGAGGTACACAGACCCATATTTCTTCCACTGTCAGACACACAAATTCCATTATTTGCAACATTGCACAGATACACTGAGTGTGTGTGACATACCCACAGTATATAAGTCACACACACACACACAAACACACACACACACACACACACACACACACACACACACACACACACACACATGCCATCAGTGTCAGTATTAGATATTTACAGAGAGAAAAGAGATACAAACAGTTATGCCTCTCAGTGTATATACATACAGTTTACCCCTACTTTAAAGACTGACGTATTCTTGACAGAAGGAAATGGTTATAACTATGACCATAATTTTTAAAAGGTAAGCCAGCGGAAGGCCTCGGTCAGATGACCAAAAGCTCCAACGGTGGGTCATCATCTAAGACCCGCATCAGGAAACATTTGTCCTATTTCCTGACGAACCTTATCTAACCTTGACATGAGTACAAGTGATATGCAGCCTTAACAACTCTCAGGTACACAACCCCGGACATAGAAGAGAGGAGCTTACGACGACATTTCGGTCCGACTTGGACCATTTACAAAGTCACACTAACAGGTAGTCATGGAAGTCCACAGGAAAGACAGGAGAGGACTTGGAAAGTCCAGGTTATCTGTTGACATGAATCATCTACTTCTACCTATATTAAGGATTATGGCGTATCTATGTAGGTATATAAGTCAAGGATAGAAAACTAGAAGGCTCTCTTCACTCGATGCGATGTAAATCTATGTAACCAATGAACTAGTTACAAAATACACCAAGTGTTGAAGGATCCTCTACAGTTGTGATGAATGGTTTGAAAAACCGACAAGTTGAAGATTGAGACACTTATGCAACATATGGGAATCTTTATTCAGGAAACGTTTCGCCACACAGTGGCTTCATCAGTCCAATACAAAGTAGAACGGCGTCATGGGATCTTGTTGCAAAGAATTCTTCAACACTTGTCCAACCTTTGGACGAAGACCTACTTCGACTAGTGGATGATACCACTATGACCCCACCTCCTCCTGCTTCGCCTCACCTCACTACAGTATATAAGCCACGTCTACGGCCCTATGCTAAACATTCTACAAGATTGATGGACTGAACACATCGACTCCAGGCTGAGGGACTGATTACCTTAAACTCCTCCTCTCCTTACGCCTTTCTACTTTGTATTGGACTTATGAAGCCACTGTGTGGCGAAACGTTTCCTGAATAAAGATTCCCATATGTTGCATAAGTGTCTCAATCTTCAATCCTCTACAGTTGTCTCAAGGACACTCGGCACTGCAAATTTCACTCAAGGGCAGTAAGGCCAATCAAGCAGGATGAAAAATACACCAACAGGAAAGCCGGATAAGTGACTTCCGGTGGTCAAGATTAACAAAAAAATGAAGTAAACGTGTTGTAATTTATGAACAATAAAACCATCAGCACACCCACAGCCACACCCACAGCCACACCAAACACCACACCCACAGCCACATCAAACACCACACCCACAGCCACATCAAACACCACACCCACAGCCACATCAAACACCACACCCACAGCCACACCAAACACCACACACTCAGCCACACCAAACACCACACCCACAGCCACACCAAACCCTCAGCCACATCAAACACCACACCCACAGCCACACCAAACACCACACCCTCAGCCACACCAAACACCACACCCACAGCCACACCAAACACCACACCCTCAGCCACACCAAACACCACACCCTCAGCCACATCAAACACCACACCCACAGCCACACCAAACACCACACCCTCAGCCACACCAAACACCACACCCTCAGCCACATCAAACACCACTCACTCAGCCACACCAAACACCACACCCTCAGCCACACCAAACACCACACCCTCAGCCACACCAAACACCACACCCTCAGCCACACCAAACACCACACCCTCAGCCACACCAAACACCACACCCTCAGCCACACCAAACACCACACCCTCAGCCACACCAAACACCACACCCACAGCCACACCAAACACCACACCCTCAGCCACATCAAACACCACACCCTCAGCCACACCAAATACCACACCCTCAGCCACACCAAACACACCCACAGCCACACCAAACACCACACCCTCAGCCACACCAAACACCACACCCTCAGCCACACCAAATACCACACCCTCAGCCACACCAAACACCATACCCACAGCCACACCAAACACCACACCCTCAGCCACACCAAATACCACACCCTCAGCCACACCAAACACCACACCCACAGCCACACCAAACACCACACCCTCAGCCACATCAAACACCACACCCTCAGCCACACCAAATACCACACCCTCAGTCACACCAAACACACCCACAGCCACACCAAACACCACACACCCTCAGCCACACCAACCACACCCACAGCCACACCAAACACCACACCCACAGCCACACCAAACACCACACCCACACCAAACACCACACCCCTCAGCCACACCAAACACCACACAATCAGCCACACCAAACACCACACCCACAGCCACACCAAACACCACACCTACAGCCACACCAAACACCACACCCTCAGCCACACCAAACACCACACCCTCAGCCACACCAAACACCACACCCACAGCCACACCAAACACCACACCCACGCCAAACACCACACCCACGCCAAACACCACACCCTCAGCCACACCAAACACCACACCCTCAGCCACCAAACACCACACCAGCAGCCACACCAAACACCACACCCTCAGCCACACCAAACCACAACCCTCAGCCACACCAAACACCACACCCACAGCCACACCAAACACCACACCCTCAGCCACACCAAACACCACACCCTCAGCCACACCAAACACCACACCCTCAGCCACCAAACACCACACCAGCAGCCACACCAAACACCACAACCCTCAGCCACACCAAACACCACACCCTCAGCCACACCAAACACCACACCCACAGCCACACCAAACACCACACCCTCAGCCACACCAAACACCACACCCTCAGCCACACCAAACACCACACCCCAACCAAACACCACACCCTACAGCCACACCAAAGACCACACCCTCAGCCACACCATACACCACACCCTCAGCCACACCAAACACCATACCCTACGCCACACCAAACACCAGACCCTACGCCACACCAAACACCACACCCTCAGCCACACCCTCAGCCACACCAAACACCACACCCTAAGCCACACCAAACACCACACCCACAGCCACACCAAACACCACGCCCTCAGCCACACCAAACACCACACCCTCAGCCACACCAAACACCACACCCTCAGCCACACCAAACACCACACCCTCAGCCACACCAAACACCACACCCACACCAAACACCACACCCTCAGCCACACCAAACACCACACCCTCAGCCACACCAAACACCACACCCTCAGCCACACCAAACACCACACCCTCAGCCACAAAAAACACCACACCCCTCAGCCACACCAAACACCACACCCTCAGCCACACCAAACACCACACCCTCAGCCACACCAAACACCACACCCTCAGCCACACCAAACACCACACCCTCAGCCACACCAAACACCACACCCACAGCCACACCAAACACCACACCCACATCCACACCAAACACCACACCCTCAGCCACACCAAACACCAACCCTCAGCCACACCAAACACCACACCCTCAGCCACACCAAACACCACACCCTCACCCACACCAAACACCACACCCTCAGCCACACCAAACACCACACCCTCAGCCACACCAAACACCACACCCACAGCCACACCAAACACCAAACCCTCAGCCACACCAAACACCACACCCTACGCCACATCAAACACCACACCCACAGCCACACCAAACACCACACCCTACGCCACACCAAACAACACACCCTCAGCCACACCAAACACCACACCCTCAGCCACACCAAACACCACACCCTCAGTGTGGCATGCAAAGAGTACGTAACCTTTATTCGGCGCATGGACACACCCTCATTTACAGGCTATCTCCCCCAACCAGCGAACCAGGTTGCTAAGAGTTGATGATGGGGCCCCATCGTTCAACTAGTGACCAGGTTCTAGCCAATAAGAAGGTGGGATTGACAATCGCAGAGGTTATGTGGATACCGCTCTCCTGTCTGCCCTTGTCATTCCCACTCTAGAGCTGGTTGAAGCACGGTCTGCTATCTTGTGGCTTCTATTTCTGCCTTGCTTACCGTGGAGTGCACTATATTTATCACTGTACATAGTGTACATATTGCTGTTATAATTGGTGAAGGATAATATAAGTCTAAACTTTTTCTACTGTGTTTATTTGCTCCCATTACACCTGGGATAACAGGCCATTTGAAATCCTAGGTTGTAATACTCAGCCACACCAAACACCACACCCTCAGCCACACCAAACACCACACACTCAGCCGCACCAAACACCACACCCTCAGCCACACCAAACACCACACCCACAGCCACACCAAACACCACACCCTCAGCCACACCAAACACCACACCCACACCAAACACCACACCCTCAGCCACACCAAACACCACACCCACACCAAACACCACACCCTCAGCCACACCAAACACCACACCCTCAGCCGCACCAAACACAACACCCTCAGCTACACCAAACACCACACCCACACCAAACACCACCCCCTCAGCACACCAAACACCACACCCTCAGCACACCAAACACACACACCCTCAGCCACACCAAACACCACACCCCACCTCAGTCACACCAAATACCACACCCACACCAAACACCACACCCTCAGCCACACCAAACACCACACCAAACACCACACACACAGCCACACCAAACACCAACACCTCAGCCACACCAAACACCACACACTCAGCCACACCAAACACCACACACTCAGCCACACCAAACACCACACTCAGCCACACCAAACACCACACACTCAGCCACACCAAACAACACACCCTCAGCCACACCAAACACCACACACTCAGTCACACCAAACACTACCACCACACCATAAGCCACACAAAAAAAAAAAAAAAAAAAACACACCGCCAGCATCACTCATGGACTCACCACTCATCTCGCCAGGACCCCCAGCATCATTCCTAGGGTGTCACCACGTTCTTCACTGGGACCCCAGCATCATTCCTGGGGTGCCACCACGCCTGGGACCTTAGCATCATTCCTGGGGTGCCACCACGCCTCTCACTGGGACCCCAGCATCATTCCTGGGGTGCCACCACACCTCTCAGTGGGACCCCAGCATCATTCCTAAGGTGCCACCTCGCCTCTCACTGGGACCTCAGCATCATTCCTGGGGTGCCACCACGCCTCTCACTGGGACCCCAGCATCATTCCTGGGGTGCCACCACACCTCTCAGTGGGATCCCAGCATCATTCCTAGGGTGCCACCTCGCCTCTCACTGGGACCCCAGCATCATTCCTGGGGTGCCACCACGCCTCTCACTGGGATACCAGCATCATTCCTGGGGTGCCACCACGCCTCTCACTGGGACCCCAGCATCATTCCTGGGGTGCTATCACGCCTCTCACTTGGACCCCAGCATCATTCCTGGGGTGCCACCACACCTCTCACTGGGATCCAAGCATCATTCCTGGGGTGCCACCACGCCTCTCAATGGGACCCCAGCATCATTCCTGGGGTGCTACCACGCCTCTGGTTCGTGTCCTTGTGTTCATTAAGCAAGACGAGGACAATATCCAGCAGCTGCACAACAAAGGTGTCCAGGGTCTCGTGCACCTCAGCTTCTATGACCAAAACTTCACTTTACATGTCATATGTAATACCGTCATATCTTCAAGAACTTGGTGATCTAATGTTTTCTGCAGGCACTCAGTAGGTATCTATGATCCTCTGCAGACACTCATTAGGCATCTATGATCCTCTGCAGACACTCATTAGGTATCTATGATCCTCTGCAGACACTCATTAGGCATCTATGATCCTCTGCTGACACTCATTAGGCATCTATGATCCTCTGCAGACACTCATTAGGCATCTATGATCCTCTGCAGACACTCAGTAGGTACCTATGATCTGCAGACACTCAGTAGGCGTCTTTAATCTTCTATAAACAGTCAATAGGCATCAAGAATGTTTTACAAACACAGATATGTATAATTTTCTGCAACACTCAGTAGTACCCCTACTAAGGCCTCGGACAGAGGCTCCTGTCATTATAAATGTTTAAAATACCTGTAGAAGTATCGGTACAGGATACACTACTACGTAATGATTCCTTTTTTTTTAATAAGGTGGAAGCGTAATTGTGGTAAGTGGGCGAGTGTTTAACTTGACAATGTCCCGTAAGTCTGGAACCACAGTAAAGAACATTATTAAAATGGCAGTGACAAAGTTTTCTGCTCACAGAAGTGTTTAACGGAGAAGACATTATGGTCTTTCCTGAGTAAGAAACCATCACCACCACCATCACCACCACAATCACCACCACCACCATAGTAAACTTCCTGCAATAGTTTCTAATATTTATACCCTCTCACCACCACCTCTCACCATCACTTCTACTCCATCACAGCTTGTAAAAAAAAATTGCATTCGACTGGAACCTCCTTCAGTGTGTAGGTGCGAGGTTAACCGCTACTACAGTGTGACGAATTCCATGCAGTCTGTGTAATACTCTCCTTCACCCCCACCCTCACCACTCCCCTCCCTCATTATCACCTTCACAACCCACTCATCACCAGAACACCCTCACAACTCATTCTCCACACCTCAAACTTTTCCACCAACATCCACACACAACTGCCTTACACAGCCCTGCTGGGACTGAATTCATGGTTGAGTGGCGGACATAACACACTGACTGCTCTCCACCCACTCAACTCACATCTGTTATTTCATTCGTTAGAATATAAGCTTAGATACCGTTTTTTGTTATAACATGAGATGTTCAGTGGTGCTAGCACTACCATGTTAAGGTGTGGTAACAAATACCTCTCTGAGGGTTCAAAATGGAAACCAACACCAAGTGGCAACTATGAGAATCACTCACCACGACGACAATCAACTCTTGTAAGAGTACAGATGAATAAACTGATGGGCCTATACAACGTTCCTCACATTCCTCTACCCCCAACACCACCACACTCCATCGTTGAAGACTCTGTACACAGTGTACGTCAGGCCCATACTGGAGTATGCAGCACCAGTGTGTAATCCACACCTGGTCAAGCACGTCAAGAAATCAAAGTCTGCAACAAGACTAGTTCCAGAGCTAAGGGGTATGTCCTACGAAGAAAGGTTGAGGGAAATCGGCCTGACGACAGCGGAGGACAGGAGCGTCAGGGGAGACATGATAACAACATACAAAATACTGCGAGGATTTGACAAGGTGAACAGAGACTGAATGTTCCAGAGATGGGACACAAAAACAAGGGGTCACAATTAGAAGTTGAAAACTCAGATGAGTCAAAGGGATATTAGGGAAGTATTTCTTAAGTCATAAAGTTGCCAGGAAGTAGAATAGTCTGGCAAGTGACGGAGTGGAGGCAGGAACCATACATAACTTTAAGAGCAGGGAGAGAGAGGATCTAGTAGCGATCAGTGAAGAAGCGGGGCCAGGAGCTTGGACTTGACCCATGCAACCACAAATAGGTGAGTACTCCAGAGAAGCTCTATCTGAAGCCCTCATAGCTACTATAACCACAGTAGATTATCCAACTCAGCTCCCCCAACACTCGTGCATGCAACCCAGTCTGTGTAACGGAATATGAAAGGAAAACGTAGCTACTTCTTGCTCCCACAATGTAACTGTTACACAGAATCGTGCAGCCTGACACTGCATGTGTACCAGCCATGTTACTATCATATAGAATCGTGTAGCCTGACACTGCGATTGAATTCATAACGTAAATAAATTAAGAATAGCTACAGTAGCAGGAGTACATGATTTTAAGAAAAACCCAATCAGGACACAACATAAAACACCCACACCCACACACCCACACGCCCACATCTACCACCGGCCTTGACAAACTCCATCATCATTCAGCATAATCTCACCATTAAGAACCAAAGGGTGGCGTCATTCTGCAGCGTGTTATTGTCATCCTGCTGCCTGCAGGGTCTGCGTTATATACCTGTCACTCTATCTCACGTTTCTCTTATAACTCTTCACCTTCCACCCACATTTCCTCACCTTACAAACCGATTTATCTTACATTCTGCCATATCGTCTTGTTATTCTGCTGGACGTTCTTACCGTTCTGCCTCCATCCAGTCTATCTCACTCCATTCCCTACACCTGATTATCCAGGCTACCATGAATATACATTTTTCTAAAACATCTCAAAGATAAAACGAGTGTCCTGTCATACAAATGTGAAACGGAAGCCTGTTAAATGTTTTGCACTCTGGCAGAATTGCTGTTTTTTTCACATTTACACGCCAGATAAATCATTCTAACTTCTACTTAGTTGATCAAGCCCTGATCCGCCTAGAGGCCTGGTCATGGACCGGGACGCGGAGGCGTTGACCCCAGAAATACCCTCCAAGTACACTTACATTCATTGTACAGCTTTACTCTCCTGCCCGTTGTTAGGAATTCTTAATTATGCAATATTTAATTTCTAATTCAGGAAGCCAGATCTAAAATGGCAGCAATTTGAGATATTAAGATACATTAAGTCAATGGAGCTGCATAAAAACTCACTGCGACTCCGGTAATATTTTTGCACTGCCGCACACAAATGTACACGATTATGTAAGAAATATGAATGCATTGCATAGGGTCGTTCAGCTGGTAGTGCACAAGCCAGTAAATCATAATAGGGTCGTTCAGCTGGTAGTGCACAAGCCAGTAAATCATAGGGTCGTTCAGCTGGTAGTGCACAAGCCAGTAAATCATAGGGTCGTTCAGCTGGTAGTGCACAAACCAGGGACTGACCACCTCATATCTTCTCCAGGCTGAGGGACTGACCACCTCATATCTCCAAGGTTGATGGACTGATTACATCATTGCACTACTACACCTGCTGCCTCTATATTTGACTGAAGAAGCCTACTGTGTAGACCAAACGTAACAACAATAAAGATAACCAACTGCTGCACATATATCTTAACTAACTTGTCGGTATTTTATACAATGTTCAACATGTACAGTAAGATACGTAAAACTCCGTAAGAATAAAGATTTTTTAAGTTTCCCTTCAAATGTAAGTGAAACTGCTGACACGCCAGTTTCTTCAGGAGGAAACTTGACAAGTTCCTACAAAGTATTTTTGATGTTAAGACTGTGTGCTGCTAGCACCAACAGCCTAGATGATCTAAGAGTGAGTTGCAGCTTCAACAGGTCGGCAGACGATGCTGCTACACTTTAGGGTCAATACTATAGTCAACACAGAGGTCAACACTGGAGGTCACTACTGTAGTCAACACTGGGGGTCACTACTGTAGTCAACACAGAGGTCAACACTGGGGGTCACTACTGTAGTCAACACTGGGGGTCACTACTGTAGTCAACACTGGGGGTCACTACTGTAGTCAACACAGAGGTCAACACTGGGGGTCACTACTGTAGTCAACACTGGGGGTCACGTGTAGCAGCGACCACCACGGTCACAAGTCATACTTCTCACAAAAACTTGCTTCCTAAAATGCAATCTTTAAATTTTTACAAGATGGAGGGTAAGCCAGTGTAAGGCCTCGGTCATATGACCAACAGCTGCAGCTAGCAGGTCATCATATAACTAAGACCTGTGTCAGGGAACATTCTACTATCCTGACGAATATAATACATCCTCTGCTATCACACGCACACACACACACACACACACACACACACACACACACACACACACACACACACACACACACACATAGTACACTATTTCATTTAATCATTACTGAAGTTTACATATACTGCAGGTCTGCAAGCATATATTGTTGCACTACATAACATAATTCCTGTAGACAGCCTGTACTGTCTGCACAGACAGCCCATGCTGTCTGCCAGCTTAGTTCATATTTTGCGCCACTCAGGTGCTGCCCTCTGTAGCCAGGCCTCTAGGTAGGCACGCCAGCCTGCCGGCCCATGCCTCTCCCTCACTCCTAGGCCGACCGACTTGACAGACACAAGTGCTCCCCCTCCACGGACTGGCTTGCGGTCACTCCCTCACACTGCCCGTTGTGTACTCACTCCTACCCAATTAAAGCCAAACTAGTCCACGGCCGTATCATTGCTACCTACGCTACCTCCATCGGCACTAAACCGTTGTTCAGCAGAAGAATAGAAATAACATTCCGAGTGTTAATTTTTACAGAGAGTAACATCAAGAAACTTGCCAGTCCTCTTAGATATGTTCGCCTAAATCAACTGCTCGAAATGTTTATGGAAAATATAAATTCTGAATGTCTGGAGTGGTTATACTTGCTATACTTTTAACGCTTTTAAAGTATAAAGAGATGAATGGTGTTATATAGCGACACAAGATACCGTTTATAGCGTTTATGAGACGTTTTATTTCACCAGGTATCAATTCTCACTGTAAACCGCATACTGTCTTTTATTAGTATAGAAACCTGAGAGGAACTAGAGGCATGGAGTAGGTTTCATTGCAACCCCCCCCCATCTTCAACCCCTCCCCGCCCTTGTTACCACTCCCCGCCCTTGTTACCACTCCCCGCCCTTGTTACCACTCCCCGCCCTTGTTACCACTCCCCGCCCTTGCTACCCCTCCCCGCCCCTGCTACTCCCCCCTCGCAGCCTACTAGAACAATGTGATAACCAAGTTATTGAGAAGTGGGGCAGCCACTACGGCGCCCACCACAACAATAATTAAACAGTAAGAAACTTTTAAAACCCGAAGAAAAACATCCGGAACGAGAGGAATACGAGACTACAATATTTTAAGCTGCGATCATCACTATTACTTTTGTAAATAAAACATCCAGAGCAAGAGGAATACTAAACTACAGTGTTTTTTACCTGTAAAAACCACACAATCCTATGGTGTAGAAATATACCTAGTTGGACGAATCTTATTGTGGCTAGCTGGTCCAGTGGCTAACGCGACGGTCTGGAGTTTTGAGACTCTCTGACCACGGGTTCAAATCCCGCCCGTGGTATGGTCTGGCTTTAGTATTTTTAATAATATTTTATTTTAGTACTGTGAGGTTCGTCAGGGAAGTAAGAGTCTCTGGTAATAAAAAGTCTTCACAATAGAATACAATAACACACTAGCGCTATATTTTAACACTGTATTACTATTACTGGTTATGTTGCAACTAAACATTACCTTCAAGGCTGCAACAGCACGTTACCCGGGCAGCAACATTATGAATAAAAACCCGCTGTAACTAAACTGTGCCAAGCTGCACACCTAACATATTGTGCCAAACAAAACTGACTTAATGAAACCACTCTCAACCCCTCCCCCTAAACCTACATAAAATGTACTACACTGCAAAACTATTATTGTACTACTATTACACATGATTTAAAAACTATCAAAAGTAATACTATATGATCAGACATCACATTGGGGGGGGGGGAACGTCAAAATAATGCTTATATATACAGTATGAAATATGGGAAAAAAAAAATATTAAAAAAAATATGTATATATATTTTTTTATATTTTGCTAAAGTTGGTAAAAAATGCGATGGAAGACAAAGTACACAAGACGTGTCAAGTTATGCAAGTAATCCTTGCTGCGAGCTCTGTTTGGCTTGTATATTTTAAGTCCCTCTTTGATTTATTCTAATTTTCCATTTGTCACGTCACTCTGACTCACGAAGTCATAATAAGATGGTTGTAAACAAACCATAGAATGGTTGGGGGTAGAACCTATGGGCTAGAGTTTTCCCACTCACTCACCATGGTTTCAAACCTCACCCGTTCCGTGGTTTGTTCGAAAGCCACTCATTACCTTCTGACTTGTACGTACTTGCTGAGTGTAAAATGATCATTTGTAACTTATCCTCGTAGGTAAGATTTATGACAGAGATAAATAACTTTGTTATCCATCTGTTTTCATGACCACGTATGTAGTTACTGTAAATATTATAACTGCAATAAAGAAATGGATCACAGAGAAAATATGATCCAATGAAGTACGCCGAATACACACCTATTATAGGTATACCTTTGATGAGTTACGAGAGTTTTCCTACTCCTGGAGTCCTAGTTGAAGAACTACAGTACATTACGATCAATGAGGATAATCTTCCTGCCATCTTGGTCGACAAATCAGTTGATGGTCTCCTCGTCAGCGTAGTGAAGCCTCGCCACGATGCTCAAGTCATCCAGCAGCGTAGTGAAGCCTCGCCACGATGCTCAAGTCATCCAGCAGCGTAGTGAAGCCTCGCCACGATGCTCAAGTCATCCAGCAGCGTAGTGAAGCCTCGCCACGATGCTCAAGTCATCCAGCAGCGTAGTGAAGCCTCGCCACGATGCTCAAGTCATCCAGCAGCGTAGTGAAGCCTCGCCACGATGCTCAAGTCATCCAGCAGCGTAGTGAAGCCTCGCCACGATGCTCAAGTCATCCAGCAGCGTAGTGAAGCCTCGCCACGATGCTCAAATCATCCAGCAGCGTAGTGAAGCCTCGCCACGATGCTCAAGTCATCCAGCAGTATCAACATCTTTTTAACACATCGGCCGTTTCCCACCGAGGCAGAGTGACCCGAAGAAAAAGAAACACTTTCATCACTCACTCCATCACTGTCTTGCCCGAGGCGCGCTAATACTAGGTTCAAAAACTGCAACATATCTCCACGCCTTGTTGGTAAGCACTCAAGAAGGTTAATATTCTTATATTAATGTGGGAACATCACAGCCTCTCTGTATCTATCACTTAACTGACAAAATTTAGGAACTAAACTCCTGCACACCACCGGACTATAAAACACAACAACAAGAGTGAAAAATAGGTACCAAACAGAACCTAAGGAATATGAGGCACCATACAGAACCTAAGGAATATAAGATATACAGAACCTAAGGAATACAAGATACCATACAGAACCTAAGGAATATAAGATACACAGAACCTAAGGAATACAAGATACCATACAGAACCTAAGGAATATGATGTACCATACAGAACCTAAGGAACATAAGGTACCATACAGAACCTATGGAATATGAGGTACCATACAGAACCTATGGAATATGAGGTACCATACAGAACCTAAGGAACATAAGGTACCATACAGAACCTATGGAATATGAGGTACCATACAGAACCTATGGAATATGAGGTACCATACAGAACCTAAGGAACATAAGGTACCATACAGAACCTATGGAATATGAGGTGCCATACAGAACCTATGGAATATGAGGTACCATACAGAACCTAAGGAATATGATGTACCATACAGAACCTAGGAAACATAAGGCACCATACAGAACCTATGGAATATGAGGTACCATACAGAACCTATGGAATATGAGGTACCATACAGAACCTAAGGAATATGAGGTACCATACAGAACCTAAGGAACATAAGGTACCATTCAGAACCTATGGAATATGAGGTACCATACAGAACCTAAGGAATATGAGGTACCATACAGAACCTAAGGAACATAAGGTACCATACAGAACCTATGGAATATGAGGTACCATACAGAACCTATGGAATATGAGGTAATTAGGTTTAACCCAAGAAAAGTAACTCCAGTTCTCTCGGGAGATAATGGGGGAAGCAGGGTTATAAATGTTCACAAAACAGGTAGTGGGCGGGTGTGTGGGTGTGGGCGGGTGTGTGAGCGTGGGCGGGTGTGTGAGCGTGGGCGGGTGTGTGAGCGTGGCGGGTGTGTGGATGTGGGCGGGTGTGTGGGTGTAGGCGGGTGTGTGAGCGTGGGCGGGTGTGTGGGTGTGGGCGGGTGTGTGGGTGTGGGCGGGTGTGTGGGTGTGGGCGGGTGTGTGGGTGTAGGCGGGTGTGTGAGCGTGGGCGGGTGTGTGGGTGTGGGCGGGTGTGTGGATGTGGGCGGGTGTGTGGATGTGGGCGGGTGTGTGGGTGTGGGCGGGTGTGTGGGTGTAGGCGGGTGTGTGAGCGTGGGCGGGTGTGTGGGTGTGGGCGGGTGTGTGGGTGTGGGCATCCTGGGCATGGTAACACTTGCATAACCTTTATCCACTCAATACATTAAACACCATAAAAAATTTAATATGCAATAATTCGTTAAGTCGTGGCAAATGCAAAATACAAACAAGTTAATAAATATGTTAAATTAAATTACTGAGTCACAAAAAAAAAAAATAGTAACAGGTTGGACTCAGCTTCATAATTTTCAATAGTTGATGTCCAGCTGAATTATCACTCAGTTTATATGATGAAAAACATTGTAATGTGGATGGTGGTGAAGGAAGGTGGGGTGGAAGACAGGGTGGGGAAGACAAGGTGTAAGTGGGTGGTGGTGAAGGCTGTAGCGGTGGTGGTGGAGGCTGTGGTGGTGGTTGTGGTGGTGGAGGCTGGAGTCGTAAGTCTGTGTAGGGGTAGGAAAGTCGTAAGTCTGTGTGGGGGTAGGAGAGGTCGTAAGTCTGTGGGGGTAGGAGAGGTCGTAAGTCTGTGTGGGGGTAGGAAAGGTCGTAACTGTGTGGGGGTAGGAGAGGTCCTAAGTCTGTGTGGGGGTAGGAGAGGTCGTAAGTCTGTGTGGGGGTAGGAGAGGTCGTAAGTCTGTGTGGGGGTGGGAGAGGTCGTAAGTCCGTGTGGGGGTGCGAGAGGTCGTAAGTCTGTGTTAGTGTTTTGTTTTACTCACAAAAACACTGGATCTGCTTGGTTATTCAATGTTTTTAATCCGGCACCGTTACTAACATTATTCATTACCATTTTCAACTTGCTATTGTGGTCACCAATTCAGTCATGTTAGATTAGTCAATAATCACAAAGCAGGTAAATCTATGTAAATTATCTTTCACATTCCACACCTCACACCAATAATTCATTCTCTGCCATTTTCCGTGTCAGCATATTTAAACGAAAGATTAAATATCCCCACCATGTATGCAGAGAGAGAGAGAGAGAGAGAGAGAGAGAGAGAGAGAATGGTGGGCTCTTTGTCATACGAGCATCCTGTAAGGAGAGTGGCACCCCCTGGACACAACCCACTCAATCCTCTCACCACCACAACGTGAAGGAAGAAGAGGATGAACGAGTGGTGTCAAGTTGGTGTCAAGGGTATTAGTGTCAAGGGTATTGGTGTCAAGGGTATTGGTGTCAAGGGTATTGGTGTCAAGGGTATTGGTGTCAAGGTATTGTGTCAGGGTGTCAAGAGGGTATTTGTGTCAATGGTATTGGTGTCAAGGGTATTTGTGTCAAGAGTATTTAGAGTTGCGAGTGTTGAGGATGATGAATCAGTAGTGTTTTTGCTGTTCTTTTAACTTTAGGTGTCCAACCACTAACATGCACTTACCATGCACTCTCATCTCCTGCACTTATCATGTATTCTCATCTCCTGCTATTAGTTATCTCCCTTTGCGGTTGCAACTTAATGAACGATAGTGAAATATATGGCGATATCCTGATCACTTTATTCAAGTCTGTAACTCAGACTGACACTTACCTTTACTTCTGATGGGTTTCCAGTGTGTTTCCTACTGCCGCAGCCCGGCCCTGGGCCAGGCTTGTCTGGTGCTTGTAAAATAATCAGATAGTACTGTATCTGAGGGAGGTTCAGGTCACTTCACCCCGTTAGGCTTAGCCATTCGACTTCCATAGTTTATTTGTCGTGCATTTTGTTTCTTTGTCTAACCGCAGAGAGTAATTAGTTCATTTGAGAGACATTCAAGTTCCTCGGATGATGGTAGCACTTGATCATTTCCCAGGATGCTACCCACAACAACTGATTAACACAGCTGTGACTCGACCCCTGCAACCATAAATAGGTAAGTAAACAAGCGTCCTCCCCCTTTTGTTTTTACTGTAGGTGAACAGGAGCAGTAGGTGAGAGGATTCGAACCCAGGATCATTCAGCTTTGCGTCGACTGCTCTGGAATATGACAGGGAAGCAACACTGGGTTTTGTTCCCATAAGGTAAGTATCAAACATAGGTTAGTTAAGGTAAGGTTTGTCAAGAACTAGGACAAGTGTTTCCTAACGTGGGTCTGTCATACGATTACCCACAGCTGGAGCTTTCGGTCATCTGACCGAGGCCTTCCACTGGCTTACCCCTCCACCCCTTTAAAAATTATGGTTATAATCATAACCACTTATTGTACAGAGTACTGTAGGAATGCACTGTTAATCAGCCCATTTTTGTGTAATATACCACCACCGCTGTCGACCCATATAACCTCGGGCACATTTTTTAACGTACATTAACTCCAAGTTTCTTGAGCATAACGATGGCCTGATACAGTTGGAACTGACGTCATCGGGAACCACCACAAAGCAGACTCAGTGTACGATGTGACGGTGGAACAACAGTAAAATTGTATTATATTTGTAAAATTCGTTAAGGCCAGATCCACAATCCGTTTACCGACATAACCTGCTGGAGTGTGAGATACGGGAGGAAGTGTAGAATAAACTCAGTGAAGAGCGGAGGATTATTTACATAAGCAGGTGACACTGTGTCACCATCCCAGGGAAAATGATAGTCTTTAAGAACAAATGCAAAGTTACTGCAGGATGTGCCAGATCAACCAGCAGGTAATAACTACGTGCGTCTGCCAGCCTCAGGCAGCCACCAGGCTAGCTTGCCCTCATTTACCTGTTCTCATAGGAGAAAACTAGTCACGGGAGAATTAATATTATTATTATTATTATTGAGAAAGAAGAGTAGAAAAAGCCAGTAAGACTAACTGAGCATTACGTCCATGGCCCCCACATCCCTACTATAGCCATGCAAGTGTAGTAGCTGATGTAATATTTACAGAGCACTATAACCCTTCTATGCAACTGCACATTTCTCACCTCCATCACCTTTTGCTTCACCTGACAAACACCTTACAAAGCATTTGGAAACGTGTGCGACCTTGAAGCTTGTGTGCAGCGAGACTAGCGTCATTCCCCGGACTAGTGTTTGTCTTCAATGTTGACGTATGTTTTCCTGAAGGGAAAAAAATAACTGAACTTTCGCAAGGCTAGAAAAGCCAGGTGGTGAAGCAGCCACAGAGACAGTGGTGTTTGGCGACACAATACTCAAGTAAGAACAACACTGAAGGTATTGGTGTTAAGAACTGAACACTGAAGGTATTGGTGTTAAGAACTGAACACTGAAGGTATTGGTGTTAAGAACTGAACACTGAAGGTATTGGTGTTAAGAACTGAACACTGAAGGTATTGGTGTTAAGGACTCAACACTGAAGGTATTGGTGTTAAGAACTGAACACTGAAGGTATTGGTGCTAAGAACTGAACACTGAAGGTATTGGTGTTAAGAACTGAACACTGAAGGTATTGGTGTTAAGAACTGAACACTGAAGGTATTGGTGTTAAGGACTCAACACTGAAGGTATTGGTGTTAAGAACTGAACACTGAAGGTATTGGTGTTAAGGCCTCAACACTGAAGGTATTGGTGTTAAGAACTGAACACTGAAGGTATTGGTGCTAAGAACTGAACACTGAAGGTATTGGTGTTAAGGACTCAACACTGAAGATATTCGTGTTAAGGACTCAACACTGAAGGTATTGGTGTTAAGAACTGAACGCTGAAGGTATTGGTGTTAAGGACTCAACACTGAAGATATTGGTGTTAAGAACTGAACACTGAAGGTATTGGTGCTAAGAACTGAACACTGAAGGTATTGGTGTTAAGGACTCAACACTGAAGGTATTGGTGTTAAGGACTCAACACTGAAGATATTCGTGTTAAGGACTCAACACTGAAGATATTCGTGTTAAGGACTCAACACTGAAGGTATTGGTGTTAAGAACTGAACGCTGAAGGTATTGGTGTTAAGGCCTCAACACTGAAGGTATTGGTGTTAAGGACTCAACACTGAAGGCATTGGTGTTAAGGACTCAACACTGAAGGCATTGGTGTTAAGGACTCAACACTGAAGATATTCGTGTTAAGGACTCAACACTGAAGGTATTGGTGTTAAGGACTCAACACTGAAGGTATTGGTGTTAAGGACTCAACACTGAAGGTATTGGTGTTAAGAACTGAACGCTGAAGGTATTGGTGTTAAGAACTGAACGCTGAAGGTATTGGTGTTAAGGCCTCAACACTGAAGGTATTGGTGTTAAGGACTCAACACTGAAGGTATTGGTGGTTAAGAACTGAACGCTGAAGGTATTGGTGTTGAAAGTAGAACTAACGCTGAAGGTATTGGTGTTAAGGCCTCAACACTGAAGGTATTGGTGTTAAGGACTCAACACTGAAGGTATTGGTGTTAAGGCCTCAACACTGAAGGTATTGGTGTTAAGGACTCAACACTGAAGGTATTGGTGTTAAGGACTCAACACTGAAGGTATTGGTGTTAAGGACTCAACACTGAAGGTATTGGTGTTAAGGACTCAACACTGAAGGTATTGGTGTTAAGGACTCAACACTGAAGGTATTGGTGTTAAGGACTCAACACTGAAGGTATTGGTGTTAAGGACTCAACACTGAAGATATTCGTGTTAAGGACTCAACACTGAAGATATTCGTGTTAAGGACTCAACACTGAAGGAACTTTGAATAAATGATTTAGAAAACAGACAAGTTGATAAATAAGACACGTGCAATATTTGGACATCTTTTATCAAGACTGATGGACTGATTACATCGACTCCAGACTGAGGGACTGATTACATCAAACTTCTCCTCACTTTCCACCCTTCTCTATATTGGACTAAGGAAGCCACTGGGTGGCGAAACCAGATTAAACATATCTAAATATTGCACAAGAGTCTCATTTATCAAATGCAGGAACTGAAACGTCATTCTGTTAATCGGTGACATTAAAGTCAAGAAATTGCTGAAAGGAAAAAAAGAATTAAGTGTTATCCAAAAGCCAGGGAACAATCCTGACCTGAATCACACAAAAAACTGTTGGAATGAATTGACAGCAAAAGGTTCATTCCACACATCATTAGTGCCACGCATGGCACAGGAAACAAAAATAATTCTGGACTCAATAAACGGAGACCATTTACTTGAATCGCTTGAAATTGGTAATTAAATGACTAAATAGTGAAATTTGAGTGGTCTTACACTTTATGTTCACTGAGATTCTGTTGCAATGTTGCAGTGCACGAATTGTAAACTTGTAATGACCACCAGCACTACCACGCCGCCACTAGCAACTCCTCACTAACTTGCTTCCCTCCTAACATCCTGCATTACTGACCTTAAGGTCACTATATATAACGAACACTGATCTCGTCTTTAGGCAGGTCAGTTCCAAGAAGTAGTATAGCTGGTATTTCCTGGTGTGTGAGCCATCCCCCTCCAGGGTGTATCCTTGAGTCCTTTGTCAGGTTGCTTAGCTCCAAGAGTCTGGAATATGACTCACAGGGATACTCAACCTTCTCTTAGCTCCTAGAATCTGGAACATGACACAGGGATACTCAACCTTATCTTAGCTCTTAAAGTCTGGAATATGACTCACGAGGATACCCAACCTTCTCTTAGTTCCGGGAGTCTGGAATATAACTCACGAGGATACCCAACCTTCTCTTAGTTCCGGGAGTCTGGAATATAACTCACCTGGATACTCAGCCTACTCTTAGCTCCGGGAGTCTGGAGTATAACTCACGAGGATACCCAACCTTCTCTTAGTTCCGGGAGTCTGGAATATAACTCACGAGGATACCCAACCTTCTCTTAGCTCCGGGAGTCTGGAATATAACTCACAAGGATACTCAACCATCTCTAAGATGTCATTAACACTAATTCCTCGCGTAAGATATTCCAAGTTGACCACGCAAACACACGAGATAATCTCTTAACCCAAGACTTGTATCGCTCATACTCATCCAAAAATGTGCTATACATTAACAAGAAACAATGTTATATACACGAAATACCCTCGTATACCACTTGATAAGTCTATCTTAGCTGCTTCTCTTTGTCTTCATTTAACCCCAGCCTAAAAAAAAAATATATGGGAACGTCGAGTTCCTCTCAGGGGGGAAAAAGTTGTCTTTTCAGTTCAAGGAACTGTAGTATACAAAGTAAATTTTAATCTAGCTCCAGATGATAGTATGTCAGGAAGAGGAAAACCATGGCCAGGTTTTCCTCTTCCTGACATACTCCTGCAATTTATCAGGGATTGATAGTTAAATCCGTGCTGACACGTTCCACTGACAGTATTTATGAAAATGGTTCGCCTGGCCCATGGCCGGGCTCAGAGACTAGATACTCTCTCGAAACTCTTCGAGTGTTTCTCGGAGCGGACTGAAGTATTTTCTGACAATTTTTTAGATAAAATTCGTAAATTTTCACACGTTTAATCGAAACTGCTGCAAGAATTGCATTTTATGTGAAAAATTATGCCAAATCAAATTTTATTTCTAGGTTTAATTAATCTTAAACCAGGCTAGCATCAGACGAGCCTGGCCTGCCGCAGGAGTAGACGGGAGGTAGAGAGAGAGAGAGAGAGAGAGAGAGAGAGAGAGAGAGAGAGAGAGAGAGAGAGAGAGAGAGAGAGAGACTCGAAAATCATCAAAGGTATAAAGGTAAGTTCATACTGAGATAAAAAAAAAACTATCTTTACCTCTGATGGGTTTCTAGAGTTTTCCTGCTTCTGCAACCCGGCCCTGGGCCAGGCTCGTTTGGTGCTTGCCTGGTCAACCAAGCTGATGTTGCGGCTGGCCTACCTATGATGAGTTTCGAGAGTTTATCTACTCCCGGAGCCAGGCCTTGGACCTGGCTTCTTGTAACCTTGAGGTGACCTCTACACACAATATTCAACAATGGGGAAATTTTAAGAAAACTTTAGTTAGGGAAGTTTTACCCGAGGACGAGCTACAGCTCATGGTCACTTTGTATCTTAGCTCGTTGTGTTTATGTTGTGCCCGTGAGGACAAACACACACAATAGAATCCTTCACTGTCATTTAATAAAATTTGTGCACAAAGTGAAACACTGTGATGATAAAAGCTTGTTTTACAACCTGTAACACAGTTGGTCAGTAGTAAAGAGTACCAGCTGACCACTGGGAGCGTGTAGGTCACTCAAAATTGAAGATATACGTCACATAAGCAATAAAAAAACAAATATAAAATTAACAATAAAAGCTACGAACATAAACAAAACATTCCCCCCCCACACACACACACAGGAGAGGTAAAAAACAACCCAACGCCTATAACTACACACAGGTAATAATTATACAAGACACACACGTACACACCCAAGAGGTGATGCCCCGGCCTTGGTAATGTTTACATATCTGACACTGCTCTGGGAATCACTTAAATTACCCTTCCCGCCACCCAATAAGCTGTGAATTAATAATGAAGCCTAAGTGTTCTTCTAAACTGTGGCTAATCTGTGACTCGTTTTAACCACGGTACTGATTTATATTCTCTTTACTGTTGACATCGAGACAAAGTTTCACTTTGAGTAAATTTTACCAAGTCAATTACACACACACACACACAAAAAAAAAACACTACCATGACAAGAAAGGTTATGAAATGTACGTATTTGTGATTATCCAGGATGATGTTGAAAGGCTAAATGAGGGTTATAGTGAGGTGCACTGCGTCAACACTGAGCTAGTTCAATGTTGACGGTTTGACGACCTCGCCTGGTGGTGCACCAAAGCACATCCCTCACCATGACTTGCATGGCTGCTTCAGTTTATTCCCTGACGTGACACATCTCTCATCAGCATAATCTGCAACTGATAAACGTGGGTTTGGAGAGTTCTGGGGAGTCTTACTAAATTTCTAAATATAATTAGTTCGAAGTAATCGGTGTTTATCAGTGGATATAAGAAATATTGCAGGAACAAGGGGTGAGGTTTGTAAGTCAGCTGAAAATGCCTTAACAGCCAGGATGTGGTAGCTGTGGAGGCCTGTGGGCCCCCCAACACCAACAACCTTGTTGACAAGCTTATTTTTTATAAACAATTTAAGCAAAGAGTGTGGAAAGAGCAGGAGTGAGAGGCAGGGGTGTGCGAGGGTAGGGGTTAGTGGAGGTAAATTTAAAACGAGTAAAATTTAAACGAGTGTTGATGCAATAGGTTAGTTTAGGTTGAAAAGTCAGTCTGCGTGTAAAGTGGGTGGCTGACCACGTAGCCAACTAAAAAGTCTGATCAAATCACAGAACGGGTGAGACTTAAGCCCATGGCAGGTGAGTCCTACAACCCATCTGCCATGGGTTCGATCCCCACCCGTTCTGTGATTTGTTTACAGTCGTTTTATTTCGCCAGTCAAGAAAGACTGGCTTCAGGCCAGTCACCGAGGGTAGAAGAGTCCTTGAAACCGACTACAGGTATATCAAAGATATGTATCAGGAACACTCAGGGGTGTTCCACCTGTATTAATGTTAACTAAATGTGTAATAATAATGTACCTTGTATAAATAAAATATTATCATTATAAATGACTTGCCAGGAGTCAACTACAGCCCAGTTATGGTCTGGTGTCTCACTCAAACATCATCATCCAGCAAGAATGTTGAGAGATCAGTCACCACCACCTCACACTATTATACAAGCCTTCTTGCATGGGGGGAATTACCACAAATCTCTGGCTGTCTTCATGAGGGAACTTGACAGGTTCCTCAAGTCAGTTCTTGACCAGTCGGGCTGTGCTTAGTACGCTGGAATGCTTGTGGCCAGCAGTAACAACCAGGAAGATCAGATCTTGATCCAATGGGAGGCCTGGTCTAGGACCGGGTCGCGGGGGCGTTGACCGTGGAAGTATCCCTCAGGTATATATTGCAACGAGTTTTCATTCCTGACCTAGCCATTATCACTTGCAACATTCTAAATATAACAAAGACAGGTTGCACATGTGTGGGAGGATGAACAGTGACTAACGAATTAAGTAAATGATTATCCTCGTATACTGCATCATATCTACAGTATATATGATGAAAGTTTTTACCCGTATATGCTTGTGATGAAGGTCACCTGGTGCAGTGTGTCGAGCCATCCACACACTTATATAATCAACAAGTGAGGAAAATTGACTTCCAATATTTGTATGGATATTAATGTGTGTTTAACGCTAACCAGTGATCAACACTAGACAATACACAAACATGGGAGAAACAAACCTGGACGTAGTCACAAACTTTGTTTGTCGTGTGTGTGGGTTGTGTGTGTATTGTTACAGTAACAGTATTGTGCCTCTGTGTTCTTTATCAACACTAGGTAAGCTAGTTTAGCTTTACTCATTATATGCATCTATAAGTAATAACCCAGAAGAGTTCATGCAACACTAGTGGAACTGTAGGTAATTAGTTTTAATGCGAGGCACTACCCTAGCTTTGAAACCTAACTAATTACCACTAATAAGCAGTGAACTAACTCATTAGTAGGTCATAAGATACTTGCTCAACACTTGGGAATCTTTATTCTAGAAACGTCTCGTCAGCCATTGGCTTCACCAGTCCAATGCAGAGAAATATAGTGGAAGATGATGACTTTGAGGTAATCAGTCCCTCAACTTGTAGCTGTGTTCACTGTATCAATCTTGACAAAAGCGCAGCATATTCCCGGAGATGGAGATTATATACTGCAGACAGATGAGGTGGAGCAGTGGTAGATGGAGTCACCAGTGGACAAACCCATTAGTGGAAGGTCAGGCTTTTACAAGCTTTAAAGACTTCCCTACATCGAGATCCCAAAATGCTGCTTGTCTGACAGTTTGACTCGACAGTTTAAAAAACCGACAAGAGTAAAGATTCTTCATCTTATCAGATTTCTAAACTAATTATTCCTCAGTAGGTATTCCAACTCAGGACAATCTTAGCTAGATGCAATACATGTTCCTTCCTAACTTCACAAAGTTCGATACGTATTGTACACCTCATTTTTAACACGTAATACACGGAGAAGCTTTTCAAAGCTCAAGGACTTAATATATTGTTTTACTATGTTTATTTAAAATCTTTTAGCTATACAAGAGTCATTAAGGCTGCATGTACATCTATACACCACTAGTCAAGGATACTTAATCCCTAAAAAAGGGGTTAAAGTAAGCTAAGGTATATACTTTCCCTATGGGCTAATACACATTATATTGCTAGCAAATACCACAGTATATAAATCAGTGAGAGGTATGCTAGAGGGACAATGTTGTGCCCGACATTTTCTAGACCACAGGAAGTGAAGATTCTTGTGAAGACGTTCGGTTTTAGGGCAGCGTTTAGGGGAGTCCCCTGGAAGGCTCTTAAGGTTAAGGTGAAGGAGAGAAGGTGAAGGGAGGAGGAGGAGGGGCAAGACGTTCATCTACCTTTCTCTGCCCCCACCCCTATCTTATGTTGAAGGAGGGGAGAAGAAGGGGGAAGGTCGGTAACCTTCAATCCCACGCCCCTTCCCTTCAGGTAAAGTATGGGAGGAGTGGGGGGGAAAAGAAGTAGCGAGTTTTTTGTACCTTCCACACAAATTTCTTCATAAACAGACGAGTTTTCAATATTATTTACCAAAATGAGTGTAACCAGGGAACAGCTCCCCAAGCCTACAAGATTTGCAACAAAAACTGAATAAACACACATCTTGGAAAGAGTGTTTCCATCATACAACATGTACTTCATGTACGAGGTAATAAAATACACTAATAACCCGCACACAGGAGACAGAAAATTTTGACGATGTTTCAATCCGACTTGGATCATTAAGTAGTCACAGTGTGTGACTACTTAATGGAAGGAGGGGAGAGGAGAGGCAGTTCATCTACCCTCCATTACTTTTTCCTATATTTAACCCCCAAGCATCTACCTCCGCGCACTTCCAGAGCTGGGGAAAATCCAGGGGCTTACCCGGCATCTGTCTGGCCAGTTCAGGGTGGGTAACTGTTAGCATTTGTCTCCTGTAATGTGCTGGCGAGAAGCATGTGTTGAGGTAGCAGGCTACGGTCAGTCAGTGTGCTGCTGCCACCACTGATACACGCTCCTCTACCACGGTAAGACACTATAACCAGCACACACTCTATATACAAACACTCAGTATCTGCTACCTTCTTGGGAAACAATTAAGTGACAACACATAACATATTTACGCCTTAGTTTGATAATACCAAATTTACTTACATTTTGGTCTAACAACACCTAACTTAAACCTTGAATTGGCATCATCTTATTTACTTACACTTCGGAGGGACATAACCTGACCTACTTACAATTTACAGTGACATCTACCCTACTTACAACTTAGTCTGACATCTAATTTAAACTCTGAACTGACATCATCTTATCTACTTACACTTTGAAGGAACATCTAACATACACCCTGGAGAGACATAACCTGACCTACTTACAATTTATACAGTGACATCTACCCTACTTACAACTTAGTCTGACATCTAATTTAAACTCTGAACTGACATCATCTTATTTACTTACACTTTGGAGGAACATCTGACCTACTTACACCTTGGAGAGACATCTAATACATTTACACCTTGAACCGACACCTCGTAACCTACTTCCACCTCGCCTAGTGTTTCTCAAACTGAGTTGCTGCCCGGCACTAAGCTACGTCATCATCCAAAATGTGAGATATATGTAAAAGAGGTGAGATACACATGAATCCATTTATAAGTATACTAGGTGCTAGGCAGCTAGAATATAACCACACCTGTTTTTCAATATTTTATCTTAATACCAACCTATGTGATAATGCATTAACCTCAGCACTGCTGTGGTTAGCATGGGCTGCGCTACAACAATACTGAGGCTGGTACTGTGACAATTAAATTGTGATATCAATAAAGACACCTTCATTGTTGAGTTAGGATCCAGACTCACCCTTCAGGACCAACATTTCTGCAGGAATACACACACACACACACACACACACACACACACACACACACACACACACACACACACACACACCAGGAGCCGAGTCTCGACCCCTGCAACCACAATTAGGTGAGTACAATTAGGTGAGTACACATAGGATGTTCCAGAGATGGGACACAGAAACAAGGGAAGCTGAAGACTCAGATGAGTCAAAGGGATGTTAGGAAGTATTTCTTCAGCCACAGAGTTGTTAGGAAGTGGAATAGTCTGGCAAGTGATGTAGTAGAGGCAGGAACCATATATAGTTTTAAGACGAGGTATGATAAAGTTCATGGAGCAGGGAAAGGGAGGACCCAGTAGCGGTCAGTGAAGAGGCGGGGCTAGGAGCTGAGTCTCGACCCCTGCAACCACAATTAGGTGAGTACAATTAGGTCAGTACACACACACACGGGCTGGGGAGAGGAGGGATGAACGAATTAGAAAAAAAGGTAAACGAACCACAGGCCTAACCTATCATAACCAAATTCCTTCAAGTACGGTAAGGGACTCATGATCAAAAGAATTATAATTATCCTCCATCTCCTTGGATTGACGAGGCCTATGTGGCATGGCGCGAAATATAAAAACCCGACAGCGGTTACACAGTTCATAACACAGGAGGGAGACATTAGATAGTGAATTAGAGATACTGGGAAGTTGAGACGGTGTTAAATGTGGAGGAGGAAGAAAGTGAGGCAGTGATTTCACGCATTGGACAGCCCACTATGTCTCTCAAACTCCACACAACTCTGTTACCAAACATAAATTCCCAGTTACCAAATCTTCAAACACTACACATCTCTCCTACCAAAGCACAAATAACCTGCACATAGGAGAAAGAACGTTCATACGACGTTTCGGTCTAACTTAGACCATTAACTAATTTCAGTCTCTTATATGCGGCTTGTCTGTGCATTGTTCCAGTCACGATGTTGTGTCTGTGTATTCTCTTACCAAACAAATTCCCAGTTATCAACTCTAAGTATCTGGTAACTGACCACAAAAATCTGCTGAGCAGATATTTAGGAACAACCATATCTTAGGTGGTTACTAAGACAAATATGAGTTAGGTGGATCATTAGGGTCACAATCCATCTAGAAAACACTAACCCAAGGAGTCTTTAATCTCCAATGTGGAACATTAAATAAACCCCTAAATGTATATATACATTTTAAATATATATACACTCTTTGTATTTACTCTTTGAGTAGGAGTTCCCTTGGTTCTACGTATGAAGGATTGTTCCTACCTGTTTCTCTGTTGTAGTGCGCGCCTTTCCACTCTGTTCTGTATCTGTTGTAGCGAAAACCTGTTATCTCCCTGTTTCCACTTGTTTCCTATTGTCAACGCTCCAACCTGTTTTTCTGTTACAGCATGCGCGTGAACCTGTTATCTCTCTGTTCCCGCTTGTATCTATGTTACAACATGTGTGTGTCCCCGTTATCTCTGTTCCCGCTTGTTTATATATTACACCAAGTGCGTGTTCCTGTTGTCTCTCTGTTCCCGCTTGTTTCTACGTTACGACACGTGCGTGTCCCCGTTGTCTCTCTCTCAAGGTCTACACATGAAGGAAACACAAGAGGCGTGACGAGTAAACAGTTTACGCATTTCCTGCATCACCAGCTGTGTTAAGCCACGAAACATACACAACAGTGTACAGAAACAAAACTAAGACCATTAGTTGACCACTGGTCTCCCAAGACACAGTAATAGTAGCTTTAACTACTACTACGACTACTACTAGACTGAAATTACTCTCTCGTATTAGCTCTAAGATGTGATAAATAACACACGTGCAACACCTGGGTATCTTTGTTGACTGCTAAGTGTTCATCATATGAATGAAACTATCACGTAAACAGTGAAGCAGCCAGGTTGCACTTAACACAGCATGGTTACAACCACACCCTTCACCCATAACACAGCATGGTTACAACCACACCTTTCACCCATAACACAGCATGGTTACAACCACACCTTTTCACCCATAACACAGCATGGTTACAACCACACACCTTTCACCCATAACACAGCATGGTTACAACCACAACCTTTCACCAAACACAGCATGGTTAAAACCACACCCTTACCCATAACACAGCATGGTTACAAACCACACCCTTCACCCATAACACAGCATGGTTACAACCACACCCTTCACCCATAACACAGCATGGTTACAACCACACCCTTCACCCATAACACAGCATGGTTACAACCACACCCTTCACCCATAACACAGTATGGTTACAACCACACCTTTCACCCATAACACAGCATGGTTACAACCACACACCTTCACCCATAACACAGTATGGTTACAACCACACCCTTTCACCCATAACACAGCATGGTTACAACCACACTTCACTCAACACAGCATGGTTACAACCACACCCTTCACCCATAACACAGCATGGTTACAACCACACCCTTCACCCATAACACAGCATGGTTACAACCACACCCTTCACCCATAACACAGCATGGTTACAACCACACCTTTCACCCATAACACAGCATGGTTACAACCACACTTCACTCAACACAGCATGGTTACAACCACACCCTTCACCCATAACACAGCATGGTTACAACCACACCCTTCACCCATAACACAGCATGGTTACAACCACACCCCTCACTCAACACAGCATGGCTACAACCACACCATTCACCCATAACACAGCATGGTTACAACCACACCCTTCACCCATAACACAGCACGGTTACAACCACACCTTTCACCCATAACACAGCATGGTTACACCACACCCTTCACCATAACACAGCATGGTTAAACACACCCCTCACCCAAACACAGCACGGTTACAACCACACCTTTCACCCATAACACAGCATGGTTACAACCACACCCTTCACCCATAACACAGCATGGTTACAACCACACCTTCACCCATAACACAGCACGGTTACAACCACACCCTTCACTCATAACACAGCATGGTTACAACTACACCCCTCACTCAACACAGCATGGCTACGGCCACACCCTTCACCCATAACACAGCATGGTTACACCACCACTTCACCATAACACAGCATGGTTACAACCACACCCCTCACCCTAACACAGCATGGTTACACCACACCCTTCACCCATAACACAGCATGGTTACAACCACACCTTCACCATACACAGCATGGTTACAACCACACCTTTACCCATAACACAGCATGATTACAACCACACCCTTTCACCACACAGCATGTTACAACCACAACCCTTTCACCATAACACTGAGTTACAACCACACTTCACTTCAACACAGCATGGCTATAGCCACACCCTTCACCATAACACAGATGGCTACAGCCACACCCTTCACCTAACAAGCATGGTTACAACCACACCCTCACTCATACACAGCATGGCTACAACACACCACTTCACCCATCAAACAGCATGGTAACAGCCACACCCTTCACCCATACCACAGCATTGTTACAAACCACATCCTTCACTAAAACAAGCATGGCTACGGCCACACCCTTACTCATACCAGCACTGGTTATAACCAACCCTCACTCAAGTAAGCATGGCTACACCACCAGTCCTAAACGCATGTCAACCAACACCCTTCAGCCCGAAACATAGCATTGCTTTCAACCACATCCTTCATAACACAGCATGTTACAACCACACCCTTCACTCATACACAGCCATGGTTACAATGCACACCTCACTCAATACCAGCATGCTACGGCCACAACTTCACCATAACAAGATGGCTACACGCACCTTCACCCATACAAGCATGGTTAAACCATACCCCTCACTCAACACAGCATGCTACACCCAACACCCTCCACCCATAAACAGCATGCGTTACACCACACCTTTCACACACAACATGGTTACAACCACACCCTTCACACACATGATTACAACCACACCCTTCACACACAGATTACAACCACACTTCCTCAACAACATGATTACAAGCCACACCCTTCCCCCATACACAGATACAAGCCACACCCTTCACCAAAAACATGATACAACCACACCCTTGTTCACCCAAGCATAAATTGACCAAACCACAACAACCCACTCATAACACATTGCATGGTGTTACAGCTGCACAAACCCCTCACCAACCAGCTGGCAACATCCACCGCCTGATTATCCATCTGACAGAAGTTCTAAACAGCGCAAGTACCCTTCACAGGTAAAAACCCATGGCTACATCAATGACAACCCTTGCATTCCAACTTTAAAATGGTAAAATACCGACAAGGTGAGGTAAGCATTGCAAGGTTAGACCTTTAGATCCAACACCACTCTGCTGAAAATATAAACAAACTGGACTTTGCAACATGGTTTTGAGTGCAGTCCCCCCAGCCCGGGGACTACCACCAACCAATGTACTGTACATCCTCGCCTGTTTTATCCTTTTCTGTAGCGACTAAAAGTATGCGGTACGAAACGTTGAAATAAATACCTAACCATAGTGTCTTACCTAACGACATACTGCTATATAGAAAGCCGCTTGTTAGGAAGAGCATTTCCCGCAAATTAGGTCAGTTTTGTCCCAGGATGCGACCCACACCAGTCCACTAACACCCAGGTACCAGTTTACTGATAGGTGAACATAAACAGCAGGTGACTTAAGGAAACGCGTATTTCCACCCGTACTGGGGATCGAAACACGGACTTCAGTGTGTGAGCTGAGTGCTCTAGCAATCGCGTTACGGGACACTAATGCAGATCCCCAGCTGTTCATACAACTAGATTAGTCCCATAAGAAAGCTGCAACAAGAGGAATATGTGAATATACTAAAAATGATAACCTTGAATGAGAGCCTGAGGGAATTAACCAGACGACCTTCAAGGAAAGAGCTGTAAGAGGCATGATAACCACGCACGAAAATTAAGAGAACTTGACAGAGCCGGTAGGGATAAACTAAATTACAACTACTAGGGACACATGGATGATGATGGACACAACACAGGCAGAAGATTTATTTATAGTCTCGGTATAGTAGAAATAATGAACTAAGTTGGATAAGGAAGCGATGGAAACAGAGTTTTAAGAATAGGTACGGTATAACTTTGATATACCTTTTATGAGTTCTGAGAGCTTCTCTACTCTCAGCCTTCTTTTTGATTATAATAATAATCTACTCTCAGCCTTTGGCCAGGTTCGTCTGGTGCTTGCCAGGTCAACCAGGGTGTTGCTGATGTGGCCAGTTGACCCACAGGATTACCTGGACAGATGATAGATCCACAACATTGTCAGGACACACACAGTTACTGTACATGGAACATAACTGACGTTACACACATATGCACACACACACACACACACACACACACACACACACACACACACACACACACACACACTATGAAAAAACCCCTGCAACCACAACTAGGTGAGATTACACACTCAATACTTGTAGTAAAGTAGATGAGTGAGCCAAGGCAGTCCCCAGAAACAGCTTCCCAGGCAGTTCCCACAGACAGCTTCCCAGGCAGTTCCCACAGACAGCTTCCCAGGCAGTTCCCACAGACAGCTTCCCAGGCAGTTCCCACAGACAGCTTCCCAGGCAGTTCCCACAGACAGCTTCCCAGGCAGTTCCCACAGACAGCTTCCCAGGCAGTTCCCACAGACAGCTTCCCAGGCAGTTCCCACAGACAGCTTCCCAGGCAGTTCCCACAGACAGCTTCCCAGGCAGTTCCCACAGACAGCTTCCCAGGCAGTTCCCACAGACAGCTTCCCAGGCAGTTTGTCCCACAGACAGCTTCCCAGGCAGTTCCCACAGACAGCTTCCCAGGCAGTTCCCACAGACAGCTTCCCAGGCAGTTCCCACAGACAGCTTCCCAGGCAGTTCCCACAGACAGCTTCCCAGGCAGTTCCCACAGACAGCTTCCCAGGCAGTCCCCACAGACAGCTTCCCAGGCAGTCCCCACAGACAGCTTCACAGGCAGTCAGCCACTCACATTTACATTCCAAGAGGATATAAAACAAGAGTGCCCACTGTTGGGTTAAGAGGGACCATGAGCTGTAAGTATACTGGAAGCGCCACTACAAGTAGACTGGAGGCGCCGTACCCACCAGGCAGGGGAGGGTAGATTACATTATCTCCAGAGCAGCTCCCTTCAAGGGCACTGCTTTAGTGGCGAAGGACTCTTGATCCAAGCAACAAGAGCTATCATACCCTTCCTTGGACTAGACCTGATCGAACCCACCCCATCCCCAGGTGCTGTAAAACCCTTATTAGTTTAGCGCTTCCCCATGAATAATAATTACTACTACTTCTACTACCTTCAATGGATCTGTCTTCTGGTCTTCTCTGTTGTTTCTCGTTTAGCTGTTATTTGGCAATGATTCAGGAGGGACTGAAACCTTATCCTAAGCTTTACCTTCTAATTGCTTATATGTGAATAATAATAATAATGTGGCAGTGGTACAGTGGAAGACGTCAACAATAGTACATAAAAATTGTTTAGGAGAGCTAGGCTGGAGACAGGAGACTTCCAGGTCACCTCAACATTACATGTGGGTATCCACACAACTACGGTCCATCATCAAGGGTCTTATAACCCGCTCAGCCCGGCTACACTAACTTGTTACCTAGTTAGCTAGGCCGTTGTTGCTAGCGGTCCTCAGGCCTACAGAGCCAAAACAACCTGACTGATCAAGCATTTGCAGCAAGTGCACATCTACAGTGAACAGAGCGAAGTGTATTTCTCTATTTAACAAAATAAGGAAAACCAATAGTGCTGCTACACTATATGATAGTTACACTGTGGGAACACCCACATAATACTGGGGGGGGGGGGTTCTTATTATATCACCATCATTAACTTGCTACTGCTGTCGCAAATTTACATAAATTAATAATCACAGAGCAAGTACAAGTATTCCATAATCCATTATTCATTCTTTGTCCTTGGCCCCTAGGTGTCAGCAAATTTAGACAAACGAGGAAATATCCCCACTATTTATGCCGAGATACTGAATTGTTAATCATGCACGCACTCTGTCGGGAGAGTGGCACCCGTACTGAGTAAACCCCCACTCCGAGGCACAAACCTCACTACCGTGTTTGGGTGACCCAGCGTGGTAGGGTGATGATGGTGGTGGTCAATAAGCCACTCTCTAGTCAGCCAAACATCTAATGGTTATAATAATGACCATAATTTTTAAAGGGGTGGACTGGGAAGCCAGCTGAAGGTCTCGGTCAGATGACCATCAGTTCCAGCTACGGGTCATCATATAGCTAAGACCCGCGTCAGGAAATACCTGTCCTGTTTCCTGACACACCTTACCTAACCTAATCTAGTCAGCCGTGACTTACTGTATCATACCAGCTCCTACACACCAAGCTATCATGCCAGCTCATACACGAAAGCTATCAAGTTATCATGCCAGTAACAAAACTAATAATTCTTGCATCGACCAACAAGGTTGTCTGTCCATAACGGGGATACTAAAACACCCCAGCACAGGTAGTGGTAGTTGATAACAACAAGAGTGGAGGTAGATGTGCAGGCAGGATAGAAAACATGTACAATCAAGGTTATACAACTGCTGTTCCACCGACTTCCAAGGATTAAATCATTTACAATAACCAAGAGAGTAAAGACAAAGGCATCATGAGTTCCATGATGTAAGCACGAGAGAAAATCATATATCAATTCTGTAACTTTCTTTGGTGCAAGTACGACAGGGAGGGAGGGAGGGAGGGTTGTGAGCACGTCAAGGAGGGAGGTTTGCATGATCACGTCATGGAGGGAGAGGGTTGCAGGAGAACGTCATGGAGGGAGGGAGGGAGGGAGGGTTGCAGGGGCACGTCATGGAGGGAGGGAGGGAGGGAGAGTTGCAGGAGCACGTCATAGAGGGAAGGAGGAAGGGTTGCATGAACACGTCTCTCGCCTCAGCAAACATCTTGGTCGTGCCTTCAAGACTCACTAGCAGAATGACCTTCCTCTAAGATCCCTCACTTCTCAAAACCACAACATCTAAGGCACTGTAAGAAGGCTGTGTTATGTATCACCACCTCTACCACACTCACTGCTTGCCTGCTGTAATCCAGTGCCGCACAACACCACCACCACTGTGCCTCAGTACTCTCCAATAATGATACCAGTGCCTGATTGAATAGGTCATCAACCAGGAGGCCTGGTCTGGTACCTGGACACAGGGTCGATGACCTTCAAAATCGACAACAGGCAGGGAGTGTGTGTGTGTGTGTGTGTGTGTGTGTGTGTGTGTGTGTGTGTGTGTGTGTGTGTGTGTGTGTGTGTGTCCGTCCCAGTAATGATTCCCTTCTGTCTCCACCAGTACCACCCTTGATAAAATACTGTCGTTCCGCAAATACTTTCAATATCTACGTCTGGCACTCCTAGCGGCCTCATTAACAGCTGTTACATGTGGCACTCCCACCAGCCTCATTAACATGTATTACGTGAGCAATCTGCACATTACTATTATGTGAAAAACAGATTTGTATAGTCTCTTATTTTTTTTTGTGAGAAAATCATAATTCCTGTCATATTAATTTAACTGTGAGAACTTTAAACTGAGTGTTGATGTTTATTAAAGACAGGAGGTGATGTGGTCATGGTGTTGGCTGACTGTGTTATTGTGCCACCTCTCCTGCCTTCCAACCTGCTATGATTAAACAATGTTTATTCACCAAAAACGCAAACTTTGGAGAGAGACCATTTGACGACATGTCTGTCTGTCCTGGACCATTGTCAAGTCACAAATAATTTGGCAATGGTCCAGGACGGATCGAAATATCGTCATAAGGTTCCGCTCCTAAGGGCGGGATTTTAGGGAACTGTTCCACCGACATTATTGTCAATTTTTATTAAGGAGAACAATATTCAAGTGGTGAGAACGCAAGTGACAATAACTGGCGATACTTCTCTTGTTCTGAAAGTTGTCATAATCCAACCTGTCACTTTCTGACTCTTCTTACCTTTACCTCATTGTGCACTCCAAGTGACAGACTGACATATATTGACAAGTCCTGACTCAGCCTGTTCATAACAGTCTATGATAAGTCTGCTTGCGTTCTCTGTATTGTAAATTCCCAATAATTATAATTATAACTATAGTTTTTCAAGGGGTGGAGAGGTAAACTAGTGGAAGACCTCGGTCAGATAACCAAAAGCTCCAGTTGAGGGTCATCATATGACTAAGACCGGCATTAGGAAACACTTGACCTGTTTCCTGACAAACCTTACTTAACCTAAATCTCTACTGTTTTTATTTTGAGTTCTTCAGTCTTTCCATACTTAGGCAGTTGAAATTATCATTTACCATCACATTATTAACATTTCCCATTGAAAGACTTCACTGATACATGTTTGTACTTTTTCAGTGCCCTCTACTGAGGTGACTACAATGCACACTTTAGGATCGCCAGTAAAAAAAATAATAGAAAGTTACTGTCAGTGCTCCCATCTATGAAGATGAGAAACAGTAATGGTGCTAGGACCTTGCCCTGGGGTACTTTTTTATGTGCTAAGACTGGAGGAGAGGAGAGAAAAGGAGGAAAACAAAGAGAGACTAATACCATGATGCGCTTAATTTCTCTTGTTCTGAGAGTTGTTATCCTAGAAAGAAGAAACAGTTACGTATGTATGATGGGGAAATAAAAAGACTGATATGACAATACTAAATGCAAACATGACAAGAGACATGACTGAGTGACAAGCCAATTGTGTGTGTGTTGACTGGGTGACTGGCTAGGTAGTGTGTAGCTGTGGGTGGTGTATGTGAGAGCAGTGGGTGCCAAGGTGATATATGCGTGAATGAACGAGTGAGTGGGTGGGTGGGTGGGTGAGGACCTTGGCCAAAGAGTGCAACAAGTATTGTGAGGGCCAAAGGCAGCCTTGTTCACTCAATAGTGTGTCATCATATATACCTGAATGACCACAGCTATTGCTACCACTGGTGCCACCACTGCTACCACTGGTGCCACCACTGCTACCACTGGTGCCATCACTGTTAGCATTGGTGCCACCACTGCTACCACTGGTGCCACCACTGCTACCACTGGTGCCATCACTGCTACCATTGTTGCCACCACTGCTAACATTGGTGCCACCACTGCTATACTGGTGCCACCACTGCTACACTGGTGTCACCACTGCTACCATTGTTGCCACCACTGCTAATATTGGTGCCACCACTGCTATACTGGTCCCACCACTGCTACACTGGTGTCACCACTGCTACACTGGTGTCACAACTGCTACACTGGTGTTACCACTGCTACACAGGTGCCACCACTGTTACTATATATCTGTTAGTGGTTCCCTTCATCATGGCTCCCACGGCCAGGTCTCAGACCAGGACTTGGTACATCACTAACACTCTACCGGCCATCAACCACACTACAACACGTACATTATCAATTCTGGCCTTGAATAAACAAAAATCCTCCTAACTTGTAATTTTAACAAGAAAACGTATTTTTTTTTTGTTTTGCATATAACATATTAATCTATACACAAATAACACACACATAGGAGAGAGAAACTTATGACGTTTCGGTCCTACATGGACGATTTACAAGTCATTATAATATATAATATATATATATATATATATATATATATATATATATATAATATATATTATATATAATATATATAATATAATATATATATATATATATATATATATATATAACTTCAGGTGACGTGGACGTGTCAGCGGATGGGTCTATGAAAGATGAGGTGAATCATAGAATTGATGAGGGGAAAAGAGTGAGTGGTGCACTTAGGAGTCTGTGGAGATAAAGAACTTTGTCCTTGGAGGCAAAGAGGGGAATGTATGAGAGTCTAGTTTTACCAACACTCTTATATGGGTGTGAAGCATGGGTGATGAATGTTGCAGCGAGGAGAAGGCTGGAGGCAGTGGAGATGTCATGTCTGAGGGCAATGTGTGGTGTGAATATAATGCAGAGAATTCGTAGTTTGGAAGTTAGGAGGAGGTGCGGGATTACCAAAACTGTTGTCCAGAGGGCTGAGGAAGGGTCGTTGAGGTGGTTCGGACATGTAGAGAGAATGGAGCGAAACAGAATGACTTCAAGAGTGTATCAGTCTGTAGTGGAAGGAAGGGGGGTAGGGGTCAGCCTAGGAAATGTTGGAGGGAGGGGGTAAAGGAGGTTTTGTGTGCGAGGGGCCTGGACTTCCAGCAGGCATGCGTGAGCGTGTTTGATAGGAGTGAATGGAGACAAATGGTTTTTAATACTTGACGTGCTGTTGGAGTGTGAGCAAAGTAACATTTATGAAGGGGTTCAGGGAAACCGGCAGGCCGGATTGAGTCCTGGAGATGGGAAGTACAGTGCCTGCTCTCTGAAGGAGGGGTGTTAATGTTGCAGTTTAAAAACTGTAGTGTAAAGCACCCTTCTGGCAAGACAGTGATGGAGTGAATGATGGTGAAAGTTTTTCTTTTTCGGGCCACCCTGCCTTGGTGGGAATCGGCCAGTGTGAATAAAAAAAAAAAAAAAAACTTCAGGTGAACTTAAAAATAGTTTTGCACGTGCCACTACAGGCGCCACACTTGCAGACAATGTGCTGCAACATTCAACATATCCAACACAATGATTCTGACACACTGTTGGCTACTCAGCTGCTGCTGCAGTTTTCAGTTTCACTGAACACCCATCACACGCACTTACTGTCACTGCTGACCTTCACCACCCACGCAACACACTCCAATGTAAAACTTTACCTACTCTAACTTGATAAAGCCATACACAGACCACAACAGTGCCATAATAAAAGCTCTACACCTGTTTCTTTTCTTTAATACTCTTAACTACACCTGTTTAATAATGTTATCTGCACCTATTTCTTTAATACTGTAAACTACACCTGTTTCTTGTGCTAACTCTTAGTGGCTCTGGGGATTATTTTCCCTACAGTCGGGTCTCAGACCAGGGCCTTCTAAGATGTAAAGTAAATACTACGGCATTAAACTTCTGATAAGCACATAGGACAGTAATAGTGTGTGTATACCGAATGTAGACAGAAGTTTATAATATTTACATTCTTCTTTCAACGTACCGGCAGTATCCCACCGAGGCAGGGCGCCTCAAAAAGAAAAATGAAAGTTTCTCGCTTTTAAAATTAGTATATACAGAAGGGGTTACTAGCCTCTTGCTCCCGGCATGTTAGTCGCCTCTTATGACACGCATGGCTTACGGAGGAAGAATTCTGTTCCACTTCTCCATGAAGATAAACGGAAATAAACAAGAACAAGAACTATTAAGAAAATAGAAGAAAACACAAAGGGGTGTGTGTATATATATATGGTTGTACATGCATGTGTAGTGTGACCTAAGTGTAAGTAGAAGTAGCAAGACGTATCCTGAAACCTTGCATGTTTATGAGACAGAAAAAAACAGCAATCCTACCATCATGAAAAACAGTTACAGGCTTCTGTTTTACAAGCACTTGGCAGAGCAGTAGTACCTCCCTGGGCGGTTGTTGTCTACTAGCCTACTATCTAGGAAGATTCACATAACATCTTCAAATTAATGGAGATTAAAGAGTTATCTGTCATCTTCATGCGACAGAGTAAATCAGAAATACTGCCAAAGTGCAAAATATTTAACAGGTTTCCACTTCACACTAATTTGATGGTTGGTGTCCACCAGCCGAATACCTTGTTAGTACTCTATTCTATAATCCATTCCCTTACTCTTAATAATAATAATAATAATAATAATAATAATAATAATAATAATAATAATAATTGTAATTAGTGTCAGGAGTTTAATAAAGATTTGATTGCTGTTGAAATGTCTACTACAGTCACTAAAACAATTTTTCCTTCCAGGTCTATGAGAGCAGCAGTGCTCAGTCACCTGCTACACTGGTGAGTATATTTGTCACTTGATATAATTATATTATTTTTAACATGAAGCGATTAATCCGTGTAGGACATTCAATGCCAGAAAAGGTGGAAGTGACAGCCCGCTAACAGCGACTTAGTTTCTGACCTGTCAGGCTGCGCATACCACCAATACACGATACAGTGTGAACGTGTGAAGACATCAGGATGACTGGGATACCTACACGGTAGACACCAGGTGATGGTACTAGTGATTATGGTTAGTGATCTCACTGAGTCTTCAAGTAGTGATCCATGATGTTAGCTAGTCTCTTCAACAGTCATTAATAGTGAACTATGATGGTAGTTAGTATCTTCAACACTCAAGTCACTAGAGTGAACCATGCTGGTGCTATCCTCCCTAGTTGTTTCAGCAATCTTCTTCTAGTTATGGATGAGAGGGCACAAGGTTCTAGGACCGAAACGTGTTCAATAAAATGTTCCAAATATATGCGTAAGTGTCCTTTCATCCATACTGACGGCATCAATATACCTTCTTCCCAGCAATATTTTTCAGTACATTCGGACTAGTGCTACGCTCCTGCTTTCACGTTTTAGTGTTTATGTAAAACTTTGCAAGAATTGTGCATGGAGCTAGTGTGTGTGTGTTTGTTTGCAGTTGTGTACCTGAGTATTGTCCACGGCAGCAGCAAGCATGGAAAACCTTATACAGCAACAGGAGACACTTTGTGGGACATGGTGGACGGTGGTAGTGTTGGTGGAGGTCATGACATTATTGGCAACGTGACCAAAACAACACCTGCAGTTGCAAACAATGCTGACCAATCTGTTTCTATCACTCTTAAGACTTCAGCATTTTGACAGGGCCACCCACACACACACTGGTCTAAACAATGTCAGTAAATCTGTACTGTAAGTCTATCAACACTGCAACATTTCGACATCCCCCCGACACTACGTGATTGCTCTCATTGTTCACATTAATGGAAACAATTGCCTTACCTCCTCCCCCACTCCCCCCTTCAAAAAAAAAAGGACTCGAAAAATGAAATTGAAAGCTTTTCTTTACACAATCAACAAGTGATATGGCTCAAAATAATATACTGCCTTTATACCAACAATAGTGAAGAAAATATAGGTAACAGAAAAGGCTTTTATTAGTATGTTTTACTCTCTACAGAGTTTTAGAAAGTTCACTGATTTGATAACTTAATAGAGGGTGAAAAGTCAATAAGGATATTTTGTAACATCTTTTCTATATTTGTTAAATTGTTAAGTTCTGCGGTAAAATAATGTAAGATCTATCTTCTTTTATTCTTAATCTGCTTAATAATAAGACAATTAAGCATATTCATATTTCACAAACATCAATTCAACTTGTATATGTATGGAATACCATACCATACATGGTATACCATGTATTGGTATGGTATACAATATAAAACCTTCGTATGTATAATTACTGCTATCAATTCGTACAAAAAATAAACTCGTTACTCGCCTTCCCTGACACCTTAACTCTCTTTACAGTGACGCGAACTAGTAGGTTAGGTCCTAGGCCTGGGTCGAAGGGAAAGGGGGTCTTGAGACCAGGGCTGTAGGGAGACCTGAGACCATGGCTGTGAAGTAAACAGAGACCAGATCAGTAGGTTATCCTGAGACCAGGGCTGTAGGGAGACCTGAGACCATGGCTGTGAAGGAAAGAGAGACCAGATCAGTAGGTTATCCTGAGACCAGAGCTGTAGGGAGACCTGAGACCATGGCTGTGAAGGAAACAGAGACCAGATCAGTAGGTTATCCTGAGACCAGGGCTGTAGGGAGACCTGAGACCATGGCTGTGAAGGAAACAGAGACCAGATCAGTAGGTTATCCTGAGATCAGGGCTGTAGGGAGACCTGAGACCATGGCTGTGAAGGAAACAGAGACCAGATCAGTAGGTTTCCTGAGATCAGGCGTAGGGAGACTGAGACCATGGCTGTGAAGGAAACAGAGACCAGATCAGTAGGTTATCCTGAGACGAGCGCTGAAGGAGGCTCCTACGCTAAGACGTCCTTCCAAAATAGCAAAAAAAAATATATATTTCCATTACATTGCAATACATCACAAACTAAACTAATACCAAAACTAAATAAGAGTTTTTTAGTGACAAAAAATCACAGGTCTCGTGGAAATCTGAATATAAAAAAAACTTCCACGAACGGAAGAATGGTTCTTGTTCTTTCCTAGTTAGTCACTGATGGGTATCCCACACATTTTGAAAAGCTTTCACGAGTCATATTTTGCATTTCTGGAAAGTAATTTTGATTTAGATTATCTGTTATCTGTTGCGGGACTTTGTGTTCCCCATGGCCCGGTCTCAGTCCAGGCTTCCTAGGTTGAAAAGGAGATATTGCAGAATTAAAAAGAATATTAAAGTTGCATACTGAATATATGCAGGAGTTTGACTCAAGAAATCGTAATGACACGAATGCCAACAAACCACGTGTTTATGAGACGGAAACAAAAGGTCAGCAATCCTGCCAGAGTGCAAAAAAATAACAGGTTTCCATTTCACACACGTTTGACAGGAGGATAGTTAGTCCACCACCACTACCTATATATCACATTCACTTGACAGGAGGGTAATACCTCCCAGGGTGGTTACAATCTAACCACCCTGTAATATGAGTGGGAACCATAGTTCCCACTCATATATATACAGGAGGTAGCATCTCCCAGGGTGGTTAGTCTACCAACCTATTACCTGACAGGTGATTCAATGTCAGGATAACTTTCCCTACTCACCATCATCATCCTGCTGTCACTGCTTATGTGGCAGACCAGAGAGCTAGCAGAAGACCTCGGTCAGCTGACCAATCACCAGTGTCAGACAAAAAATGTCTCCTGACAATAACGTCAGCACTTGTAGGTTAGGTTCAACAAACCTTAATTAACGTATAATATAGTAAAATTAACCTTTAATAATGAGACTGGATACTGCCGATAATGACCAAGAAAATTATACACATGGTAGAATAATCTTGATTTAAAATGCTTATCATGTTATGACTAAGCTTTACACTGGGGGAAAAGCTGTCCAGATAAAAGCTTGTTTTGCAATGTGTCTTTTTTTCACAATAACATTATATAAACAGGAAAACATTGTGTCTTTCATCGGGAAGATTTCGTCTGGCTGCGGATAGACTTTACGTCTACCAACTGATAGACATTACGTCTGGCAGCGATAGACACGATAGCTCTTTAAATCACTAGAAAGTACACGCTTGTTCAGTTGGGAAGATGGGTTGCTCAGCACCTGCTCTCTGCATATTAGTGAAAGTATACAAGCAGATACAAGTCTCACTCAACTTTCACATGTCATCACTACTCTCTCTCTCTCTCTCTCTCTCTCTCTCTCTCTCTCTTCCCTGACGTTTATCTCCCACTGTTCCACATTAGGCCCTAACATCGCCAGTACACTTTTAAATGTTATTTCTTCTATTTAAAGTTAGAGTATGTAACTCATATTTATATATATATATATAACTCACCGTGATACTTCCAGCATCACAATGGCTAAGCAGTGTCAAAAGACGTCAAAATATCAACGTTTATCACTGATGGCATGAGAAAGTGTTGCAGGGAGAGAGAGAGAGAGAGAGAAGAGAGAGATCGCTGAAAGAAAAAGATATGATGTAACAAAGAGAAAAAGAAAAGGAAGGAACAGACAGACAGACAGGACAGAGGCCAGACAGGCAGAGTCCAAGAAACAAGAAAAATTTGCGAGCCAGACAAGACCTCCACTGTACGAAGATTGAGAGAGAGAGAAGTAACTAGACGCAAACAGCAGAAAGACAAAGAGACCGAACTAAACTAATGAAGTATACGCGCAGAAAACAGAGAGAAACAAAGATGAGATGAGAGGAGTGGAGGGATTAGAGAGAGGAGAGAGATGAGTACGTTGAGCAGCAATAGAGATGAAACCTATACTACAAGAGAGAGGAGACAGAGAGGGAGAGACAGACAGACAGACAGAGAGAGAGACAGACAGAGCAGAGACAGACAGAGACAGAGAGCAGAGAGAAAGAGAGAGAGAGAGAGAGAGAGAGAGAGAGAGAGAGAGAGAGAGAGAGAGAGAGAGAGAGAGAGATAGAGAGAGAGAGAGAGTCGCCCTCGCAAATACATAAATATATGTATTCTAACATAAGAATACAAGAAAGGAGGAACACTGCAGCAGGTCTACTGGCCCATACTAGGCAGGTCCTTCTCAAACACACTAACAAAAATATTTGCGCTGCCAGACAACATCCTCCACTGTACGTAATTTGAGAGACGAGTAACTAGACGCAAACTCAGCATAAAGTCAAAGTAACCTAACTTAAACTAATAGTTATTACTGCCGCCGTAAAACAGCAGAGAAACACAAGACCTTGAAGATGGGTGTTGGTGGAGGGCTTTCGATCCAAGGAAGTTTAGTCACCCTTCCCTATAATCATACCTCATTACCTCACATTCCTCATTCGCTATGCCCCATACTAGTTTAGCGCTCCCAAAGAATATGTAGAAGAATAAGCGTGGCAAATATGTGGCTGGAACGACTCAGCATAAAACTGCACGTAAGAAACTTATGACGACTTTTCGATCCTTTCTGGACCATTGTCAAGGACGGTCCACGGAAAAACTAAACTAGTAAGACTTAAGGCTAGACCAGCGCATATTTTAGTAACATTGAAAAACTAAACTATAGAACAAAAGGGCACAATACCGTGACTGGAACAATACACATATAACCCGCACACAGGAGAGAGAAAGTTACCACAACGTTTCGGTCCGACTTAAATAATTTACAAAGTGTAACCGAAACGTCGTCGTAAACTTGACTAAACCAGTAAGACTTAAGGCTAGACCAGTGCACATTTTAGTAACAATGAAAGACTAAACTAGAAAGGCTGTATCAGTATACATTTTGGTGATCCCGTTGCACAAGACGACCAGGATAGTCACCTTTGCTCTCTTGATCCAGGAACTGCAACATGTGTGAGTGGGGCTGACTGCAAAGGTGAAATTTTGTGACACAAAATCTGTGGTTTGATTTTAAATGTTTCCTGAATCCAGGCTCCCGCGACCACTCCTACACTTGATTAGTTATACTGTTAGTGTTAGCTGTACGCACTCACAGGAAACACAGTCAGCATTTAACTAAAGTTATATTACAAGCTATGTTATTGTTGAAAAATCCACTGAAATATTACTGATAGTTACACTGTGGGCAGCCATGTACACATAAACAGTAGGGTAGCTATGTACACACAAGCACAGTGTAGGCAGCCATGTACACACAGTAGAGTAGCCATGTACACACAAGCAGAGTGTAGGCAGCCATGTACACACACAGTTGCGTACCCATGTACACACAAGTAGAGTAGGCAGCCATGTACACACAGACAGTAGAGTAGCCATGTACACACAAGCACAGTGTGGCCACACATTCACCCTCTGAAAAGGTATCACAAGGTGAAAAATTTGGAATCGCACTGATATCCCCTTTATTGATCCCTGGTATCTCTGTTACGTCGCCCGTCACATGCTGAAGAAGGAAAATAGAGATACGTATAATGGAACAAAACCTTCACTGGAACAGGAGTTACAGATCAAACCTTTGGGACAACAATTAGCAGACCAAAGGTACATTAGAACATTTACCAGACTAAAGCTGCACTACAACATTTACCAGACTAAAGCTGCACTACAACATTTACCAGACTAAAGCTGCACTACAACATTTACCAGACCAAAGTTACACTACAACATTTACCAGACCAAAGCTACACTATAACATTTACCAGACCAAAGCTACACTACAACATTTACCAGACTAAAGCTACACTACAACATTTACCAGACTAAAGCTACACTACAACATTTACCAGACTAAAGCTACACTACAACAACATTTGCCTTAGAGTTATAATTACCAACTTTAAAAGCTGGAGAGTAAAACGTTATAAATTAAATATTTCTCTGAACATTTTCTCTTAATATTTGCCGTGGTGGAAGCGTTGCCTTTATCAAGACTGTGTGAAGGAGATAACTGGTAAATATAGATACGATGGAAAAATGGACATAAATGCAATATAATGCGAGCCTTTGTTGACTAGGCTTCGCCTATTGGCCTTTATCAAGTCACAAACAGATCTACCCTATATATACTAGTGTACCCTCTGGTTAGGTAGATCAGTTTGTGACTTTATCAAGTCCACTGTGTGGCCCAAACTTAAGTCAATAAAGGATCGCATTAATTGCATTTGTGTGCATTATTCCATTCAGTCTTTGTGAACGTACCATTGTTCTTGTGTTCTAGTCTGGCAGATTTGGTTTCAATAATATTTCTTCCATTGGTTGCAACAAGATTGACAGATCAGTGATCTCCGGTGTAGACACTCTTTTTGTATTTCGAATTATCGCACGAACCATTTTCACTATTTTTATCTTACTTCTCTTGCAGTAACTTGTTCGTGTTTCATTCATTATGTTGATCTTCCAGGGACTCTTGCATTACACTGATCTTCCAGGGACTCTTGCATTACATTGATCTTCCAGGGACTCTTGCATTACATTGATCTTCCAGGGACTCTTGCATTACATTGATCTTCCAGGGACTCTTGCATTACATTGATCTTCCAGGGACTCTTGCATTACACTGATCTTCCAGGGACTCTTGCATTACATTGATCTTCCAGGACTCTTGCATTACATTGATCTTCCAGGGACTCTTGCATTACATTGATCTTCCAGGGACTCGTGCATTACATTGATCTTCCAGGGACTCTTGCATTACACTGATCTTCCAGGGACTCTTGCATTACACTGATCTTCCAGGGACTCTTGCATTACACTGATCTCTCGGTGTCTCATTTATTATGGTGATATTTTAGTAGGTAGTTCTCGCCGTCACGTCTGTTTCTGTGTATAGATTTTATCTCTGGTCTCCTTCAGGTAGTCTTTAATCTGTTTGTTTAGTAATACGACCGCGGTTTTCCAGTCCGTCTCGTAAAAGATATTATCTAGGTCTTCTGTCTTCAGAAGCTGCAGACGTGGTCAAAAAAGTGGCTAACTGAATCAGGCTCCATAACATCAGAGTAATGAATGAGAGAGAGAGAGAGTGAGAGTGTCTCTTGTAGGAGACACACTACATGCTTCATGCAAGGAGTAACATCTAGAGTAAACATCATCACAGTCTATCACTGGAGAACACACCAACCATACACCTGAACGACCCATGACCAGCTAACCAAAGAATAGCCTTCATGAACCATAACAAGGAACCTTTTAAAGTTTCTATACACGACTTAGCTCCATAATAGTGCATGCAGCGCCAGCATGGAATCCATAAGTGATTTACCTGTGACTTGTTTCGAGAGTTTTCCAACTCCCAAAACAGGTGATCAAGCACTCGAGATCCAAAGGTTAGTGATGAGACTGGTGCCGGAAATGAAAGGGTTAGGATAGGTAAGATTTGTCAGGAAACAAGACAAGCGTTTCCTGAAGCGGGTCTTAGTTATATGATGACCAGCAGCTGGAGCTTTTGGTCATTTGACAGAAACCTTCCACTAGCTTACCGGCCCCGCCTTCAAAAACTATGGTTATATTACAGCCATTTAACTGCATAAAAATGAAAGGGCTAGCCGGCTAGTATAAGACGAGAAACTAAACTCAAGTTAACATCCAAAGATGATGGCAGACAATACTGTCAATATTCAATAATAACCCACATGGAGACAAACACAGGTGGTTGATTGGTCTGTATATTTAGACCCCCTTCTGGGATCCTCTTCAGCAGATACACAAGTGAAAGAAAAACATGAATGTATAGGAAAAGTTGCATCTCTCACCGTTGATGAATAAGACACATTTGCAACATTTAAGTAACTTTATTGTTCACGTCTGCTCCGTGTATAAGGTCTGGCCGCATGTCGGTGTGTTAATTAATAAGCTTGAGGGACTAACCACCACCTACCAAGGGTGACAGACTGACGACATCAAAATTACTACTGCTTCCAATATTGTAGTCTCCTGCACTCTACCGAAGAAGCCTGTTGTGCAGGAGGAAAGTTTCGACAAAAAAGATACCCAAGTGTTGCACATGTGTCTTATTCAACATCTCAAGAAAAGAGAAGAACCGTAGGAGACATGACAATGAGGAACATAACGCTTAGGAGACATGTGATAACATGTGATAACTTCTCTCGTACTGTGTTCAGTGATCCAAGTCTTCTACGACTCTCTGATAATATGTATTCACTTAATTGTTGCTGCAGGGGTCGATTTATAGCTCCTGGCCCCGCCTCTTCACTGGTCGCTACTAGGTCACTATTCCTGCTCTAAGAGCATCATACCTCTTCTTAAAGCTATGTATGGATCCTGCCTCCACTATATCACTTCCCAGTACATGTGTGTGT
>NC_069484.1:18926953-18999453 GCF_026875155.1 Cherax quadricarinatus
ACCTAGTATGGTACCTAGCATGTTACTCACCTAGTATGGTACCTAGTATGTTACTCACCTAGTATGGTACCTAGTATGTTACTCACCTAGTATGGTACCTAGTATGTTACTCACCTAGTATGGTATCTAGTATGTTACTCACCTAGTATGGTACCTAGTATGGTACCTAGCATGTTACTCACCTAGTATGGTATCTAGTATGTTACTCACCTAGTATGGTACCTAGTATGTTACTCACCTAGTATGGTACCTAGTATGTTATTCACCTAGTATGGTACCTAGTATGTTACTCACCTAGTATGGTACCTAATATGTTACTCACCTATTATGGTACCTAGTATGTTACTCACCTAGTATGGTACCTAGTATGTTACTCACCTAGTATGGTAGAGCAGGTCTGGAGTGTCAGCAGTCAGTCAAGTCTCACTGTTACAATAACATCAACGTTACCAATTTCTTTCAATTCCATTTTTCTTCAAGTTTGATTATTTTAGTTTAAGTCAGGGCCCAAAGATCTGGCAACGAGGCGACTGTGAATAAACAGTTTAATTTCATTCTTATGTTTTAAAATATTAATTTTACCGGGAAAAATGGGAGTTTCCCTGCTAATGGAGGTAAGCGCATTCTTGTGGTTGGTGACTCTCAGCTAAGATATATTGACCGTGCTTTTTGTAACAGGAATAAGGAGATGAGAGATAGAGTGTGCTTTCCTGGAGCTGGTGTTGGGGACATAGTTAACAGGCTGGATAATATCATGTCAGGTAATGGGAAAAAAGCCCATTATCTGTCTCAGTGCTGGTGGAAATGATATTGGGAAGGGTAGGAGAGAAGAGCTGCTATATAAGTACAGGTCAGCTATAGATTTCATTAAGTCTAAGGGAGGGATCCCAATCATATGTAGCATCTTGCCTAGAAGGGGAGTAGGAAATGAATGGTTGTCTAGAGCAATTGGTGTAAATTGCTGGCTAGACAGATACTGCAAGGAACTTGCAATCCCATTCATTGACAACTGGAACAACTTTTATGGCAAACATGATATGTATGCAAGGGATGGGGTACATCTCTCTGGGCTGGGGTGGTAGCACTTGCAGACTCGATTGAGAAGGCATTGGTGAAATGCTATGATTTTAAACTGATAGAAGATAGAGGTATGGGTGTGTGTGGGAAACAAGCAGGTTGCAACACTAGGGTTCGAAACAGTAAATGTATAAAAGGCATTCAGCATGAAGTTATAAATAAAAACAATAGATCAGGTCAGCAAACAAAGGGGGACAGCAGAGGGCAGCTAGGAACTAGCTCCCTTAAGGTTTACTATACTAATAGCAGGAGTGTAAGAAATAAGATAGATGAGATAAGATTAATTGCAAGTGCAGGAACCATAGATATTATTGCTATAACAGAGACCTGGCTCAATCTGAAAGATAGAGAGATGCCCTCTGAATGTCACATACAAGGCTATAAATTATTTCACACTGACAGGGTCAACAGGAAAGGTGGTGGAGTAGCGATGTATGTCAGAGACAATTTAAATTGTTGTGTTAGACAAGATATAAAATTAGAAGCGTCAGCCACTGAATCTGTTTGGTTACATCTTCTCGAGGGCCGAGAAAAACTAATTTTGGGTGTGATTTACAGGGCCCCAAATCTTGATAGGGAGTGCAGTAAACTTCTATGGGACGAAATTCGTATAAGGCATCTACAAACGAAAATGTTGTGCTAATGAGAGATTTCAACTATAGACAGATTGACTGGAGCAATTTGACAGGAATTTAGAGTCAGGTGACTTTCTTGATACGATCCAGGATTGTTTTTAAAACAGTTTGTGACAGAGCCAACTAGGGGAAATAACCTCCTTGACTTGGTTCTTGCCAGTAGGGAAACACTAATTAATAATCTTGAGGTTAATGATGAGCTTGGGGAAAAGTGATCACAAATCACTCAGTTTTAATATATCATGGAATTCCCTAATAATGGCAATCAAGTATCTGTCCCTGACTTCCGCTTGGCTGATTTCATAGGACTGAAAAATTACTTAGGTGGGCTGAACTGGAATGACCTGACTAAGGGTCAGGTAGGTGGTGATGGATGCCGATATGACGCTTTCCAGGGCATAGTTCTAGCTGCTCAGTCAAATTATGTTCCAAATAGGGAAATCAGATCAAACAAAAATGATCCTAAATGGATGAACAATAGATTAAAATATCTAATTGGTCAAAAGAGAGGCATATATAGGCAAATCAAAAGAGGAGAGGGGCAATTAAGAAATCGATATATTCAGTTAAAGAAAGAAATAAAAAAAGGAATTAGAAAAGCAGAGATTATGAGGTTAAAGTTGCAAGAGATTCGAAGACTAACCCAAAAGGATTCTTTCAGGTATACAGAAGTAAGATCAGGGACAAGATAGGCCCACTCAAAAGTTCCTCGGGTCAGCTCACTGACAGTGATAAGGAAATGTGTAGAAGTTTTAACACATACTTCCTCTCAGTTTTTACACAGGAGGATACCAGCGATATTCCAGAAATGATAAATTATGTGGAACAGGACGATAATAAAACTGTGCACGATTAGGGTCACAAGTGACATGGTCCTTAGGCAAATAGATAAATTTAAAACCTAACAATCCCAGGCCCTGATGAACTGTATGCAAGGGTTCTAAAGGAATTGTAAAGAGGAGCTTAGCAAACCTTTGGCTAATCTTTTCAACATATCACTACAAACTGGCATGGTGCCAGATAAGTGGAAAATGGCAATGTGATACCTATTTTCAAAGCAGGTGACAGGTACTTAGCTTCAAACTATAGACCAATAAGCCTAACCTCCATAGTGGGGAAATTTATGGAATCAATATTGCCGAGGCAGTTCGTAGCCACTTGAAAAGCATAAATTAATCAACGAATCTCAGCATGGTTTACAAAGGGGCGTTCCTGCTTACGAATTTGTAATTTTTTCACTAAGGTATTTGAGGAGGTAGATCTTGGTAAGAATATGATATTGTGTACATGGACTTCAGTAAGGCTTTTGACAGGGTCCCACATCAGAGACTGAGGAAAATTAAGGCACATGGAATAGGAGGAGAAATTTTTTCCTGGATAGAGGCATGGTTGACAAATAGGCAGCAGAGAGTTTGCATAAATGGGGAGAAATCAGAGTGGGGAAGCGTCACGAGCGGTGTTCCACAGGGGTCAGTGTTGGGCCCCCTGCTGTTCACAATCTACATAAACGACATAGATGAGGGCATAAAGAGCGACATCAGCAAGTTTGCTGTTGACACCAAAATAGGCCGTCGAATTCATTCTGACGAGGACATTAGAGCACTCAGGAAGATTTGAGTAGACTGATGCAGTGGTCGGAGATGTGGCAGATGCAGTTTAATATAGACAAATGCAAAGTTCTAAATGTTGGACAGGACAATAACCATGCAACATATAAACTAATAATGTAGATCTTAATATTACGGATTGCGAAAAAGATTTAGGAGTACTGGTTAGCAGTAATCTGAAACCAAGACAACAGTGCATAAGTGTTCGCAATAAAGCTAATAGAATCCTTGGCTTTATATCAAGAAGCATAAATAATAGGAGTCCTCAGGTTGTTCTTCAGCTCTATACATCCTTGGTTAGGCCTCATTTAGATTATGCTGCACAGTTTTGGTCACGTATTACAGAATGGATATAAATGCTCTGGAAAATGTACAAAGGAGGATGACAAAGTTGATCCCATGTATCAGAAACCTTCCCTATGAGGATAGACTAAGGGCCTTGAATCTTCACTCTCTAGAAAGACGTAGAATTAGGGGGGATATGATTGAGGTGTATAAATGGAAGACAGGAATAAATAAAGGGGATGTAAATAGTGTGCTGAAAATATATAGCCTAGACAGGACTCGCAGCAATGGTTTTAAGTTAGAAAAATTCAGATTCAGGAAGGATATAGGAAAGTACTGGTTTGGTAATAGAGTTGTGGATGAGTGGAACAAACTCCCAAGTACAGTTATAGAGGCCAGAACGTTGTGTAGCTTTAAAAATAGGTTGGATATATACATGAGTGGGTGTGGGTGGGTGTGAGTTGGACCTGATAGCTTGTGCTACCAGGACGGTTGCCGTGTTCCTCCCTTAAGTCAATGTGACCTGACCTGACTAGGTTGGGTGCATTGGCTTAAGCCGGTAGGAGACTTGGACCTGCCTCGCATGGGTCAGTAGGCCTGCTGCAGTGTTCCTTCGTTCTTATGTTCTTATGTTCTTTACCAGTCAGATACAAAGAAGAATGGTGAAGATCAGGAGGAGTTTGAGGTAATCAATCCATCAATCAAGACTGACGAACTGATTACATCGACTCCACTCTGAGGGAATGATCACCTCAAACTCCTTCTGATCTTCACCATTCTTCTTTGAACTGGACTGGTGAAGCCACTGTGTGGCGAAACGTTTCCACAATAAAGATATCCAACTGTTGCACAAGTGTATAAAACATGCTTTACCTTATCTTGACTCACTTAGACAATATATCAAGTCTCGTATATTACATATTCACAGGCAAGCTGTATGGGACGTAGGGGTTACACAGCGAGGGGGAAATATCAGCAAATTAGTTTCGATGCGAGGGGGAAGACACCTTTAATTAATCGAACTAAGAGCCCTTCACCTTGACGGGTCTAAGATTCACAGTATACGTTAAATACGTTGTTATTGTACCACTTGAAAGTTGCAATGTTGGTGGTGGTGGGTCACGAACCCTGGGAGAGAGGATGAGACAAAGACTGGGAATGATGGCTGGTGATGTCAGAGGCAAGGAGGACCAGTGGAGAAGAATGTAGTCACAACTTATAACATCCCACATGGAAGTATCTGGCCACCATCACCACTAGAGAGGCAAGCAGTCACAACTTATCACATCTTACATGGTAGTATCTGTCTGTCTGTCTGTCTCTGTCTGTCTGTCTGTCTCTGTCTGTCTGTCTGTCTGTCTGTCTCTCTCTCTCTCTCTCTCTCTCTCTCTCTCTCTCTCTCTCTCTCTCACACACACACACACACACACACACACACAATAAACACGTGGGGAAAGAACGCTCCTACAAGTCTAGTAATGGAGAGCTGACTATAACGATAGTGGATATTACTTACCTTATGAAATTACACATAAAGACAAAGAGAATATGCAGAGAAAAGCTTTTACTGGGACAACGTGGTTGACCAGGCAAGCACCAGACGAGCCTGGCCCATGGCCGGGCTCAGAGAGTAGATAAACTCTCGAAACTCTTCAAAGGTATGAAGCTTTACACAGAGAAAAACTTTGTCCCAATACAAGATTAGTATGCAACTTGTCTTAACTTTATACACGTGACAACACACCATTTCCCCCAGCATGCAATTATCTACTTGAATCTGTAAGAATGAAGGTGATCCGCTTATAGTTCCCCCTCACTTGGTGGAAGACTTTCAAGAATACGAGGAGGTTTGACACTATTATATTATATTTTAAATCACTAAACTACTAACTGAAGTCTACAACAAATTGATGATTAAGACTAAACTAAATTAAAGTCTCTCTGAACCATATTCAAAACGCTGGTGTTTGCTTAGGAACCCGTCATTGAGGCTGAACACCGTCTTGTTAGGAATTAAACACGTGTAACACCTGGGTATCTTTTTTGGGAAAAAAAAAATGGCTGGCGAAACGTCTTTAAGATACCTGGGTGTTGCACATGTATCCAATTCCTCATTTTGTTGGTGCTGTGTACCAACAAAACGTCGTCGTAAAGCTCCTCTCTTCTACATGCGCGTTATTTGTGTATCGTTCCAGTCACGGTATTGTGCCTTTTTTTGTTACTGTGTACCATTATTGTAATGATATCGCCTGTTACTCAAGTTTCTGGCAAGGTTTCGTATAGTGTGAGCTGTTGGATGCTGCAGATGCTTGATAACCGAGTTCAAGATCAGTAGAGTATGCAAACAAAATTAATGTAAATTGCAAGGTTTTTCTTGGTGTTCATTACTCTTTTACTCATGTCTCAGAGGCTCCCAGCATCACGTGGGTTCAACTCCTTTAAAAGATACATCACGTCACTATATTTACACACGCAGCAGAGACTGGTGGAAGCTGGAGTAACACTAGCTTCCACCAGTCTCTGCTGCAAACGTCGAAGCTTAGAACTATCTAGGGCAGGGGCCCCCAATCTGTGGCCCTCGGGCCACATGTGCTCCTTCTAGGAAATGGATGCGGCCCTCACATGAAATTATGAATTCACTTTTATGTAAGTCCCACACTGCATAGTGTCAACATAACCATGCGGCCCTCATCACACATTTGACCATTAAATGTGGTCCACTTATGTAGGAAAGTTGAGGACCACTGATCTAGGGTATACTACCATCCCTCTGGGATCAGCTGATACGTGGTGCCTACGTTGAGAGTGCGTGCTGCTAATACCAAATAGCCTGACTGATCAGCCATCACCTAGATGGCCTATCCTGGAACTGGACGTACGGTTGACATCTCCGCAGAACAGCCTAGATGACAGATCAAAGTATGCAGAGAACAAGACGACCCTCAAAACTGACCCCTACATCACCTCGTTACACCAAAATAACAACTTAGAATTCGTAGTATCTAACAATATTCACAAGGATGCCCTAAACAGCACCTGGGGATTAGTAGGTAATTAAGGTTGATTCGAGAAAGGAAAAGGTAATTAATGCCTAGGACGATGAGGTCATCAAATTGGAGTTCTCCGGACTGAAACTACTTTCAAGGAAGAATTTAACTAGGTTGGTGACGTATCACGTGTAGTGAGAGAGAGAGAGAGAGAGAAGAGAGAGAGAGAGAGAGAAGAGAGAGAGGAGAGAGAGGAGAGAGAGAGAGAGAGAGAGAGAGAGAGAGAGAGAGAGAGAGAGATTGCAATTTACAAAGAGGTAATTGCTAGGAAACCTCGAGGTAGTATTTATAATTAATTGTCCACGACATATTGTTTACCGAGGATCCCTGAGTTAGCTTTTTTCAAGCAAGCCCCAAATGGCACCGTTTAAACAACATGTGTGACTCGTACACTCGTGTTTCTTGCTTCCACTTTTGTATAGTCATGTTCTTGCTTCCCTTTTGTTTTAAGTGTGTTTCTGCTTCCTACTGTAAGTCATTTTCTTGCTTCCTCTGTTGTATAGTCATGTTTCTTTGCTTCCTACTGTTGATATCGGTTTTTTCCTACTGTTTATAGTCGTGTTCCTTGCTCCTACTGTGTATATCGGTTCCTTGCTTCCTATGTTGATAGTCTTTCTGCTTCCACGGGTGACAGTCAGTTTCTTGCTCCTACTGTTGTAAGTCTTTTTTTCTTGCTTCCCACTGTTGAAACAGTCTGTTTCTTGGTATCTACGTTTAAGTCATGTTTTCCCCTCTCCAAACTGTTGAAAACCATGTTAAATTTTACCTATGTTATGGGTCATGTTTCTTGCTTCCTAGATGACAATCATCACTCACTGTCCAAATCAACTGAACCAGGAAAGAATGTTACGGAATCCAACAATTAGTAAGGGACACAGCGAAAACCCACAATGTATGTTGAATGTGGGCGAATATTTTCCAGTAAATGAAAAAAAAACTGCGTAATATACTTTGTGCTGTGTTGGTATTTTATTCCACTGTCATCCACCTATCATCCACACACAGAGACTCACCGTCATCCACACATCATCCACACACAGGACACACCGTCATCCACACACAGGACACACCGTCATCCACACATCATCCACACACAGGACACACCGTCATCCACACACAGGACACACCCGTCATCCACACTCATCCACACACAGGACACACCGTCATCCACACACAGGACACACCGTCATCCACACATCATCCACACACAGGACACACCGTCATCCACACACAGGACACACCGCCATCCACACACAGGACACACCGCCATCCACTCATCATCCACACACAGGACACACCGTCATCCACACACAGGACACACCGCCATCCACACACAGGACACACTCTCATCCACTCATCATCCACACACAGGACACACCGTCATCCACACACAGACACACTCTCATCCACTCTATCATCCACACACAGTACACACCGTCATCCACACACAGACACACCGCCATCCACACACAGACACACCGCCATCCACACACAGGACACACCGCCATCCACTCATCATCCACACACAGGACACACCGTCATCCACACACAGGACACACCGTCATCCAAACACAGGACACACCGTCATCCACACATAGGACACACTCCTCATCCACTCATCATCCACACACAGGACACCGTCATCCACACACAGGACACACCGTCATCCACACAGAGGACACACCGTCATCCACACACAGGACACACCGTCATCCACACACAGGACACACCGTCATCCACACACAGGACACACCGTCATCCACACACAGGACACACTCATCCACTCATCATCCACACACAGACACACCGTCATCCACACACAGGACACACCGTCATCCACCACATGACACACCGCATCCACACACACAGGACACACTCTCATCCACTCATCATCCACACACAGGACACACCGTCATCCAATCCACACACAGGACACACCGTCATCCACACACAGGACACACCGTCATCCACACACAGGACACACACTCATCCACACACATGACACACACTCATCCACTCATCATCCACACACAGGACACACTCATCCACTCATCATCCACACACAGGACACACCGTCATCCACACACAGGACACACCGTCATCCACACACAGAGACACACTCATCCACTCATCATCCACACACAGGTCACACCGTCATCCACACACAGGACAAACCGTCATCCACACACAGGACACACCGTCATCCACACACAGGACACACCGTCATCCACACACAGGACACACTCTCATCCACTCATCATCCACACACAGGACACACCGTCATCCACACACAGGACACACCGTCATCCACACACAGGACACACCGTCATCCACACACAGGACACACCGTCATCCACACACAGGACATACTCTCATCCACTCATCCACACACAGGACACACCGTCATCCACACACAGGACATACTCTCATCCACTCATCCACACACAGGACACACCGTCATCCACACACAGGACACACCGTCATCCACACAGGACACACCGTCATCCACACATCATCCACACACAGGACACACCATCATCCACTCATCATGCACACACAGGACACACCATCATCCACTCATCATCCACACACAGGACACACCATCATCCACACACAGGACACACCATCATCCACACACAGGACACACCGTCATTCACCTACTATCATCCACACAGGACGCACCGTCATACAATCACTAACAATTCATAAACGAATCTACTCCTACCTCATCTCCCAAAACATACTCAACCCCTGCCAATTTGGATTCAGGCCTAATAAAAATACTAATGATGCTATTATACACATGCTAGAACATATATACACTGCAATAGAGAAAAAAGAAGTCCCACTGGGGATCTTCATTGACTTACGTAAAGCTTTTGATACAGTTGACCATGACTTGTTCCACGTAAAATTGTCACACTCCCTCAACTACCTCAAGTCTTACCTCAGCAACAGAAGCCAATATGTGTACGCTAATGGGGCAAACTCTTCCGCACAACCAATTACAGTTGGTGTCCCACAGGGAAGTGTCCTTGGCCCTCTTCTCTTTCTCCTATACATAAATGACCTACCAAATGCTTCGCAATTACTCAAACCCACACTTTTGCAGATGACACCACATACGTCTTCTCTCACCCGAGCCCAGTCACGCTAGCCAATACTGTAAACACCGAACTACAGAAAATATCTACCTGGATGAGGACTAACAAACTTACACTAAACATTGACAAAACCTACTTCATTCAGTTTGGTAGCAGAGCTACAGATGTACCTCTTAACATAACGATAAACGGATCACCTATCACAAAGCTAACAGAGGGAAAATTCTTAGGAATCCACCTCGATAATAGACTCAAATTTCATACACATATACAACAAATTTCTAAGAAAATTTCCAAGACTGCAGGCATACTATCGAAGATACGGTACAATACTATCGAAGATACGGTACAATATGGTAGAGCAATTAATTGCTCTACCATATGTATTATTTTGTCACTACACACAACTAAACACTACCACTATGAACATCGAAATGTACACTCACTCAGTAACACCTCACTCATGATCTAAATACCCTCTTATCCATTATTGTTTGTAATGGCTTGATAAAGCTCCTGGAACAACGTTGCCACAATAAATGTCACATTAGTTGCACTTGTGTCCTGTTCCTTTACATATTGTCGTAATATAACCAACTTTATTACATATGGAAACTATGTTTCCAATCAGCCCTCCTGGCCCTTTATCACTCTCTTATTTACCTCTATTCACCTATGAATTTGTGCATGGGGCCAACAACAACTAACCATCTCAACCACTAATTACCCAACAAAAGGCTGCAGTTAGAATGATAACAAATTCTCACTACAGGCAGCACACTCCACCAATATTCAAAACACTCAACCTACTCACCATACAAAACATCCATACTTATTATTGCACTTATTACATACATAGAACACTTAACTCTGATATTAACCCTCCCCTCAAACATCTCCTTGCCAACCTCAACAGAACACATGACCATAACACAAGGCACAGATCACTCTTTGATGTTCCTCGTGTCCATCGCACGCTATGCAAAAACTCAATGCACATAAAAGGCCCTAAAATCTGGAATTCATTACCTTTAAATATAAAAGAAACACTACCTGTTTATAAATTCAAGTCTCTTCTCAAAGTTCACTTACTCACTCAAAACCAAATAAATACTGAATAACTGAACCATATAAATTGTATATCCTAAATGTTACTCACATTATATCACACAAATGTTAAACCTAACTTTGTTATTTTTTTTAAATACACTACCTAACAGAATACTCCATTCTATGCATGCAATGCATGCAAGCATATGACCTGTCTTTGTAATACTCATTTGTATTTTATAGTTATCTGTTTACAATAATGTCTTATCACTGATTTAATCATTGCTTAGTTAATCTTAAGTTAATTTTAAGCCAGCCCGTAATGCTATGCATATAAGTGGCTTTGGCATGCTGCTCTTACCTGTATTTTTTGTACCTCTGTTTGTATGCTAAATTTCTAATAAATAAATAAATAAATAAATTCACCGTCATACAATCACTAACAATTCTATAAGTCGTAAATATTCATCTGTTATCTTAAGATAAACTTGGCATCCCTCTCTCATCATGAAGAAAAGTTATCTGTGCTACAATTACCCTACTTAATTATTTGAAGGTGTGAACGTGGTTATAAGTGTAAAGTGTAGTGGTGAGATGATGGAGCGTACATGTGTGTGCGTCACACTCCTCCAGCTAAACACTCCAGCAGAATTATAGTATTATTACTCTGCAATTTTCCGAGTTATATCCCCGTATCACTGACTCTCCTCTACCTCCTCCCTTCCCTTCCTCCGTCCTCCTTCCCTCACCTCTCCCTTCTCTTCCTCCGTCCTCCTTCCCTCACCTCTCCCTTCCCTTCCTCCGTCCTCCTTCCCTCACCTCTCCCTTCCCTTCCTCCGTCCTCCTTCCCTTACTTTAAAGGAAGAGAATTACATACAAAGTCCAGTTTATTGAATCTACCACCATTATCACCAACACCACCAAACTTCAATTACCCTCATAATTCCCTCCCCCAAATGCTACCATCATTACCACCGCCACACCAACCACCATCACTACCATCCCCCAACACGTAATGACAAGCTTCTCCACACGTAACATTTAAAACACACTGACGTAAGCAGTCAAATTCTTCAAGGGTAATCTCGCGGCTTTTATATATAAATTAAGTGATCAGCTAAGACAAGTACAAACAACAAGCACTCATCTGACATTAATATCATTACCAGACAGTGGAAGAAGAGGTAATCAGTCCCTTAGCCTAAGTGTTTACCACCTTAAGAATACATAGGCACAATACCGTGACTGAAACAATACACAGATAACCCGCATATAGGAGAGAGAAGCTTATGACAACGTTTCGGTCCGACTTGGACCATTTACAGTCACATATACTGGCTTTCTCACCTTCGTGCTTTAGTGTGACTTGCAAATGGTCCAAGTCGGACCGAAACGTCTTCATAAGCTTCTCTCTCTTGGGTACGAGTTATTTGTGTATTGTTTTACCACTTCGGGTGACTAATTACCTCGTCTTCTACTGTTTCCACTCTCATCTTCAAATAACCTCAGTATTACACTGATAGAGCAACTGGTGGGCGAAACGTCTTCAGAATAAAGATACCCAGGTGTTGCATGTGTCTTATTCATCAACTTGTCGGTATTGTATACAATTAAAGCACCAATCGAGCGTCCATCATATAAAACCAGTGTCAATTTTTCTTCTCTGAGGAATAACTTAACGTACTGGTTCATTCAGAGTCAATAAAGTTGTTATATGTGACCTGTATACAAATCATGAAGGTTGTTTCTCCTACCAACTGCTGCTTCATTATATAAACATTAACACTTTGCCAATACCTGTGATTATGCAGCTGACAAGGACGAGTAAACGTGTGTGTTTGTGGATCTCAGGTCAGGGATCCATTTTCCCTCCTTCACCCACACTGCCACCCTCAATACCTGGTGGCATTCTTCACCTTTTAAGGCAGGAGAGACTGCACAGCTGGACAACGTACATAGGGCCTTCAGCCCTAGTATAAATTCAGTCAGGCAACTGAGCTACTGGGGGCGCCTGAGTCGCTTAAAATGTATTTCGTGGAACGTAGGCGAGACAGATACATCATAATTTACACCTGTAAAATCCTGGAGAGACTGGTCCCAGACCTGAACACTGAAATCACTCCACGTGAAAGCAAGAAACTTAGTAAACGATGCAAAATACATCTAATGAAAAGTAGAGCGAAGGGTACACTAAGGGTCCAGGGAGGTGGGTAAACCCAGATCTCTTATTATGTGATGTGTGTTTAGAGTTCCTCTACTCTCGTAACCCGGCCTGAGGCCAGACTTAATCAGGGTGTTACTACCAGTTACCTCAGCAAGCCTACACAATCATCACAATCCAACTTATAACCAGTACAGAGGACAATCACCGTGGTTTCGCACAGAATTACACACACACACACACACACACACACACACACACACACACACACACACACACACACACACACACAACGTGCTTCAATGGCCACTCGTCGTGGCCAAACATTTCCTCATGTCTTAATGTGTGTATACGTATATGTGTGGGTTTCGATAACCGGCGGGTAATACCATACTAGGTGAACCAGAATCACACAAGGTGAATACCGCCTCACTCCAGGTCAAGTGTCACCTCTCTTCTGAATAAAACCTTGGCTAATAACCAAACAGCCACACCCCCTTCCCTTCACCTCAACACACTCTTGTCTTAAAGAGTTTCCAGCGGTAAGTAAGCTTAGTTACAATGTCTCGTTATTGCCGGAGAGAGAACCGAATATGCTAAGTCAATATGGAGTGGCCAGGTCGACAACCGGTACCCAGGTCAGTGAACCCATCATCATCTGAATTCTTGGAGCCCAAAAAAGGAGCTGAAGCTGATCTATGAATACCTGAACGTCAACGGTTGAACTGGCACCAATTGCTATTATGTTGATGGGGAAGCGTTAAAACCGTGTGGATCACCTAAAAATGGGAAGTTACCAGGTTTAGCTGCCATAATGAGAAACAACACACACAAGATGAGGAATTAGATATACATGAAACACCTGCTTGACGAAACGTCTTCAGATAGATACCAAAGTGCTACATGTGTCTATTTCCTTAATCAGGTTTAATTCAATGAACGAGTACCTCCCATTTCTTGGATCAAGAGCCCTTCAACAGTATGTAGGCACGGTCTTGTAGGACAAGGTGTAGTATCCAGCACGCTGGTACACTAACCAGTTTCCACATGTAAAAATATCGTCGCAAGTGGCTGCAGGTGTTCTAGGTTTACGTTTGTGGCTGCAGGTGTTCTAGCTTTATGTTTGTGGCTGCAGGTGTTCTAGCTTTATGTTTGTGGCTGCAGGTGTTCTAGGTTTACGTTTGTGGCTGCAGGTGTTCTACTTACGTTTGTGGCTGCCAGTGTGTTCTAGGTTAGGTTTGTGGCTGCAGGTGTTCTAGGTTTACGTTGTGGGAGCAGTGTGTTCTAGGTTTACGTTTGTGGCTGCAGGTGTTCTAGGTTTACGTTTGTGGCTGCAGGTGTTCTAGCTTTATGTTTCTGGATCAAATGTGATCACTGAGGTGGTGTGAGGCGGTGCAACAAGTGTGACCGCTACTGAGGTGGTGTGAGGCGGTGCAACAAGTGTGATGGCTACTGAGGTGGTGTGAGGCGGTGCAACAAGTGTGACCGCTGTTGAGGTGGTGTGAGGCGGTGCAACAAGTGTGACCGCTACTGAGGTGGTGTGAGGCGGTGCAACAAGTGTGACCGCTGTTGAGGTGGTGTGAGGCGGTGCAACAAGTGTGACCGCTGTTGAGGTGGTGTGAGGCGGTGCAACAAGTGTGACCGCTACTGAGGTGGTGTGAGGCGGTGCAACATGTGTGACCGCTACTGAGGTGGTGTGAGGCGGTGCAACAAGTGTGACCGCTACTGAGGTGGTGTGAGGCGGTGCAACAAGTGTAAAATTTGTACTTGGTGATAAATACAAGTGTATCTGGGCGGTTACTCGACGTTTTGCCGCTCATTCTGAGGGAAACAGCAGCACGAATGTGTGAGAAACTGTAGACATGGCGAGACTAACACACACAAACTCTCTAAGTTTCCCCCTACGTGAAGCTTAACCAAGTACACACCTTAATTACCGAAATGTGTTGGTAATCAAGTACTGAAGTACTGTACGTGTGTTTTAACTCGACAACCCTGATGCAAACAAGTCACTGACTTTATTGGTTATTCTAGGTAATTTACACATGTTATACTATGTATGATCATTGTATTTAAGTTTATCTGTACCTAAATAAACTTACTAACTTGTCACCATTGTGGCAAGTTAGTAAATGTGTCATACTAACTTGTCACAATTGTGGCAAGTTAGTAAATGTGTCATACTAACTTGTCACCATTGTGACAAGTTAGTAAATGTGTCATACTAACTTGTCACCATTGTGGCAAGTTAGTAAATGTGTCATACTAACTTGTCACCATTGTGACTAGTAAATGTGTCATACTAACTTGTCACCATTGTGACAAGTTAGTAAATGTGTCATACTAACTTGTCACCATTGTGACAAGTTAGTAAATGTGTCATACTAACTTGTCACCATTGTGGCAAGTTAGTAAATGTGTCATACTAACTTGTCACCATTGTGGCAAGTTAGTATGACACATTTCAAGAGGTTGCATTGTGATTATTCCTTATAAAATAAACTCTAGACCTGCTTGACGTATTTCAAGTATTGGGTAACAGGTAAATTAAAGAAATATAACAAATACTCTGAACGTGTATAGACGCGTGAAGAATTGTTTGTTTACCTTTATAACCAGTGGTGGGTGGAGGTTCCAGCAGTGGTGGGTGGAGGTTCCAGCAGTGGTGGGTGGAGGTTCCAGCAGTGGTGGGTGGAGGTTCCAGCAGTGGTGGGTGGAGGTTCCAGCAGTGGTGGGTGGAGGTTCCAGCAGTGGTGGGTGGAGTTCCAGCAGTGGTGGGTGGAGGTTCCAGCAGTGGTGGGTGGAGGTTCCAGCAGTGGTGGGTGGAGGTTCCAGCAGTGGTGGGTGGAGGTTCCAGCAGTGGTGGGTGGAGGTTCCAGCAAGTGGTGGGTGGAGGTTCCAGCAGTGGTGGGTGGAGGTTCCAGCAGTGGTGGGTGGAGGTTCCAGCAGTGGTGGGTGAGGTTCCAGCAGTGGTGGGTGGAGGTTCCAGCAGTGGTGGGGGAGGTTCCAGCAGTGGTGGGTGGAGGTTCCAGCAGTGGTGGGTGGAGGTTCCAGCAGTGGTGGGTGGAGGTTCCAGCAGTGGTGGGTGGAGGTTCCAGCAGTGGTGGGTGGAGGTTCCAGCAGTGGTGGGTGGAGGTTCCAGCAGTGGTGGGTGGAGGTTCCAGCAATAACTACCTTAACTGGGGTGGTAAGCCTCCCCCATAAGGATTTATTAAATCCATTTGCAACAGCCACATCTGGACCACCAGTAGTTTCTCCAGTGGTTCATAAGTCCAGCATCTTCCACAGGGATACTCCTGGCAGAATCACCAGAGATGAGTCTATCACCAGGTCAAGGTAGACATGTACGCATTTCACCACAGTGGCTTTCTTGTCGCATCTCCACCACCATCTGTTGACCCTCCCTTCCTCCAACAATGTCATCCCTCCCACAATTATACACCCTCTCATTTATTCCACCTGAAAACGGTTAACGTATCTTACTGAAGTAAGTGTCTGCTCACATTTACACTTCACTCAACCGCAGTAAACAATATGATAATGGTGGAATAACTGTAGATACTATTGTAGCTCAATGCAGATAAATCTGCAGTTAGGTGGTTACCATGTGTTATGTAGCCAGCAGGATGGAAGACAACCATCCAGGGAACTAATACCCTCATGTCATATAACTGTGAAACATAGCTAGTAGACTGGTAGACACAGCCTTCCTGGGAGCCACTACCCTCCTGTTAACGAGTGTGACAAATTGCAATATAACAAGATATCAGTTACATAAAAAAACAGTCAGTTAAGACAATATACCTTGCTATAACTTCCTATCTTATTACACGGTATTACGTTCAACAAAGGGTAGAAGACTTTATCTAGTTTTTATCGTCAAACTGAACAGGAAACTTAGTTGACGAGTGCAATTTAGTGCTGTCTCACTATGATCTATCAATACCTGTGGATAAACTTCCCTCTTGATCGCCTGATCATACAGACTTGCTACTTGAGACACGAAGAATTACCCGCTCGTCACAGTCCAGTTAACTTGCATCACCATCTTGTCTTCTCGGTGTCATTATATTAATGAAGAAGTATCAACCCGTAAGGAACATACAGCTCCTAGGGAAGTGGAGTAGCTCCAGTTTGCTAGGTCAAAAGCTCTTAACTGGAGTAGTAGCAATAACTACAGCAACAGTACGAGCATCAACAATAAAACAATAGCAGCAGCAGTAGTAGCAGTAGTAGCAGCAGCAGCAACAGCAGCAGCAGAAGGAAACGGAATAATCAGTATCAGGACCCCACTGGAAATAAGTCACCTTGTCTGCCTTTTTGGGGAGTAATCCTAGGTAATTCACACTATGTATGATAATTGTACTCACGTGTATCGTGCCTAAATAAACTTAGTACGAACAAGAGCATCAGAATCAGCAACAAGGTGTGTACTACAAGGCAAGGATGATCAAACAGTGAAGGACGTGTGCAGTGTGAGGAAGGTAGTGGAAAGCTTCTTCCGCTATACAAGGATGGAAAGAGAGAGCACCCACCCTTCCACATGACCACTCTCAAGAATACAAACATGCCTCAGCAACCACGTACCACACATATATAATGCCTGTGTGCCTCTCGCATAACTGTAACCGGTTTCCAGATCTTGGGCCGTGGCCAGGCTTTTTTTTTTTATCTGGGCAACCAGACTGTTGATGCTAACGACCCTTAGGTCCCCTAAGATATACCTTCCATGAGTTTTGAGTTTTTTTTTTTACTTGCACACTCCGGTCCCTGGCTAGGCTCGTCTGCTCTTGGTCTGGTTAACTAGGCTGTGCTGCTGGCGGCCCGCTGGTCCACATACGCATCACAGCCTGGTTGATCTGGCACTTGGTGAAGATACTTGTCCCGCTTCCTCTTGAAGACTTATACACTTGTCCCAGCAGTGTTTCTAATATTTTCTGATAAAAAGTTGAATAATCTGTAACCACGGATGTTGATACAATGTTCTCTTATTATGCCCATGGCTCTCCTACTTTTCACTGGGTTTATTTTACACTTCCCCAATTCCTCATTCTAGGATGTTGTTATGGCAGCGTGAAGATTTGAGACTAGGCCCTCAAGTGCTCTCCTTCTCTATATTAACATCACAACCAGGTTGATCAGATACCTTCAAAAAAAAGTGACTTGTTTTATCTTAAAAACCTCTTCTTTACTTCGGGTAATATTTTCTGAAGCGGCCATTACAAGCCCAACAGCAGCTGTTACACAACACTGTTTTCTAATATTTCAAGGCTGCGTGTGAAGTATATCCAGCCACGGTTCTTAAGTTGAATGTACTTCAAGCAAATATGGAGAGCATTTGGTAGGATTAACCTGCGAGCAACAGGCAACACAGCCGCTGCAACTATGTAACTCAACCCTTGAAGCAGAGGATATGGGATATAGGCAAGAGAAGGGGAAAAGAAAGGAGGGAGGGAAGGTGTGTGTTTACGAGGGAGACGAACAGGAAGTTCACACACCAGTGTGGGGGGTGAGAAGGGATGGGGGAGGGAGAAGAGGGGGAGGGCAATAAGAGGGAAGAGGGAACGTGAGGAAGTGTTGGAAATTAATTACAGAGAACTAAGATCAAGAGGTCATGGAGTGGTTTATTCAAGAAAAAGCTTGACTTGTGCACGTTAAGCACTCACTCACAGCCTAATACATACCACTAAAATTAAAATTATTTACACACAAAAAAAATTTGAGTTACAAAAGAATAACCCTTGTGAGTTAAACCCATCAAACGGGATAATTTAAACTCATCAGGGACTGTGAGTTGAGAAGTTAGTATACAATACCAACAAACTGTGGTTAACCACACATCAACAAACACTTGGAATATTTTATTAAGGATAAGTTTTGTTCCTGGGATCTTGTTCACCTCAAATATTTACAAATTTTAATTTATCATAATATAAGTTGTGGTTGTAATTGTGGTTGGTTGTAATTATTGTGGTTGGTTGTAACTGTTGTGGTTGGAAGCAGTGGCTTGTTGTAATTGTTGTGGTTGGATGCAGTGGCTGGTTGTAAATGTTGTGGTTGGATGCAGTGACTTGGTTGTAAATTGTTGTGGTTGGATGCAGTGGTTGGTTGTAATTGTTGTGGTTGGAAGCAGTGGCTTGTTGTAATTGTTGTGGTTGGATGCAGTGGTGGTTGTAATTGTTGTGGTTAGTTGTAATTGTTGTGGTTGGAAGCAGTGGCTTGTAATTGTTGTGGTTGGATGCAGTGGCTTGTTGTAATTGTTGTGTTATGGTTTGCAAATTGTTTGGGGTATGGAAGCGAGTGCTTGTAAGGTTGGTGGATCAGCGTCTGATTGCTGTGGCTGGCTTGATAATGTGGCTGCGTTGGAACTGCTTGTAATTGTTGTGAGTTGAAGCAGCTGGCTGTGGTTGGATGCAGTGGCTGATTGTAATTGTTGTGGTTGGTTGCAATTGTGGTTGGAAGCAGTGGCTTGTTGTAATTGTTGTGGTTGGATGCAGTGGCTGGTTGTAATTGTTGTGGTTGGTTGTAATTGTTGTGGTTGGAAGCAGTGGCTTGTAATTGTTGTGGTTGATGCAGTGGCTGGTTGTAATTGTGGTTAGATGCAGTGGCTTGTAATTGTTGTGGTTGGTTGTAATTGTTGTGGTTGGAAGCAGTGGCTTGTTGTAATTGTTGTGGTTGGATGCAGTGGCTGGTTGTAATTGTTGTGGTTGGTTGTAATTGTTGTGGTTGGAAGCAGTGGCTTGTAATTGTTGTGGTTGGATGCAGTGGCTGGTTGTAATTGTTGTGGTTGGATGCAGTGGCTGGTTGTAATTGTTGTGGTTTGGAAGCAGTGGCTTGTAATTGTTGTGGTTGGATAGCAGTGGCTGGTTGTAATTGTTGTGGTTGGATGCAGTGGCTGGTTGTAATTGTTGTGGTTGATGCGTGGTGGTTGTAATTTTGTGGTTGGTTGTAATTGTTGTGGTTGGAAGCAGTGGCTTTGTAATTGTTGTGGTTGGATGCAGTGGCTTGTAATTGTTGTGTTGGTTGGTTGGTTGTAATTGTTGTGGTTTCATGATTGCTGTCTGCATAAATTTTTGGTTCGTACTATCTGTTGTGTATTGCAACAGTCTTGAATTGTTTGTGGTTCATAGCCTTAGGTGGTCTGTTGAATGTGTTGATGGTATGTATTGTATATTTGTGTTGGTATCCTCACACCCTTTAGAAAGACTGAGCACAAGGTTTCAATCTGTCCATTGTTCACTGAAGCAGGTGTAATTGATGGGTTGAGATATGTGGAGTGAGATATGAATGGTGATGGATTATGATGATAATTCTGTGGAATTCTCACTATTAATGACTCACACACATTCACTGTTACTAAAAACGGTGAACTGTGAGACGGAGTAAGGTATCTAACTAGTGACATCCTGACATTATGTTATCTACGCTAGCTCACTGGCTCCCTCTTATACTGTTTGCAGAAAATAATTTTTATGCCGTATATTTTTATTTCGTTGTGGTAATTATACTTGGTTATTTTATGAGCAGAAGAACTTAATAAACCGTAGGTGAGAAACACATATAAATGTTTATGGAGTTTAAGAGAATGGGTTGAGTGGAGAGTTACTCAGAGTAGTGTACTACAGGGTAAGTGTACTACAGGGTTGGTAAATTACAAGGTTTGTACACTACAGGGTAAGTGTACTACGAGGGTGGTACAATACAGGGTTGGTACACTACAAGTACACTAAAATACATAACAAACTAAGATAACATAATGTTTTAACATGTTAAATAAGAGTAATTAACAACTTCCAGTCGGCTGCCTTAATGAATGACCAGAAATTAAAACTAATTTTAAATGTGTATTTAAGTGTTTTTTTCCACTTATACGAGCTGAATGAACCACCAAGTTTAGCGCTTCACATAAATACCCTAAGATGCCAGTGACAGGTTTCAGGGTACTTCTACCCTCACAGCCAGGCTGGAAATAATACTTGGATGTTAGGTTTGTAAATATTATATTCTATATAGTCAAAGATACACAAATGCACTATAATGTGATCCATCACTGATATACAAATATACTATAATGTAATCCTATATTGGCACAGATGCAGTATATGATCAGCTGAGGCTGCATTTGTCTCTTTCACCCTCATGTGGGTATTCTTAATATTTACTTTTCATTGTATATAGGAGATATATAGTGTGTTGAAGAGTAAGGTGTATATATGTATGTTCTCAGAGAGTTGAGTGGCGGTGGAGCAAGTGAGAGTGGTGCAGCGCCCCACCCCAGACAAGGTCAGCCCTCTCCACCTCTAGCAAGAGTAGGTGGGCAGGATCACTGCGGCGGAAGGTGCAGAGGGTAGCGGAAGCCTCCGTCCAGCACCAACATGAGGGTAAGAGCCCACAGCAGCCAGGAGAGCGGCCAGGGGCGCCCTCACACCACCTAGTGCCGCCATCATACGCCGCCTTCGTCAGCAGCAAGTGCAGCAGCAGGAGCCAGAGTCTGAGTGGTCATCCTGAGTGTGTACTTGCCTGAAACCCTGCCTTCAGAAGACAACTTTGGAGTGTGGTGCTGATATTGCCTCTCCTCCAGTGTTGCAGCCTCTTACAATGGTAGACAACCCGATGTACGCCCGCAACCATGACCTTATGGTGAGTACAACATATAAACCTGTTTCTTTGCCTTCATACATCACCTTCATGCTGAGTACAGCACAAAATGTGTTTATTTGGACGCGGGCTAATATCCATCACTATGTATCACATGGTTACTTAACAATGTGACTTAATAATGGTTCAGGAGGAGTCGAAACTTCAAGCCTTTCATTTGAAAATGAAGAGTTAACAGTGAACACTTCTTGAACGTTTGCAGTGTTAGTGCAGCACCTCAACAAACTTCACAATGCCCGGGAACACTTCCAAGTCCGTCAGTACTTTCTCCTAAGGTGAAGTGTGTCATCTCTGAATGAAGATTCATATATATACAATAAAAACATTTACTGAAAGAGAATTTTTGCCTCAGGTAACTTTATCAACGTTTTATCAGTCATTAGGACCGAGTCACCACTGGCGAAATGTCTCCTTAATCCCACAGTCTGTCGGTCGTAACACATCCACGAGTATACATTACTTAATAGTTGATCACTAAGGAGAAACTTCTGATTTTATCAGCAACGCGATTTTATCTTGAGAATTTAAGAGTTTAAAGAACAGGGATTACATCTGAGGTAGAGTTGTGGACACAAATAACGTACACACAACAAAACACTATCCAATAAAAGCATCGTTAAACGTGTTTTTTTCTTCATTTGGCTTGTGTTAAGTGTTAGGAGAGTTACGAAGGAAATGTTCTTGATAAAACACCCACATCCAGCCTCTGTCAATATCAACCATCGCTAGTAACTAACTTTCTGAATGGACTAGTGAGCTAGCCTGGTAATTGTAGCACTCGCTTGCCACAGGTTCCAACTTCACTGAGTTCAGTGAGATTACAATGTTGCCATTATGATATCTCGAGTCACTGGTGAACCACAGTGCTGATGTATGGTGATGTGAAACAATGTCAGGCAACGTTTGTCAGGAAACAACACAAGTGTTTCCTGACGCGGGTCTTATTTCGAAGACCTTCATAGAGTGCGCTATTCAATTTTCAATTCACCTCTCAATCGCATTTACGAAAAACTGAACTATATATCAGAGCTTTATAAGAAAGCTTAAAGTTCAGTAATAATATAAAGTCGTATCAACATTACTTTGGAATTTATAACCATCATCCCATCCTAACATTCAAAGCTTCATACTTAAGATTAATTACCTTACGTTTAAACCCGATGGATTGCACTAAAGTTATTAAGCTCGTAATTAACATGTACACTAAGCACACTTTAACACTCAAAATTGGGATTAAAATTCTGAGTATTTTACACAGAACTTTAATTCCTGTAATAAAGAATAAATGTATTATCAAAATACATACAAGTATATACATTAATCGTGAACATCGATACAAGATGCAAAACAGCCACAGGGGGAGTTGAATGATAGCTCTAGGCCTTTCGTGTTGTAATCAACACATCAGGAGCTTGCACTGTTGCAGAAATGAGTAGGAAGTCGAGCAAAAACGTTCCCCTGAACCAATCTGCCAGCTCTATGTGTGAATGCAACACAAAAGGCCTAGAGCTATCATTCAACTCCCCCTGTAGTTGTTTTGAATACACGTATATTTATAAACCCTGAGTGTTGTCAGTGTGCATTCGATACTGCAATAACTACAAGGAAATCTACTTGAAATTACGAAATATACTGAATTGTTGAACTGCGTGCAGCTGGCACCAGCAGCCTAGTTGATCAGGTCAGCAACCTGCTGCGCAAAGTGGCTAGTTTATTGTGCACCCCATATCTATCCTGTGGATGATAGTAGCTAGTTTATTGTGCACCCCATATCCATCCTGTGGATGGTAGTGGCTAGTTTATTGTGCACCCCATATCCATCCTGTGGATGATAGTGGCTAGTTCATTGTGTGCCTCATATCCATCCTGTGGATGGTAGTGCAAGAGCATATGGATACACAAAATGCCTAAGAATTAGGTCCCAAAAGTATTTACACAAGTACATCTGGAATTACATCTACAACTAACATCCACAGTTCAACACAAATATTACCAGGGTGGAGATGTGTTGCAGGTTTTGAGCTGTTGTGTAATCTCGCCTCTGGCAAGACAGTAATGGAGTGAATGGTGATGAAAGTGTTTCTTCTTTTTTCGGGTCACGCTGCCTCGGTGGGAAACGGCCGATGTGTTAATATATAATAATAATATATTTGGAAACTTACCAAACTGCAATCGTCATTATGTTTACCATTGATTGTTCCACACTTGCAGCCACCAGATAAAAAAAATGACAATGAAAAGATTTCGGTAATAAACGTGGAAATAATGGAACAATGTAAGTAGCAGAGTCACTCCCGGGGACCTGTTTAACGCGGCCAACACAACTTAACACTATTTTCAAAGAGTGTCACTTGTCAGCAGTGAACTGGTCTTTCTTAAAGAATAAGTGTGAAGCAAGATGCATGTAAATAAAGAATACCGTGGTTAGAACAAACCATAAACAACCCACATTTAAGAAACGTAGTTTGAAGTTTCTTCTAACAATATCTGATCAAGACATGAAAGACGGAGGATCGAGCCTCCACTCACACTTGTCCCAAATGACCCCACCTGAGCTCAATGCTATAAATCTAATACACAAATAACCTGCACATAGGAGAAAGGAGCTTACGGCGACGTTTTGGTCCGACTTGCATCATTTACAAAGTCACAATGTGACCGAAACGTCGTCGTAAGTTCCTCTCTTCTATGTGCGGGTTATTTGTGTATTGTTCCAGTCACAGTATTGTGCCTTTTATTTACGTCATACATAAGTTACTTATTCGATTATATATTAATAATATTATATATATATAATATATATTATATGTTATTTTATATATATATTATATATATACTATATAAATAATATATATATATATATATATATATATATATATATATATATATATATATATATATATATATATATATAATATATATATATATATGACCTGCAAGACTTTTCACTTTTATATCAATCTTATCCGAATCTAAACGACGTATCGCTCATAACAAGTGAAAAAGGACACCTGTGCAGAGTTTAATCATCTCATGACTTGATAAAACTCTACATAGAGCGAAACGTTTTCCCAGTAAAAGCTTGGTTCTGTAATATCTTTTGTTAACTCCTCTTGCACGAGAGACACGTGGCCATCACAGCCTTCTAATGTGTGTTGTGCAGCACCTAGGTGTTGATAATGTGTTGTGCAGCACCCAGGTGTTAATGTGTGTTGTGCAGCACCTAGGTGTTGATAATGTGTTGTGCAGCACCCAGGTGTTAATGTGTGTTGTGTAGCAACCAGGTGTTGATAATGTTTGTTGTGCATCACCCAGGTGTTAATGTGTGTTGTGTAGTAACCAGGTGTTCATGTGTGTTGTGCAGCCCCCAGGTGTTGATAATGTATACTGTGTAGCACCCAGGTGTTGGTAATGTGTGTGTTGTGTAGCACCCAGGTGTTGGTAATGTGTGTGTTGTGTAGCACCCAGGTGTTAGCAAGGTGGGCGAGATGGTGTCAAGTGGTGTATTTACATGTGTACCTCTTGAAGGCAAACACTAAACGTTCACTGGATGCTGGAGCATACAGCCACACACACACACACACACACACACACACACACACACACACACACACACACACACACACACACACACACACACACACACGTACTCGGCTGCGGTTGTGGGGGTCGAGTCTCGGGTCCTGGTCCAACTTGTAAAATACCTGAAACCGGTTTCGAAATTTTCTTTCTTAGCCCTGACAACTCGGCCAGGGTCGCGCATCCTTGTTGCTTGCCTGGTCAAGGATAAAAGAAGCAACACATCACAGTTCTAAGTATGATATAATGCACAATGCCGGTGTTCTTGCATTTTCGCTCTCTCAGCCGCAGCGCACACCTCAACATACAATACTTGGCAGTCAGTTTAAAAATCACCTCACGGGGCACGTTCATTTTTCTACCTTGTCCATAGTTACTATCGCATTTTCTTTGTTTAATGAGGTGAAGTCTAGGATCTTTCCTTAATTCATGGTATAACTTAATAAAGAAATCTACAGACGGGGGACCTTACGTGCCTCTTTAAGTTGTAGGTAAAAAAAAAAAAACTTATGAAGTGATCAAGTTATTTATGAAGAAAACGTTTCACCAATCCTAAGAGGACTTAAGAAACGTTTCTTCAGTCCCAATAGGACTGAAGAAACCTCTTGTGGCGAAACGTTTCCTTAATGTCTTGATTAGGGCCTACGAGTCTTTTACACACAATTTGTCGGTAAGGATCAACACAGCAGTTGTAGCAGAGTAGTAAACTCTTGGAACTGATAACAGGTGTTATCACACTGAGTCTTACACAACACCCACTAATATGTTCTTCATGGTAATGAACCATGCACCTGCCTCACCACCCACCTGCCTCACCACCCACCTCCACCCACCTCCCTCACCACCCACATTTGGTGCGAGCCATCAAGACACACCTGAGAGAGGCCTCCCCAGACCCTCTTCTTGTTGACCTTGATGCCACTACACCGACAAGGTGGCACCAAATTATCGAACAAAAGAATAATTGCTGAAGTTTATCCCAGGACTGAGAACTGAGGAGGAATCACGAAGCACTATCACGTAGATCACTCAAGGCTCAAAGTCGCAAAACAAATATGTACAACACAACACAAACAAGGATAAAATTAACAAGCAGAATAAGCAACACATATTCAACAACAATAAATACCTTGATACTAAGTTAAAATAAATTAACACATGCTAAAACCACCATTAATGTCAACCAGTGTAAGCATCTTCCACCAGCCAGTATACCACTATACTTCCACCAGCCAGTATACCACTATACTTCCACCAGCCAGTATACCACTATACTTCCACCAGCCAGTATACCACTATACTTCCACCAGCCAGTATACCACTATACTTCCACCAGCCAGTATACCACTATACTTCCACCAGCCAGTATACCACTATACTTCCACCAGCCAGTATACCACTATACTTCCACTAGCCAGTATAACACTATACTTCCACCAGCCAGTATACCACTATACTTCCACCAGCCAGTCTACCACTATACTTCATCAGCCAGTATACCACTATACTTCATCAGCCAGTATACCACTATACTTCATCAGCCAGTATACCACTATACTTCATCAGCCAGTATACCACTATACTTCACAGCCAGTATACCACTATACTTCCATCAGCCAGTATACCACTATACTTCATCAGCCAGTATACCACTATACTTCATCAGCCAGTATACCACTATACTTCATCAGCCAGTATACCTTCCCTCCACAACAACACAAGGGCTCAACACTGCTTGCTAGATGAATACGACACATGTGCAACACTGGGTATCTTTACTGTCTCAGTCACCACCCAGGGCAGTACCACAGTTCACCCTCCCTCAGTCATCACCCAGGGCAGTACCACAGTTCACCCTCCCTCAGTCACCACCCAGGGCAGTACCACAGTTCACCCTCCCTCAGTCATCACCCAGGGCAGTACCACATTCACCTCCCTCAGCCCCCACCCAGGCAGTACCACATTCACCCCCCTCATCACCACCCAGGCAGTACATAGTCACCCTCCCACGTCCACCACCCAGCATACCACAGTTCACCTCCTCATCACCACCAGGCATACCACATTCACCCTCCTCATCACCACCCAGGGCAGTACCATAGTTCACCCTCCCTCGTCACCACCCAGGGCAGTACCACAGTTCACCTTCCCTCAGTCACCACCCAGGCAGTACCACAGTTCACCTCCCTCATCACCACCAGTCAGTACCACAGTTCACCCTCCCTCATCACCACCCAGGGCATACCACATTCACCTCCTCAGTCACCACCCAGGGCATACCCAGTTCACCCTCCTCATCACCACCAGGGCAGTACCATAGTTCACACACGCCTCAGTCACCACCCAGGGCATACCACAGTTCACACCTCCCTCGTCACCACCCAGGGCAGTACCACAGTTCACCCTCCCTCATCACCACCCAGGCAGTAACCACAGTTCACCCTCCCTCAGTCACCACCCAGGGCAGTACCACAGTTCACCCTCCCTCAGTCACCACCCAGGGCAGTACCACAGTTCACCCTCCCTCAGTCACCACCCAGGGCAGTACCATAGTTCACCCTCCCTCAGTCACCACGCAGGGCAGTACCACAGTTCACCCTCCCTCAGTCACCACCCAGGGCAGTACCATAGTTCACCCTCCCTCAGTCACCACCCAGGGCAGTACCACAGTTCACCCTCCCTCAGTCACCACCCAGGGCAGTACCACAGTTCACCCTCCCTCGGTCACCACCCAGGGCAGTACCACAGTTCACACCCTCCCTCAGTCACCACCCAGGGCAGTACCACAGTTCACCCTCCCTCGTCACCACCCAGGGCAGTACCACAGTTCACCCTCCCTCGGTCACCACCCAGGGCAGTACCACAGTTCACCCTCCCTCGGTCACCACCCAGGGCAGTACCACAGTTCACCCTCCCTCGGTCACCACCCAGGGCAGTACCACAGTTCACCCTCCCTCGGTCACCACCCAGGGCAGTACCACAGTTCACCCTCCCTCGGTCACCACCCAGGGCAGTACCACAGTTAACCTTCCCTCGGTCACCACCCAGGGCAGTACCACAGTTCACCCTCCCTCGGTCACCACCCAGGGCAGTATCACAGTTCACCCTCCCTCGGTCACCACCCAGGGCAGTACCACAGTTCACCCTCCCTCGGTCACCACCCAGGGCAGTACCACAGTTCACCCTCCCTCAGTCACCACCCTGGACGCTACCACAGTTCACCCTCCCTCAGTTACCACCCAGGGCAGTACCACTGTTCACCCTCCCTCAGTTACCACCCAGGGCAGTACCACTGTTCGCCCTCCCTCAGTTACCACCCAGGGCAGTACCACTGTTCGCCCTCCCTCAGTTACCACCCAGGGCAGTACCACTGTTCACCCTCCCTCAGTTACCACCCAGGGCAGTACCACTGTTCGCCCTCCCTCAGTTACCACCCAGGGCAGTACCACTGCTCACTCTCCCTCAGTCACCACCCAGGGCAGTACATCACAATAGACCACACATCAGGCAGTAAGTGACAAGAGAGAGACAAGGAAGGCAGCCTGGCAGCAAGGTGTACTAGGCCAGACAGTGACATTCAGTCCAGGTGAGAAATTGATGGCTGGAGGCGAGGTAAAAATGGAGGTGTGGGCGCCACAGATGCACCAACGGGAAGTGTAGCTCACTTAACCCCAGCCACAATCTGCGCTATCACGCTCCAAAGAGCAACTCACCCGAGACTGAAGAATAGGTAACAATACTGTGGCTGAAACCTTTGACGTTCAGGCAGCCCTTCCTGGACCAAGTCACTAAGAGAGATCCAAAATGAGAGATATCTATCTCCAGGAACACTATGGTTGAAACAATAATCCACGACGCTCAGGCAGCCCTTCCTGGACCAAGTCAATAAAAGTGATGCCTTAGAAACACACGTGAGCAAACACTAGGTGTCAGCACCATAGTGCCGCGAAATATGGACCCAACTGGGCATACAAAGCCATGTGTGACACTCAGCACAAGGAGTGGTGTAGGCTCGATACTCCCTCCGTTAATCGAGAGAAATGCTACCCGAGCACTTTACCGAAGTACTTAAGACAAAGTGTGGCAGAATAGGTCTTTGAGATTAAGACACATGTGCAACATCTGGGTAACTTTATTGTAGACGTTTCGCCATCCAGTGGCTTTATCAATACAAATTCTAGGACATAACTTGAAGACAGTAGAACTATGTACAGAAGATGAGGTAATCAGTCCCTCAACCTAGGAGTAGGTGCTAAGAGCACCATAGTCGTGGAGATTCTGAAGCAGAAGAAAGGATCCTGGCACTTATATAGTAACGTCAGGTATAGCAGACGAGGGCATATTCACTGGTAGGCGGGATTCCCCAGTGGAAGTAGGTCCTTCCCAAAGAGATGGGTTAGTTGTAGTAGTAGTTGTCGTAGTCGTGAAGGTTATGTACATGTCCTCAGTGCCAGGATCCTTTCTTCTGCTTCAGAATCTCCACGACTATGGTGCTCTTCGCACCTACTCCTAGGTTGAGGGACTGATTACCTCATCTTCTGTACATAGTTCTACTGTCTTCAAGTTATGTCCTAGAATTTGTATTGATAAAGCCACTGGATGGCGAAACGTCTACAATAAAGTTACCCAGATGTTGCACATGTGTCTTAATCTCATCTTGTCGGTATTATATACCATTCGTACACAGAATAGGTCTTTACTGGGGAAAACGTTTCGCTCCAGGGCTATTTCAAAACACGTAAAAACTCTTTGTGTGAAAAGTTGTGACAAAATCTTGTTGTGTTACATAAGAAGGGAGGAACACTGCAGCAGGCCTACTGGCCCATACCAGGCAAGTCCTCAAAACCAACCATTTCCACCCACCAACTTGTACAACCTTTTCCCAAAGACAGGCAAGCATTTGCTTCAATACGAATTGACGAATAATTATCTCACGATACTACTAGCTAGTGCGCCTTAGTTTACTAAATGATGTGTCAAACCTAGTTTAACCAACTGTGTGTCACCATGTGACACAGAAACCCGTGTCAGGAGATATCTGCTACATTTCCAAATATAGAGGGAGGTGTTGTAGTGAAAAAACCTGGAAAACTTAGGTATCTGTATTGTTCAAATACTTTGCCTGTACTTGCAGGCTTCTTCAGTTGATTACAGGAGAGCAGTAACATTGGAGACAGTAGAAGATTTAATTTTGAGGTGATCAGTCCTTCAGCCTTGACAGACGGTGGCCACTCCCTCGGCACTACCAGTCAGACACACACTGCCTCACACACGCTGATAGGCACACACACACACTCAGGATTCATCCCGGACACATCAGCACATGTAGGAATCTTACAGAGCGTGCACGCGTGCACTTCCGCGTTCATCACATACAAAACTCACCCAACAATTGACGAAGTAACAAAACCTTCCGCAAAGAACCCGGCCTCACCTCCAATAACGTTACCCTAATACAATGACTTCTTTGAATTTATCTAAACCTGTACACGGTATAATGGAGGTTCTGGACCTTCATGCTGGCGAAGGGTTCTTGATACAAGAAATGGAACCAATCTTTTTATTAGATCAAACCTGATACATTCTATTTCCCAAGCGCTATTGAACCTTTAAGGATTTAACGCTTTCCTCTGAATATAACAAGTTCCCCTATCGGCTTTGATAACAAGTTCTGTACGTGACCCTTACATCGTCTCGGATTACTGGTAACAAGAATGGTGTGGTACCCTGGGTAATATCACTGTGAGTGTAAGTCAGTGAGAAATGTGTGTGTGTATGTGTATATGTGTATGTGTGTGTGTGTGTGTGTGTGTGTGTGTGTGTGTGTGTGTGTGTGTGTGTGTGTGTGTGTTCACCTATTTGTGTGTTGCAGGGGTCGATTCATAGCTCCTGGCCCCGCCTCTTCACACACTGTGTGTGTGTGTGTTTTTTTTTTTTTTTTTTTTGCTGGTCCATACAAGGCCAGATAGGTGTGGAGACAGGTGTTGAGCTCCTGCACTCAGTGGATTGCGGTCACTGTCCATATCATCCTTACTCAGCACTTTCTGCTTGCTCGTCCACCAAGTTGACGGCACATCAAGATGTCGGTCACTATTTATGTTGTGATGAATGGTTTTGAAAATCGACAAGTTGAAGATTGAGACACTTATGTAACATATGGGAATCTTTATTGAGGAAACGTGTCGCCACACAGTGGCTTCATCAGTCCAATACAAAGCAGAAAGGTGTAAGGAGAGGAGGAGTTTAAGGTAATCCGTCCCTCAGCCTGGAGTCGATGTGTTCAGTCCATCAATCTTGTCCATCAATCTACAAGATTCCCCCGGCCGGGTTTGAACCCGCGGTCATAGGTCTCAAAACTCCAGCCCGTCGCGTTAGCCACTAGACCAGCTAGCCACAATAAGATTCATCCAACTAGGTATATTTCTACACTACTGCATTTGTGGTCACAGTGGTGCCTGTGCTAACCTTCCTATGGCGTAGAAATATACCTAGTTGGATGAATCTTATTGTGGCTAGCTGGTCTAGTGGCTAACGCGACGGGCTGGAGTTTTGAGACTCTATGACCGCGGGTTCAATCCCGGCCGGGGGTATGGTTTGTTTGCAATCGTGTCATTACGATTTCTTGAATCTACAAGATTGATGGACTGAACACATCGACTCCAGGCTGAGGGACGGATTACCTCAAACTCCTCCTCTCCTTAAACCTTTCTGCTTTGTATTGGACTGATGAAGCCACTGTGTGGCGACACGTTTCCTCAATAAAGATTCCCATAAGTTGCATAAGTGTCTCAATCTTCAACTATTTATGTTGTCTCTCGCACAGCAAACACTCTCACACCTACATTAAACATCAATCTATTATATTCTTCCCAGTCATCAAAAAAAATCAAAACTTGATAATATTTGAGATAAAAATTGGAAAGATTAAAAACACATGTGAATATTGGGTATTATTGTAGAAATTCGCCATACAGTTGGTTTATCAATACAAATTCTAGGACATTTACTGAAGACAGTAGAATTGTAAGAAGATAGGAATCAGTCCCTCAACCTCCTATTAGGTGAAACCCTATATTGGATCTGAACAAAGTAAGGATCCGGCTTAATTATAGTAACGGATAGTCAATGGAAAAAGGCGGGATTCCCCAGTGGAAGTAGGTCCTTCCCAAAAGATGGTTAGTTGTTGTGTAGTATTGTCGTAGTCGTGAAGGTTATGTACAGTGTTCATCAATTAAAATTCCAGATGTGCAGTGTTGACAAGTGTGTACGAATGGTATATAATACCGACAAGTGGTAAGCACATGTGCAACATGGGTTTTATCATTCTTATATAGTAAACCTGACGTTACTATATAGCGCAGGATCCTTTGCTTCAGAATCCCACGACTATGGCTGCTCTTCGAAACTCCTAGTGGGAGGGTATTATACCTTCTTGACATTTCTATGTTCACTTGTATAGTCCAAATTTGTATTGTAAACCACCCGAGATGGGAAACGTCTACAATAAACCCATTTCAAATGTGTTAATTCTCTTGTGGTTTTTTTACCATTCGTACACAACTATAAAAATTGGTAACCAGCAAAAAATCAAATGAGGTAAGGATTTAAGGTATGAAGTAACATCAATATAAAGTCATAGTAGTTGGACTGCTAATGTCATAATGCAATTTGCTTAAGACCGAATCTTAATTCAGTTTTTCCAAACGCATTTATCCTTATTAGACTTGTAGAACCTGTCATAATGGTATCAACAAATACTGAATTTCCTTTTAATTATGGATAAGAAATAAAGTCTAAATGTGACAAAAGAGAAACACCTCTACCATACTGCAATTGAAATTAAGGAACATGTCAACCTCTGGGTATCTTTATCGTAACGTTCGCCATCCAGTGGCTTTACAATACAAATTCTAGGACTAACTGAAGACAGTTGAAACTTATACACAAGATGAGGTAATCAGTCCCCAGCCTTGGAGTGGTGTGGAGAACAACCGGGTCGTAGGAGATTCCCGGGCACAGGCAAGAATGAGTTAAGGGGAAAGGGGGTTAAAAAAGGGCGGGGGTGTTTAAAACGGGATTCCCCCTGGTTCTTTAATTACTTTCCCTTCAATTTTTTTACAACTTTAACACCAGTTAAAAAGGGGTTACCCTGTTTGGTTTAAAAAAAGGTCTATTTTTTTTTTTAACGGAGGATCCTTTTAAAAAACAAAAAAAGTGGGACGTGTAAAAACCCCCGAGGGCCCATCAGTTACCTTGACGTTATTCATGGAGTGGTAAAATACCTTTCTTCAAACTAACTTGTTGCATTTGATATAAAAAACTTGTTCTTTGTTTCCCAAAATTTAATTAAAAATTTAATTTAAAACTTTACTCCAAGTTAACCCAAAAGGAAATTCCCCTGAGGTAAAAATTAGGGAAACAATCTACGTTATGATACGTGTTTATGGTAAAAACCATAATTATAAATCTAAAGTTGTGACAAGCTTTTCAACCTTGTTAAACCAAGGTTACCTTACGCCCTTTATGAACAAGCAGTTGGGACCTTAAACCAAAATGGAACCTTGACATTAGAACAAGCTGGGTCTTGTTAAATAAGGCCAATATGCGTTTTTTCAAGAATTTTCCCCTGTTAACCATTAATGGTATAAAATTACGACAAGTTGATGAACAAGACATGTGCAATACCTGAGAAATAACCATTAATGGTATACAATACTGACAAGTTGATGAACAAGACATGTGCAATACCTGAGTATAACCATTAATGGTATACAATACTGACAAGTTGATGAACAAGACATGTGCAATACCTGAGTATAACCATTAATGGTATACAATACTGACAAGTTGATGAACAAGACATATGCAATACCTGAGTATATCTATTATGAAGATGTTTCAGCAACCAGTTTCTTTTGGTCAAGGCTGAAGGACTGAGCACCTATCAAGACTGAGGGGACTGATTACCTCGCCTTCCACTGGTTGGGGAAACGTATTATTAACGAAGATCCCTAAGTGTTGCACATGTGTCTTATTCATCATTGTTCACTGTGCCTCTATACATTCACAGTTCTATACATGCAATGTTCACTGTGCCTCTATACATGCACAGTTCCATACATGCAATGTTCACTGTCCCTTTATACATGCACAGTTCCATACATGCAATGTTCACTGTGCCTCTATACATGCACTCATATATAGTTATAATGTCTATCTTTGTAGCGATCTTCATAAATTCTATTTCTCCTGTGTGGGATACACCATCCTGACTGTAATTTTCAAAAAAACTGAACTGCTCAATCGATACCCTTGTAAACTACTGCAGCTCCTGAAGCCAACATACCAAGGAACGAGTAGGGTTTGGATCCACGGCAAATGAGCCCTAAAACTCACCTGCCATAAGTTCAAACCCCATCCGTTCCGTGGTTTGTTTGCAGTCGTCTTTTTATGATTTCATGAGGTATGAGATGTATACTGTGATGGTACATGAGAACGGAAACCCAACTAGCTTTTGTTCTCGCTATGTAACTATCATATAAAACAGAGTACTAGCAGTCTCACATCAACTCATTTGCAGTGTCTGATCTCAGCTTGTGTAAGAGCAGTGTCTCACTGACAGTGTAGTATCAGTGTTCCACCTGACCTCAGTTTACAGCCTTAACAAGTGGTGTATGGCTGCCACAACAGAAGTAGTTATACAACATTTACATGCAAGGCACCAACCATTAAGAGCGCACGGAACACTGGCACAATCTTCAATTATTCGACCTTGCATTAAGTTAATTTCTTGGAGCCTTACCATACTAGATTTTTCAAGTGGCTACCTGATCAGTCAAACTGTTGTTGTCTGTTGCCCACAAATCAACACAACGTTTCATCTGGCACAGGTATATGAGTGTTGTAAGCAGTATCCCTATAAGAGTTCTTCATTCTTTCCATAACTAAGATGAAACTCACCACCACTGAAGGTCATGATGGTTAAGGTATCAGTCCCAGGGGTATTTCTTTAAACCATACCCCCGGCCGGGATTGAACCCGCGGTCACAGAGGTGCCTGTGCTAACTTTCCTATGGTGTAGAAATATACCTAGTTGGATGAATCTTATTGTGGCTAGCTGGTCTAGTGGCTAACGCGACGGGCTGGAGTTTTGAGACTCTATGACTGCGGGTTCAATCCCGGCCGGGGGTATGGTTTATTTGCAATCGTGTCATTACGATTTCTTGAGTCGTATTTCTTTAGTTTACCTGAAATAGTAGTAGTAGTAATAACAGTAGCAGTAGTAGGTAGTAGTGGTGGTGGTGGTACCTTGTCTACAGGCGTCCCATAAGTCTGGAACCATAGGGTCATTACATATAACATCAAGAACCTTTAAGATTTTATATAGTCTATCTCCTTCATATACCTGTTAGCTCTGGTGACGCCCCATCGTCCTCACTGCCCGCTGCCAGACCATGACTCTCTCTTGATAACGTGATCAAGCAAGTTCTCTTGTATTTCCCTCTAGAGAATTATTTTTAGGCAGAAATAACTGTGACCTTGTTCATGTGTAAATAACGGTGTGATTGTCTGGTGCAGGTGAGAAAGAGCACGCTAAAGTATTTTAATGTGACACGAAGTAGTTCAAGAGGAGATTGCTACAGTTTACATGGGAAATATTAAGATACATTGGTAACAAACACTTTGGAGATAACTGGACGACCATTATATTCATCCTAGACCATTATTAAAATACGAAAAAGAACATGGGAGAAAGTCCGGTTTGAGTTCCAATTTATAGGTTACTTGTGAATTGTTGCAGTGACCTGACCCCGAGGTAACGGCATCATCATCTCTCCTTGACCTCCCCCACACCACCTTTGTTACTGTAATTTCACACCTAAATTCCACATTCTCACTTGTTTTATGTTTGCTAACGGAACATGTTAAAACACTTGAGAACGAGACTTCAGGTGGGAAAATATCCGATATCACTACATGAATAAAAGCCTGTACACACACACACACACACACACACACACACACACACACACACACACACACACACACACACACACACACACACACACACACACCGCACAGTGAAGAGGCGGGGCCAGGAGCTATGCACCGACCCCTGCAGCCACAATTAGGTGAGTACACACACGCACGTAATCTTATAATCAAATATGCAGTGGGTATGTAGGCAATGCAGCATCATTTATGAAGCGATAATAAGGAAAGCCAAGTTGGCTTGGCTTATTGGTTGTGGAGGTGGAAAGTACAGTATCTGCACTCTGAAGGACAGGTGGCCATGTTGCAGTTCGGAGGGCCATTTGAAATGGTTCTAGGGAGGAACCAAGAGTCGCAGCTCAACCCCCACACATCACCAGAGAAGCAGACATATCCTGGCCCTGAAATACCATCCCACCATTGACTTTTCTCTGATGTCTTCGTGTGGTATGAAACTCAGTGGAGCGCGAAGGATACCAGAGTGGTCCTGCAAGAAGGCCGGAAGGATGGGAGAAACAGGCAGATGATCGACCAAGACACATGTGCAACACTTAGGTATCTTTATTGCAGAAACGATTCGCCTGCACAGCAGGCTTCTGTAATAATTTTAATGGGACACAATACTGACAAACTGACGAAGGGACGATTATAACAGAGGCAGTGGTAGACGTGTGCCCCGTGGCCTGGTGGCTAAAGCTCTCGCTTCACACGGCGATGTCTGGGTTTGATTCCCGGCGAGGGTAGAAACATTGGGCGTTTCTTTGCACTAGTTGCCTATGTTCCCCATCAGTAAAATAGATACCTTTGGTGTTAGTGGACTGGTGTGGGTCGCATCCTGGGAAAAAACTGACCTAATTTGCGGGAAATGCTCAGCATAACAAGCGACTTTATATAGTAGTATGTCACTAATGTCAGCTATGGTCTGTATACCTTGTACATGCACTGGTAGAAATAAAGATATTATTTATTATTAACCTGTAGATAGTGTAAGCAATTTATAAGGCAAATAATCTGGCTACGCCCTTCCTCCTCACAGCCTATCACATGTAACAGGGCAACAGTACACTGCTCATGTACCCAGTTAAAAACTCGTCCCTGGAGGTCGACCACCAAGCCTCGTAACTGAAGACGACCACTCACATACTCTGCACAAAACACTTCCCGTATCAATGGCCTTAATATTATAATGCTCTTACATATTATTTTATTTACCAAGTATTACAACTGTTTGATATTCAGAACTTAAAGTATTTTCATTTTCTAGCATAATCCAATTTACTCAATTACGTAATTACACTTTTCTAGCATAATCCAATTTACTCATTACGTAATTACACTTTTCTAGCATAATCCAATTTACTCATTCCGTAATTACACTTTTCTAGCATAATCCAATTTACTCAATTACGTAATTACACTTTTCTAACAAAATCCAATTTACTCATTACGTAATTACACTTTTCTAGCATAATCCAATTTACTCATTACGTAATTACACTTTTCTAGCATAATCCAATTTACTCAATTACGTAATTACACTTTTCTAGCATAATCCAATTTACTCATTACGTAATTACACTTTTCTAGCATAATCCAATTTACTCATTACGTAATTACACTTTTCTAGCATAATCCAATTTACTCAATTACGTAATTACACTTTTCTAACAAAATCCAATTTACTCATTACGTAATTACACTTTTCTAGCATAATCCAATTTACTCAATTACGTAATTACACTTTTCTAGCATAATCCAATTTACTCAATTACGTAATTACACTTTTCTAACATAATCCACTTTACACTTACGTAATTATAACAGCAGCTGTGACTTGACTGCATCGTAAAGTGAGGTTGAAGTATCCCTGGCTCCTGACCGTTTTAACAGTGATCAAGGTTTAATGTTCCGTGAGGAACTACATTAGTTGTAGCAGTACCACCACCACCACTACCATCACCTTGTCTACATGGTGTCCCGTAAGTCTGGAACCATAGCCGTTAGATATGACGTCAAGGAATAATTATGGAGTGACCGGCGAGTATACCCTTACAGGACTTGCATAGTCTATCTCTCTCATATACCTGTTAGCACTGGTGACACGCCCCAAACTTCTCAAGTTCATCTGCGTGTTTCACTAGACAAGGTTGTCATGAAGACAGTGCATATTTTAGTACTGATCGTATGTGCAGTTTCCTCAACACATTATCAGTGTTACTCAGCGTGTGTGCCTAAGATAAGTTCCACGAGGTGTGTCTCCACAAGTCTTTATGTTTCAGGCGCTTCACTTTCATATTTTATATATTGTGTTGTACGTCTTCTCTTCCCATCTTTATTACGTCACATTCCAGCAATCATCTTTAGTTTGTATCCTCATTATCTTGCTTTGTATTCCACGTGTATCCCCATTATCTTGCATCATCTGCCACGTGAACTCTCATTATCTCGCATCTTCCACGTGTATCCTTATTATCTTCCACCATCTTCCATGTGAATTCTCATCTTGCATCTTCCATGTGGATCCTCATCTTGCATCATCTTCCATGTGGATCCTCATCTTGCATCTTCCATGTGGATCCTCATCATCTTACATCATCTTCCATGTGGATCCTCATCTTGCATCTTCCATGTGGATCCTCATCATCTTACATCATCTTCCATGTGGATCCTCATCTTGCATCATATTCTATGTGGATCCTCATCATCTTACATCTACAATGATCAACATGAAGGACTATACATTCCGAGCAGTGCGAGTACGTGTCACGACACTGTAACCACTTTTTGTCAACAATGTTTTCCTTGTGGGTTTTAAAATGCCCTCACACTCAGCCTGTGTTCTCATCGACTGGTTCTTACCTATGCAATTTAACTAGGGTTTAGTCTCAGCTCTTGATAAAAGCTTTGCACACATCGAAACGTTGTCTCTATAAAAGCTTGAACTGCATCCTGTCTCTTTCTTCACTCAACCTTCCAACCATATGGATTCTGTCACTAAACCTATTTCAAGCTTTCACCTTGTAGAGAGAGACGCTACACTACGTCAGCGCTATATATAAACACACAAGTTTTTTCTTCGTTCTTACCCTGGATAAGTTGTCCAGTTTGTCTGGGAGGAATCCATCATGGCGAACGCCCTCTAATAACCACGTCTGACCCAACAACCTGTCCTTAAAATGTGTGTGTACGTGCGTCATCTTCTCAACGATCTTAGCAACACATTTAGTTTTAAATATACAAAAACAGTCTGAACACGTTAGACAAATTTCTCCAAGATAAACAGTACTGTTTTCGTATTTATTACACAACAACATTGGACGAGGTTTGAGCCTTCCAGCTAGCTAGTTCGCGCAGTCATATTCCAGCCTGGAATGACAAAGTTACGCAGAGAAGCAGAAATATCGGCAAATCTGTCCTCAGACACGCTCGAAAAGCGCCTTAAAATATGTATAGTGCTTCCCAATGAATATAATAATTCTTTGAAGAAAAAAAAATCCAACTACCACCATTTAATAAAAATTAGAGAAGCCGTCTAGCTGGGTAACGTACCGGAAGTTAGAAGTGTTGTCAACACAACACCAGGATGCTACCACATCAAACACCACACTATACACTTTCTCTTCCAATTTCACTCACACCAATTGAAGAGGACGCTCGTGTGTGTGTGTGTGTGTGTGTGTGTGTGTGTGTGTGTGTGTGTGTTGATGTTGTGGTGTGGTGTGTGTGTGGTGTGTGGTGTGGCGTGTGTGTGTGTTTGATGGCTGATCAATAAATATTTGGTTTAGTTTATAACAATAAAGGGGAGTCTGGTTAAGCAGAACACTTGACAGCGTGAGAAATACCTTCTTTTCTATTAAGCAATCTTGGATACACCCGCAATGTGCTGCTACCTTCTTCTATATAACAGTTGTGATGAATGGTTTGAAAAACCGACAAGTTGAAGATTGAGACACTTATGCAGCATATGGGAATCTTTATTCAGGAAACGTTTCGCCACACAGTGGCTTCATCAGTCCAATACAAAGAGGAAGGCGTAAGGAGAGGAGGAGTATGAGGTAATCAGTCCCTCGGCCTGGAGTCGATGTGTTCAGTCCATCAATCTGGTAGAATGTACAGCATAGGGCCGTAGACGTGGCTTATATACTGTAGTGAGGTGAGGTGAAGCAGGCGGAGGCGGGGTCATAGTGGTACCATCCACTAGTCGAAGTAGGTCTTCGTCCAAAGGTTGAACAAGTGTTGAACATCGACTCCAGGCCGAGGGACTGATTACCTCATACTCCTCCTCTCCTTACGCCTTCCTCTTTGTATTGGACTGATGAAGCCACTGTGTGGCGAAACGTTTCCTGAATAAAGATTCCCATATGCTGCATAAGTGTCTCAATCTATATAACAGTTATACAGTGAAAACAGCCGCCGCTTGCCTGTCACATTCCATCACACACGATGGTATATATGTCGTGCCGAATAGATAAAACTTGCTATTTTAGCTTAGATACCAACGTTCTTGCCGAATAAGGCAAGCGAAAACTTGTGCATGCAATAATTTTGCAAAAATCACTCTGAACCTAACGAAAAAAATATATTTCATTGTGTTTGTTTATTATTAAATTATTGTAAACTTATCTTATACTTGGATTGGGCTAAATTAAATTTCGCTTGTTATAATAAGGTTAGGAAAGTTTTCTAAGGTTCTTTGGTACAAAATAATTAATTTTTACATTAGCATAAACGAAAAAAATATATATCTTTCAACGTACAAGAGAAAATTTTAGAAAGGACTTAATTTTAAATGAGTTCTTGCTAACTGACCAAGTTTACCTATATGGCAAGGCGTTATATACAAGGTCTTGCGTCACTTCCACACTTTAATAATCGTATATTTCTGAGCTCAGGCGCAAATACAAGTGACAAAAGCAGAATTTTTTATAAAAGACGGGATACCTCCCTTCAATGTCAAGATCTTATAACACAATAGATAAAAAAAAAAAAAACTGGCCAGACAAGTGTCCCTGAGAAAAGTGGAGAAGACTGAAAGAAAGGACGGTGTTTATAGTGTTTATACTGTATGATACAATGTTAGAAATACTCTTAGTGTTTGAGCTCCAAGACTCTTCAATCTGCTACCAACACATACCTCAGATATTGCCGCAACAAAGTGAATGGCTTAAGAAACGTGATCACAACTTCCAGATCAGACTGTGATGGCTTTTGAGGCATGACCTCAGAAATTAACAACAGATATTCCACTCTTATCAGGGCTGTTATCGACTCCACTGTTGTTGATCTCCACACCTCAGCAAGGTCAGGAGTACAAATCAAGCGTTGAGTCATGTGTAACAACAGCAGGTTCTCGGCCGGCAGATAGCTGTTGGTTGGCCTCCAAACACCGTTACCGGATACATCCTCCTATAACCCTCTTGCTCTCTTTCTACGGAGATGTGCACACACACCTTGCACTCACTGCATCACCTCCATCCTTATCTATGTTCACCTCTGCATCTTTACACAATTACAGACCCACACACACACACACCACCACACACATACACACACAATCCGCAACAATGAATGCAAAACATCACAACTCAGGAGGACAGGATGAGTTGGGGGACATGATACGAAATAAAATACTAGAGGATTTCACAAGGTGACAAAGACAGGATGTTCCAGAGATTGGCACAGTAACAAGGGGACACAGTTGGAAGTGAAGACAAGATATTACACAGGGATGTTAGGCAAGGTATTTCTTCAGCCAGGTAGTCAGTAAGGACATAGTTTGGAAGCGATGTAGTGACGCAGGATCCATACTAGCTACGAGGATGTGAAATGCACTCACGGCTCGAGTACCTAGTAGCGATCAGTGAACCGGGCGTGGCCAGGAGCTCGGACTCGACCCCCGCAACCTCAACTAGGTGAGAACCTCAACTAGGTGAGTACACACACACACACCTAGTAGCGACCAGAGTAAAGGCGGGGGCCAGGAGCTTCGATTCGACCCCTGCAACCACAAAAGGTGAGTACACACACACACATACAACAGGCCCAGGAAGCCTCTCACCAACAATGCCTACCAAGACGCGAGACCGGGAGCTGAGACTCAAGCCAAATAACGTCCGGTGTTGGTGGTTGAGGTTTACTGATCAAGAAATAAGACAAGTGACCCTTGATAAGGCTTTTTGTCAAATTACGATCAGTAACTGGTTAATAATTCGCTGGCTTACCCCAACTACTTGCGTCCTAACATGGTAAGACTACGGATATCCTCGATATATCCGAGTCATATTCACGACTTGGTAGCTTAACAGGGATCCTTCAAAACGCTGCATACATTACTATTCAATAGCACCTTGGTGACAGCATCTAGACTGGTCCCTCAGCTGATTTACACGAGCTACGAAGACAGGTTGAAGGAACTAAACCTTACATCATTGAAAGATGGAAGGGTCAGGGAAGACAAGATCACAAAGTACAAGGTATTCTGAGGCACTGACAAGGTAGACAAGAATAACACTGACATGAGACTCGAGTGAGACACAGATGGAAGGAAGCCTCCCATCCCTCCACATTGGCAGTAACTGTTCCAGCTGTAGTTAAGTAACATCAATGCTGGAATTAGAGACATTCCCATAACTATTACGAACACAGGCACTGTTGTATGGCTAATGAGCCACAGGGAAGTCGGGAAGAACTAGTTCTTACAATGTAAGGGTTCTGAAAGAGTGAGGTCAGCTAGGAGAGGAAATGAGAGAAAACACATGTATAGATGCAGAAACAGGTAATGAGAAAGACTCCAACATGCTATGGCAATCGACTAAAAGAGACGAGACCAGAGGTTTGAGCACAACCTTCGAAGAGACACGCATTAGTAAACAAAATTAACGAAATTTCAAGAAATGGAAGCACCAGACAGAAGAGAAGGTATTTTAACACTAAAATAATGGATTTTTAATCAAAATATTTTAATTTTAATGGTAACCAAGAAACAGTCCGAAAAATCGTAAATCATCAGTTTGTATTAAAATTGCAATAATCTACACAGTTTAGCTAAAAAATCAGGTATATCAGAAAATGCCTCCAATTGCATTTTAACAGCAATGACAACACAAGGAACAAAAATTACAGTACGGTATGAGTAACAAGACATCAAGACGCAACAAGATATCATGACGCAACAAGATATCAAGACGCAACAAGATATCAAGACGCAACATCAAGACGCAACAAGACATCAAGACGCAACAAGATATCAAGACGCAACAAGATATCAAGACGCAACAAGACATCAAGACGCAACAAGATATCAAGACGCAACAAGATATCAAGACGCAACAAGATATCAAGACGCAACAAGATATCAAGACGCAACAAGATATCAAGACGCAACAAGATACCCAGGCAGAGGCTTACCAGCGTAACAATATGCAACAACTGCTATAAAGATAACTGAGAGAACAAGCATGTACGCAACAAGAGGGAAAGATTCATACAGATAACCCAAGAAGAGAAAGACTGAAGACAAAACATATGAGTAGAGAAACATGGATATACAGACGAACAATTTACCTGAAGAGAAGTATCAGGGCAACAGACCCACGACGCCGTCAGTGATCAAGGGACGCACAAGTTCAGAGCCCAGATATCAGACGCCAACAGTCAGACAACAAACATCAGTACCCAATATTTAGATGAGAAAGAACATAGACAACAGGCGAACAAGATAAACGCAACAATGTTTCTATATGCTGGAACAAACCAGGCCCTCAACAGTGAATCAGAGCAAAACCACAGGCCAACCAGAGCCAGTGGACAGTCAAAGGATTTCTATACCAAAACATCAACCAAAAGATAGCGAAAAATATAGAAGCATACAAGATAAAACCACAAGATATCAAGATCAAAACAGCGCCACAGTATAAAGACAACAAGATAGCGAAAAACTCAAAGCATACAGAACAAGAGAAAAAATAACGAACAAGATTTAACAACTAGAATCATCAAGTACGACAGATATCGAAGACGCAAAGATATCAAGACCAATAAGTTAAGAGAAAGGATCTTCAGCGCAACATATAGGAAGTGAACGGAAGATCAAGACCAAAGTATCGAAGTGAACAAAATCAAGACGCACAGTTTGCGAAGTGAAGGAAGAATCAGGCCAGTGTTAGGAACAGATTAAGGAAGCAACAGCATATCATGAGCAAGAAGATACAGCGCAAAGTTGAAGTGAAGAAGATACAAGCAGGATTGGAATGCAAGGCAAAGATTCAAGCGCACAAATTGAAGAGAAGGAAGATCAAGACCAAGTATGAAGTGAAGAAGATCAGTCAGTGAATGCAAGAAGATACAAGCCAACATGTTGAAGTGCAAGCGAAGATACACCAGTGTTGGAAGTTACAGGAACAATACAGCATGTATGAAAGATAAGAAGAACAGCATTTGGAAGTGAAGGGAAGATCACAACCAATGTTGGAAGTAGAAGGAAGATACATCTAGTGTTGAAGTGAATGGAAGATTACCTGGAGAGTGACTGGAGAAGTTGAGGCAAGATCGCGGCCGGTGTTGGACAGTCGAGAGATCAGTGTCCAGGATGCGAAACGTGAACGAAGATACACCATTATGATGGGGAAGTAGAAAAGGAAGAAACAGCCATGTTTGAAGGCTGAAGGAAGATACAGCCCAGTGTATGGAAGTGTAAGAAGCACAAGCCAGTGGAAGTGAAGGGTTTTACAGTAAGTGTGAAAGTGAGGAAGAAAGGTAGTAGTTGAAGTGAAGAAGATACAGCTCGTGTATAAGTGAATGGACAGATATAAGCATGTTGGAGGAAAAAAGAATACAGAACATGTGAAGTGAAGGAAGAACAGTAGTGTTGGAAGTGAATGAAGATACAGCGTGGATGGCAGGAAGAGGAAGATACAAGCTAGTTGGAAGTGAAGGAGATTCCAGCCAGTGTGGAAGTGAGGAAGATACAGCCAGTGTTGGAAGTGAAGGAAGATACAGCTAGTGTTGGAAGTGAAGGAAGATACAGCTAGTGTTGGAAGTGAAGGAAGATACAGCAGTGTTGGAAGTGAAGGAAGATACAGCCAGTGTTGGAAGTGAAGGAAGATACAGCTAGTGTTGGAAGTGAAGGAAGATACAGCTAGTGTTGGAAGTGAAGGAAGATACAGCTAGTGTTGGAAGTGAAGGAAGATACAGCTAGTGTTGGAAGTGAAGGAAGATACAGCCAGTGTTGGAAGTGAAGGAAGATACAGCTAGTGTTGGAAGTGAAGGAAGATACAGCCAGTGTTGGAAGTGAAGGAAGATACAGCCATGTGTGGAAGTGAAGGAAGATACAGCCAGTGTTGGAAGTGAAGGAAGATACAGCTCAGTGTTGGAAGTGAAGGAAGATACAGCCAGTGTTGGAAGTGAAGGAAGATACAGCCAGTGTTGGAAGTGAAGGAAGATACAGCTAGTGTTGGAAGTGAAGGAAGATACAGCCAGTGTTGGAAGTGAAGGAAGATACAGCCAATGTTGGAAGTGAAGGAAGATACAGCCAGTGTTGGAAGTGAAGGAAGATACAGCCAGTGTTGGAAGTGAAGGAAGATACAGCTAGTGTTGGAAGTGAAGGAAGATACAGCCAGTGTTGGAAGTGAAGGAAGATACAGCCAGTGTTGGAAGTGAAGGAAGATACAGCCAGTGTTGGAAGTGAAGGAAGATACAGCCATGTTGGAAGTGAAGGAAGATACAGCAGTGTTGGAAGTGAAGGAAGATACAGCCAATGTTGGAAGTGAAGGAAGATACAAGCCAGTGTTGGAAGTGAAGGAAGATACAACCATTGTTGGAAGTGAAGGAAGATACAGCCAATGTTGGAAGTGAAGGAAGATACAACCAATGTTGGAAGTGAAGGAAGATACAACCAATGTTGGAAGTGAAGGAAGATACAACCAATGTTGGGAAGTGAAAGAAGGTACATAAGTAAGTCCAATATAAGAACTGGTTTTTTTTCATACAGGAGACAAGTGGTCTCCTGGAAGTAAGAATGGCGCCAGGCTAGATCACAATGATGCACTGACAATAACAGTGAGACCAAGACATGTTGCAAATAAACGCTTGGTGTACAACGTGTATTTTCTTACACACATACACACACACACACACACACACACACACACACACACACACACACACACACACACACACACACACACACACACACGTACGTACATAAACTTTCTCACAGTATTTTACACACGTACCCCCGGCAGCCATTGTGCCACTCGCATTTTTTCCACTTTCTACTACTAAATTTCCCCACATAGTAAATATATTGCGGAAGTAAGACCATCAGCCAGGAGAGAGCACGACAAAGTGCAAGAAAGTACTTCTAAGTGGACGACTCTCTGGCAGTCTGAGTGCCAGCAGGAGACGGCACTAGTGTCGTATACATGCCCACATCTATCAGTTTTTCTCTGTAAGAAACAAATGAAGTATCTTGTTGCAAATCCTTCATTATAGACTCACGAAATCGTAATAACACGATGGCAAAGAAGCCAAGGAACGGGTGGGGTTTGAACCCATGGCAAGAGAGTCGTAGAACTCCAGGCCAGTGTGTGTGGAAGTCTACAGACTTTCGATGAATAAGACATATGCAGCACTTATGTACCTCTGTTGTCAAGTCACTCCAAATAAGACTTTATCGAGACTTGATGAATGGATAAAGCAAGTGTTCTTCTAACATACTAATTGGCAATACCAGCTTTAAAACAATTTAATTCTTACTATAAATGGATTACTCTGTGTTCCAAGACCTGCTTCTCAACAAAGGTGACACAGCGGGGAAGAGACAACACGGAGTTGCTAAGAATGTGGTTATCCTAACACCAAGCTCAGCCTTCATCACAGTAATTTATTAAGTTCAGTTCACTGAAAGATCACAGTTACCCGTGTCTCCCCCCACGGCGATAGATTTCACTTAATACTTACTTCCTGCCCCCAGACTGTTGACGAAACATGAACACAAGCAGCACACAACAGTCACACCAACCACAAACATACACGACACAAGCAGCACACAACAGTCACACCAACCACAAACATACACGACACAAGCAGCACACAACAGTCACACCAACCACAAACATACACGACACAAGCAGCACACAACAGTCACACCAACCACAAACATACACGACACAAGCAGCACACAACAGTCACACCAACCACAAACATACACGACACAAGCAGCACACAACAGTCACACCAACCACAAACATACACGACACAAGCAGCACACAACAGTCACACCAACCACAAACATACACGACACAAGCAGCACACAACAGTCACACCAACCACAAACATACACGACACAAGCAGCACACAACAGTCACACCAACCACAAACATACACGACACAAGCAGCACACAACAGTCACACCAACCACAAACATACACGACACAAGCAGCACACAACAGTCACACCAACCACAAACATACACGACACAAGCAGCACACAACAGTCACACCAACATCACACAAATCACGACACAAGCAGAAACTGATGAGCCACCAAAACATACTAGGAAGGTCAAGACAGCAGACGTAAATGTCACAGAAGTACAGCAAGCAGTAGCAGCAGAGCATAGCAGCAGAGGCAGTAGCAGCACAGGCAAAGCACAAGAGCAGTAATGAGCAGACCAGTAGCAGCAAGCCAAATAGCACGAGGCAAAGCAGCCACAGACAGTAGCAGCAGAGCAAACTAGCAGACAGAGGCAGTAGCCAACAGAGCAAGCAGCAGAGCAGTCGCACAGAGCAGTAGCAGCAGTGGGCCAGTACGAGTACACAGACTTCAAATAGTAGCATGACACAGAGTCAGTCACATACTGTCCACAACACAATTGACAGACCAAGAGTCCGAAGTTAAGTCAATACCGTGACAATACATTTACTAAACATAGCATTGGCACAAAATAACACCAACGACATTCTACCGGTCCTGACCGCACACAGACCAGTTCACTCAACCACAAATCGGTACGGATTTTATGACTTTTTGATCCAAGCGGTCTACACCCACCAACGTAACGAATGGTCAGTTCAACTAACATCTACACCAGGCCAAACATCGTGTACCAGGCTGTATGCCACCTTTTCCACAACGTACTAACTTTATACTACGAACTAGTGCGTTTTGACAACGTCAACCAACCTACTACATATATACAATTGAGACAGTCCTACTCACCAAACCGCACTAGGCCAGCTAGTCGGACAGCCAATGCCAAACATCATGTTGTCGATGGCCCGCGGCACACAACAGTCACATCCACAGCACTGATACATGACACAATGCAGCGACAGATATTACACCAATTCCGAAACTTACAGACACAGCTGCAAAACTGCACATGTTGAACAAATTATCATATTTACAAGCGTTCAAAGTTACTCACCAGCCAGCAGTAAGGCCAGGTTTGGTCTAGCAAGATAAGTCACACCAACAATTACAGGACACAGTGTACACTAACAGTAACCATTACAAACGTATACACGGACAAGTCGTCACAACGTTACATACACAATGTACACGTTTACAAGTGACAAGTGTTCACCAACCATTTACAGGACACAATGTCACAACGAACAGTACACGTGTCACAAACAGTACCTACACAGATGCAGCCACAACTGTTCACAACAAATACACGACACAGCAGCACAAACATTTCTCACACACCACAACATCACTGACAAAGCAGCACACAACAGCGCACAACTATCAAATCTACAGCAAGCTGTGATTTCCAGCAACGTCAGCAATAGGCGGTTGTAGAAGTTCCGGATTATTGGGGGTGTTGTGGGGTGTGACATAGCAGTGTATCGCATGTCATGTACGTTGTAGAGGCAGGGAGGGCAGGCAAGTAGGCAGCACACAGAAAGACAGACAGACACAGAGACACACGACACGCAACACAGACAACAGACAACAGACACACATCACACAACCACACACACACACAACACACACACACACACACACACACACACACACACACACGCGTGCACATAGACCAAGTGGACAGAGGATGTTCCAAGAGTGGACACAACAACAGGGGTCACAATTGCGAAGCTGAAGACCAGATGAGTCACAAGGAGGATGTTAGGAAGTATTTCTTCAGTCATAGAGTTGTTAGGAAGTGGAATAGTCTGGCAAGCGATGTAGTGGAGGCAGGAACTATACATAGTTTTAAGACGAGGTATGATAAAGCTCATGGAGCAGGGGGAGAGAGGACCTAGTAGCGGTCGGTGAAGAGGCGGGGCCAGGAGCCGAGTCTCGACCCCTGCAACCACAATTAGGCGAGTACAATTAGGTGAGTACACACACACACACACACACACAAGTTACCTGGAAGTTATCTACATATAACCTGTCACAACTGTTATACAGAGTACAGTCTGCTGGAATATTTCTCGCATGAAATATGGAAAATTATCATCGTGAGGATCACACAGCGCCTGGAGAATGCAAGGTAATCAGATTTAATCCAAGGAGTTGGAGAGCTCCAAATGCTTGGATCAAGAGTCCTTTATCGCCATCAAGGAGATCCCTTTAGCGTTAACGAGTCAAGAGACTTCAACAGTAAGGAAGAATGTGATCCATATTATTAATTATTATTATTGATATACCTGAAGCATTTTACGAGTTTTTCTACCCTGGGACTAGGCTTCTATGTTGATTACCTGTTCAACGAGGCCTGGTCACGGACCGGGCCGCGGGGGCGTTGACCTTCGACACCCCCCTCCATGTATACCTCGGGTAACTAGACTATTAGTGTTAGCGTGGTCCAGGTAGTGTAATAAAACGCTCGACATATTCCCCATTTTCTTAACAGAAAGACAGAATCACCCTGATGATCGCTAAAATCCGCTTAAACACTACACTGTGATAAATGGTTTAAAACCGACAAGTTGAAGATTGACACACTTATGCAACATATGGGAATCTTTATTGAAGAAACGTTTCGCCATATGTTGCATCAGTGTCTAGTGTGGCGAAACGTTTTCTTCAATAGATTCCCATATTGAAGATTGAGACACTTATGCAGCATATGGGAATCTTTATTCAGGAAACGTTTCGCCACGCAGTGGCTTCATCAGTCCAATACAAAGAGGAAGGCGTAAGGAGAGGAGGAGAATGAGGTAATCAGTCCCTCAACCTGGAGTCGATGTGTTCAGTCCATCAATCTTGTAGAATGTACAGCATAGGGCCGTAGACGTGGCTTATATACTGTAGTGAGGTGACGTGAAGCAGTTGGAGGCGGGGTCATAGTGGTACCATCCACTAGTCGAAGTAGGTCTTCAACATGTCGGTTTTTCAAACCATTCATCACAACTGTCAGACACAGCAGCATCATGGGATCTTTTTACAAAGAATTCTTCAACACTTGTTCAACCTTTGGACGAAGACCTACTTCGACTAGTGGATGGTACCACTATGACCCCGCCTCCAACTGCTTCACGTCACCTCACTACAGTATATAAGCCACGTCTACGGCCCTATGCTGTACATTCTACAAGATTGATGGACTGAACACATCGACTCCAGGTTGAGGGACTGATTACCTCATTCTCCTCCTCTCCTTACGCCTTCCTCTTTGTATTGGACTGATGAAGCCACTGCGTGGCGAAACGTTTCCTGAATAAAGATTCCCATATGCTGCATAAGTGTCTCAATCTTCAACATGTCGGTTTTTCAAACCATTCATCACAGATTCCCATATGTTGCATAAGTGTCTCAATCTTCAACTATAATGAATTTCTAACAATTAAAAAAAAATATTTTACATCAAATTGTTAACTTAGTGAGGAGAGTCAGCGACTGCTACTGACATATTATTATTATAATCATGAGGGAAGCGCTAAACCCGGAGGATTATACAGCGCCTGGGGGGGGGGATGTGGAAGGCATTCAGGCTTAACTCGGGGAACTGGAGCACAGATCCAATTCCCTAAATCAAGAGCCCCTCACCAACATCAAGGAACCTTCCTTGAGGGGTGCTACTGACATAACCTTTACATCTTTCTACAGTTATCTTAACTGTATCTTCCTGAAGTTAGGTTCACTGTCTTCCTGGAGTTATATTACGTGTGTATCTTCCTGAAGTTATGTTCACTGTCTTCCTGGAGTTATATTACGTGTGTATCTTCCTGAAGTTATGTTCACTGTCTTCCTGGAGTTATATTACGTGTGTATCTTCCTGAAGTTATGTTCACTGTCTTCCTGGAGTTATATTACGTGTGTATCTTCCTGAAGTTATGTTCACTGTCTTCCTGGAGTTATATTACGTGTGTATCTTCCTGAAGTTATGTTCACTGTCTTCCTGGAGTTATAAGAACACAAGGACTCCTTGATACTCCTAGACACACACTGGGATACACACTGATACATATATATATATACCCTGGAAATTGTTAGGTAAGACACATATGCAACAATTAGGCATCTTTATTTCGAAACGTTTGGCCTACACAGTAGGCTTCTCCAGTCGAGTACAGAAAAGTTGCTTGAGGCAGAAGAGATGTGAAGACGATGTAATAAACGAGTCTCATCTAACATCCTGTCGGTATTTTATACCCAGGTTGCTGAGTGACGACATGGAGAAAACCCGAGGCAGGACCCGTCCTGGTGAACCTACCAGTACCTGTCTACCCAGGTAGATCTGTTTGTGACTTGATAAAGCCCACTGTGTGGGCGAAACGTAGTCAATAAAGGATCGCATTATACTAAATATGTGTTTATTTTTTGCAACGTTTGGGATTCTTTGAGGAAACGTTTCGCCAGCCAGTGGCTTCCTCAGTTTAATACAGAGAAGAACGGTGAAAGATGAGGAGAATGAGTAACCAGTCCCTCAGCCTGGATTACCTCATTCTCCTCATCTTCCACCGTTCTTCTCTGTACTGGACTGAGGAAGCCACTGGCTGGCGAAACGTTTCCTCAATAAATATTCCAAAATACTGCACAAGGGTCTCATTCTTCAGTTTGTCGGTGTTCTAAGCCATTACATCACAACGTTGTGTTAGCTGAGAGTACACTGTTAGGTGATGTACGGTAACCACTCCTGCGGTACAGCAACCACTCCTGCGGTACAGTAACCACTCCTGCGGTACAGTAACCACTCCTGCGGTACAGCAACCACTCCTGCGGTACAGTAACCACTCCTGCGGTAGAGTAACCACTCCTGCGGTAGAGTAACCAATCCTGCGGTACAGTAACCACTCCTGCGGTACAGTAACCACTCCTGCGGTACAGTAACCACTCCTGCGGTACAGTAACCACCCCTGCGGTACAGTAACCACCCCTGCGGTACAGTAACCACTCCTGCGGTACAGTAACTCATCCTCACGCACGGCTCCCAAAATGGCTCAATTTTAACAGCCTTAAAAGCACAAAAATAGAAGCAGGCAGTCTTCCTGCTGTGCTAAGTTGTTTGAGCAGTTAAGAACGTCCTTGTGTGTGGTAGTGAGGGGTGTGAGGGTGGGGGATACCTGCTGCTGCTCCTGCTCCTAGTCTGGACTGGCCTTGCTTACCACTACACTGAGATTCCTTTTGCTTAGTTTATTAGTTTTAAGACATATTTGAGACACGCAGGTCATTAAGACACTACATTCTTCCTAATCTATGCCAACACTTAAATTAAACATTACCATAAGTATCATATATTCAATGGCATATTATATATAAATATATATATAAATAATATATATATATATAATATATATATATATATATATATATATATATATTATATCACACAAAGATCGCAGTCAGCAGGGTTCGAAACCACGTCAGGGAAGGCTGGCAAGGTTCTCCAGGTGACGCTCTAGACCACTCGGCCACAGGTGCCTCAAAAGTTGTGCAGCCTTGTTTACAAGTCCTGTTTGTTCCCAGCCCGGGCACACCAATGAGCCTCGAGCATGGTTTTAAACTAATTCAGTCTCCTCGTATATGTTCAGAGCTCAACCGAGCTTTATACCTGCAGAAACAAGTGTGCCGTAAGACAGGCACTCGCAAACATCAGACTTTTGTATATATTATAGGCAGGGAGGCGAGTATATTGTTGTGTGGCGCCGGTGACTGTGGCGAAGCTCCTGGACGCTCACTAGATGCCAGTTTGTTGCACAAATCACAATGTTTTTCTCTAATTCCTGGTTCATACCAAAAACACAGAGCATTAACGTGCAATCTATATACACAGAGGTGTATCACTCAGTGTATATACAGAGGTGTGTGGGTCAAACATGGAATCAGATACCGACAAGCGAGTAAACAGTGCAGTGCTAGAACCTTATAATTAGTAGTAGTAGTAGTAGTAGTAGTAGTAGTAGTAGTAACAGTAATAATAATAGTAGTAGTAATAGCAGTAGTAGTAGTAACAACAGTAGTAGTAACAGTAGTAGTAATAGTAGTAGTAATAGCAGTAGTAGTAATAGCAGTAGTAGTAGTAATAGCAGCAGTAGTAGTAATAGCAGTAGTTGTAGTATTAGCAGTAGTAGTAGTAATAGCAGCAGTAGTAGTAATAGCAGTAGTAATAGTAATAGCAGTAGTAGTAGTAATAGCAGTAATAGTAGTAATAGCAGTAGTAGTAATAGCATTAGTAGTAATAGCAGTAGAAGTAGTAATAGCAGTAGTAGTAGTAATAGCAGTAGTAGTAATAGCAGTAGTAGTAGTAATAGCAGTAATAGTAATAGCAGTAGTAGTAGTAGTAATAGCAGTAGTAGTAATAGTAGCAATAGCAGTAGTGGTAATAGCAGTAGTAGTAGCAATAGCAGTAGTAGTAGCAATAGCAGTAGTTAGCAATAGCAGTAGTAGTAATAGCAGTAGTAGTAGTAATAGCAGTAGTAATAGCAGTAGCAATAGTAGTTACAGTAGTAGCATCTTAGATTGTTACACTAACCTGACCTAGACAGAACGTTATTTATGTACAGTTAACGTCAGTTGTAGGAGTTAGTGTCATACCAAGACAGCAACAACTATATAAATGGTATTTAATACCGGCAAGAAGATTAGTAAGACATTTCTGAATCAAGACACTTATGTACAGTTCACGATATTTATTAGAGGACACGTACATAAGTGTCTCTTTCCACATCTTGTTGGTATCACCATATAGTTTGTCAAGACTTGTACCTTCATTGTCGAAACGTTCGCCTCCTGCACAGTAGCTTTCTTCAGTTAAATACAGAGGAAACAGCGTAGTAGTGCAGTAAAGATGTGATCAGTCCATCACCCCCAATGGTAATCACAGGTAAACAAAAAAAATATTTTTTTTACCTGCCAAAAATCAGTGTACATGTTTTTTAATATTGTTTACAAAAGCTCAAAAGAAATGGATGTGAGGCAGCAGCAGCAGCAGCAGGACGGTGGGAGTGGCAGCACGAGTGGATGATGAGGCACATTGTTAACCTTCTAATTCACCGCAACTACACAACTGTGCCCACCTAGACTTCCGGGTGATGACAGTATTCTCGTTGCTGTGTGTTGCTGGGTCTTCCTGTGTGTTGCTGTCCTTGCTGTGTGTTGCTGCGCTTGCTGGGTCTTCCTGTGTGTTGCTGAGTCTTGCTGTGTGTTGCTGAGTCTTGCTGGGTGTTGCTGTGTGTTGCTGAGTCTTGCTGGGTGTTGCTGTGTGTTGCTGAGTCTTGCTGGGTGTTGCTGTGTGTTGCTGTCCTTGCTGTGTGTTGCTGCGCTTGCTGAGTCTTGCTGTGTGTTGCCGAGTCTTGCTGGGCGGCTCTGCCGTGATGTTTACTACTCAACAAAGGATAAAAATGACACAATACCGTGACTGGAACAATACACAAATAACCTGTACACAGAAGCTTATAACGTTTCGGTCCGACTTGGACCACTAGCTAGTCACACTAGCCGGACCGAAACGTCGTCGTAAGTTTCTATTTGCGGGTTATTGTACTAAATATTTTCGTATGGTATTTGCTTCCACAAATCTTCAGCGTGTTCCAGGTACTGGACAGCAGGAGATGTCCAGTACCTGGAAGTGTGGCTAACTGTCAGTGTGGCTAATTGTCAATGTGACTAGCTGTCAGTGTGACTAGCTGTCAGTGTGACTAGCTGTCAGTGCGGCTAGCTGTCAGTGTGGCTAGTTGTCAGTGTGGCTAATTGTCGGTGTGACTAGCTGTCAGTGTGGCTAGCTGTCAGTGTGGCTAGTTGTCAGTGTGGCTAATTGTCGGTGTGACTAGCTGTCAGTGTGGCTAGCTGTCAGTGTGGCTAGCTGTCAGTGACTAGCTGTCAGTGCGGCTAGCTATCAGTGTTACTAGCTGTCAGTGTGGCTAATTGTCAGTGTGACTAGCTGTCAGTGTGACTAGCTGTCAGTGTGGCTAGTTGTCAGTGTGGCTGTCAGTGTGGCTAGCTGTCAGTGTGCTAGCTTAGTACTAGCTGTCAGTGCGCTAGCTGTCAGTGTGGTTAGTTGTCAGTGTGGCTAGCTGTCAGTGTGGCTAGCTGTCGGTGTGGCTAGTTGTCAGTGTGGCTAGCTGTCAGTGACTAGCTGTCAGTGCGGCTAGCTGTCAGTGTGGTTAGTTGTCAGTGTGGCTAGCTGTCAGTGTGACTAGCTGTCGGTGTGGCTAGTTGTCAGTGTGGCTAGCTGTCAGTGACTAGCTGTCAGTGCTGCTAGCTGTCAGTGACTAGCTGTCAGTGTGTGGCTAGCTGTCAGTGACTAGCTGTCGGTGCGGTTAGCTGTCAGTGTGGCTAGCTGTCACCCATGTCCTGGCTGCCTTCTCCCATCTCTCTGCCAACACCAGGTCAAGCAGGTTATTATATCTAATTGGGCCTATTACATACTGTTCAAAAAGCAGTTCTGGACTACGTCTATAAAGTCGTTGGACTTAAATTCCCATTCAGAAAATCCAAGCCAATTTGACTAAAATTAAAATCCCAAAGAACTACATTTTCCTGTTCTCTGAGTTTTAATAATTTAAACCTAGTAGGTTTTCCTTGGTTTGTATATAAGTTCGTGTGTCGGTAATGTTGGTCTCGGATCAGCTTTGTTTCTCCTTCAGAATATAAAAATGGAAGAGAGCTGCTAGGAGGCCTACTGTCCCATACTAGGCAGGCCTTCTCAAACCCAAGACTCGGGGTATCCCAATAAATCAGGGAACGGGTGGGGTTTGAACCTATGGCAAGTGAGTCTAAAACTTACAGGCCAGTGCGTTAACCACAGGGCCACCTGACCCTAAAAAGATTCAACTAGGTATATTTGGTATATTTCTATATTTCCATCATTACCACACAAGGAGAACACACCATTTACAAGCAACTATTTTACACTCCTCCCCTCACAGCTGTGAGTGTGATGGGGTGTGGGAGACTTTGAGACCTTGCTGATAGTGAAAGAATGGTGAATAGATGAAACAGAATCTACAACACCCTCAATATAGGAGCTATAACACCCAAAATGTAGGAGCCACAACACCCAAAATGTTGGAGCTACAACACCTACAATGTAGAAGCTACAACACCCACAATGCTGAAGAAATAACACCCACAATGTAGGAGCTACAACACCCTCAATGTAGGAGCTACAACACCCTCAATGTTTAAGCTACAATACCTTCAATGTTGAAACTACAACACCCAGTGTAGGAGCTACAACACAATGTAGGAACTACAACACCAAAGGCATCTTTATTCCCACCATGACAGGAGAACAAAAAAAAACTGCTTACTTAGGGGTTCTTTCCACTAAGCAGGCCACAGAACCTCAAATATGAGTACACGAAGCTTACACAGGCTAACACGTATAAAGAGAGCTTACACAAGCTTTTATCATTCTTCACTTTCCCCTTTACTCTACGTGTTTTCCAGTTACAGGAAACAGACAACACAGATCCTTGAAAGAAACATCAACGACTCTCCAATAAAAAAGCCTAGCAGATACACTACAAGGTGCTACCAGTCAGCAAGAAGGTGTCTCACACTTCCGTTATCACTCTGTAACCTATTCAGCTAACATTTACTCTATCACTATTAAGGATTGAGTGTGTAAGAAGCAGAAAGATAACCCAGTCATGAGTTCAGGAGTCTGCGTCGTATCCAGTGAGTCCTGTGACGAAATATGAAGCAAAGTGAGTGTCCTGGAACATAAATACGATTGAAGTTATGGTGATCTTAACGTATAACTGGCCATATGTGTCAGCAAATTAGACAAGAGGGGAAATATCCATCATTTATCCAATGATATTGTGCAACACTAGAATATTTTAAGGGTAAACGTTTCACTCACACTGAGCGAAAAGTTTCATTATAAAATGTTCTAGTGTTGCGGAAAAAATTGCACCTCCCAGAAAAATGCCTCTACCCAGGGTCATAAACCCGCCATCATGCTGACCCAGCACCACAACATGCCTCTACCCAGGTTCATAAACCCGCCATCATGCTGACCCAGCACCACAACATGCCTCTACCAGGGTCATAAACCGCCATCATGCTGACCAGCACCACAACATGCCTCTACCCAGGGTCATAAACCCGCCATCATGCTGACCCAGCCCCCAAAAACATGCCTCTACCAGGGTCATAAACCCGCCATCATGCTGACCCAGCACCACAACATGCCTCTACCCAGGGTCATAAACCCGCCATCATGCTGACCCAGCACCACAACATGCCTCTACCCAGGGTCATAAACCCGCCATCATGCTGACCCAGCACCACAACATGCCTCTACCCAGGGTCATAAACCCGCCATCATGCTGACCCAGCACCACAACATGCCTCTTTCCCAGGGTCATAAACCCGCCATCATGCTGACCCAGCACCACAACATGCCTCTACCCAGGGTCATAAACCCACTATCATGCTGACCCAGCACCACAACATGCCTCTACCCAGGGTCATAAACCCACTATCATGTTGACCCAGCACCACAAGGTTAAAACCCTTAACGATAACTACCTCAACAAAACGCAGGTGGCATAAAAGTCTAAAGGTGCATTTAGACTTAGAATGAATATGGGAAAGCACTGATTTGACAATAGAGTTATAGATAAACGGAAGTTAATACTCTGAGTAGCTTTGCTGATATATCAGACAAACACAAGCCTAAGAATGTGTGGCTGTTGTGTGTACAAACTGCGCAGCACTGGTCAACAAGCATAATGCTGTTTCTATATTAGTATGCTCTTATGTGTGGTGTTACCTTGGGTAATCCCGAGGTCGTATACCAAGTGTCAACCCATTGGAGAGAGAGAGAGAGAGAGAGAGAGAGAGAAAAGAGGAGAGAGAGAGAGAGAGAGAGAGGAGAGAGGAGAGAGAGAGAGAGAGAGAGAGAGAGGAGAGAGTGTGTGTGTGGTGTGTGTGTGTGTGTGTGTGTGTGTGGTGTGTTGTGTGTGTGTGTGTGTGTGTGTGTGTGTGTGTGGTGAGTGTGTGTGTGGTGGGGTGTGTGTGTTGAGTGTGTGGGGTGGTGTGTGTGTGAGTGTGTGTGTGAGGGGTGTGTGAGGGGGTGTGAGTGTTGGGGTGTGTGAGTGTGGAGTGTGTGAGTGTGTGAGTGTGTGAGTGTTGTGAGTGTGGGGAGTGTGAGTGTGTGGTGTTTGTGAGTGTGAGTGTGTGGTGTGTGGTGGGTGGTGTGGAGTTGTGAGTGTGTTGTGTGAGCGGGGTGAGCGTTGTGAGTGTGAGTGTGTGTGTGTGTGTGTGTGTGTGTGTTTGTGAGCGGTTACAAATATGGCTAGGGAAGCCTGTTACGGAGGACAGTGGTACACTAACGGACAGCGGTCACTACTATTACAGTCGCCTACTCACTGCGTTAAAACATTTATCACAAACAGCTCACATCACGTAGCAAAAACGCTGATTAGCAGCTTTAACTTGTCTACCCGCGAGGGTGAGGTAAGGCTCACAGGAATCACTAAGATGTCATATTTAATTTGTTATGGAGTGGATTAAAAGCTCTTTCTGAGCAGGTTGTCCTGACCACGTCAGGAAGAACGTTAACTTTTCACCTAACAAACACTTCCTCCCTACAATAATGCACTGCTCCCTCTATTATGTCCTTATGTTCAGACAATAATAATAAATGAACACATACTGCCCTTTAGCGTCTTTATTAACACTGATTACATGACGATGTAATGCAACACTTAGGACAATTAATTAGGGAAATCTTCTTCGATCCAATAGAGAGAAAAAAAAAAAAAATATAAAGAGGAAAGAAGTCAGGCGAGTTAGGTACGATCAGGTTCAGTTGTCAGGTTCATAAACATTTGTCCACTACCCATGTAGTGTGTAGCGAGGTAGAATAAACTTGGCGAGAACTTCTGAGCTGCTAAACTACCAGAAGTGTGGGCTACTGTGACCATGATCAAGGCACCGACGCTTCAACAGACTGTCCTTCACCAGTGACCTGGCGTTTTTGCCACCTCGTCAAATGCCCCGGTTAATACCTGTGTATTACACAAGCGGTATTCACACTGCCTCTACTGCATATACATTTGTGCTCACCCAAGCACTGGCTCAAGTTCAAGCCTCATTCACCAACGTAAACCTTATCACAGCCACCACACAGCATAACATGCACACCTGCGCTGATCTCGACAATCCTAGCTAATCAAACCAGGGAACGGATGGGGCTTGAACCCATAGCAAGCGAGTCCTAAAACTCGTAGGCCAGTGCGTTAACTACTCGACCAGCTGGCTCTAAGATTTGTTTGCAATCGTATTATTACGATTTCGTGAGTCAATCCTAACTAATATTTTAACCAAATCCTAGATGGTTAACAGGGAGATAATGGCCTCACTCATTCTGTGACTCTGGTAAGCACATTGGTAACGTAGATAAATAGTTCAGAGAACCGACAAGTTGATAAATTAGACACATGTGCAACACTTGGGTATCTTTACTGAGGAAACATTTCGCCACACAGTGGCTTCCTCAGTCCTATACAAAGAAGAATGGTGAAGATAAGGAGTTTGAGGGACTTCTTCACTTGCCTAACCTACAGTCATCACCTACTTCCACATGTGGATTTGTCCACTGGATATCGCCTACGACTGCTTCACCTCACCTGTCTACAGGTGTATTCTTTTCAAGATTGATAGACTGATTACATCGACACCAGGCTGAGGGCTGATTACCTCAAACTCCTTATCTTCACCATGTGTCTAATTTATCAACATTGGTAACACTTTTGGCCTAGCTAACAGGAAGAACGACGTCTCTAGTGGGTGACCGTACCCGTTTGACCTTGATGATGACATATACTGCGGTCACAAGTGAAATGTGGGAGGGGAGACTGACGGTATGAATAGTGAACCCTCGATATGACGGACTAACAGAGCGGGGTACAATATGGAGGGGGGGGTTGGTTCGTAATAATGGCAATTACGGTGGATAAAGATATTGTTTTGCTGACTAAAGTCAGTGCCGGATCAGCCGGGCTGTGGTTCGTATGTTGGACTATGTGCGGCCAGCAGTAACAGCCTAGTTGATCAGGCCCTGATCCACCGGGAGGCCTGGTCATGGACCGGACAGCGATGGCGTTGATCCCCGGAATACCCTCCAGGTAGCAGGTAGACAATTCTCAAACGGACCTTGAGCTAGAGCACACCACAGCCATGCTGTTGTGGTGTCAGCAGAGTGTACACCAGCTTGTACACCCACTACTGCTCACCCAGCTACCCATTCGACGGCAAAAGCCTGCATTTGTGGTCGCTGAGGACGCGGTTAACCTCCAAGAAGATATAAACAAAGTTTTCCAGTGGGCAACGGTAAACAATATGATGTTCAATGAGGACAAATTCCAACTACTCCGTTATGGAAAACTGGAGGAGATAATAACTAGAACAGAGTATACTACAGACTCTGGCCATACAATAGAGCGGAAAAATAATGTAAGGGACCTGGGAGTAGTAATGTCTGAGGATCTCACTCTCAAGGATCACAACAGTGCCACGATCGCACATGCAAAGAAAATGATAGGATGGATAATGAGAACGTTCAAAACGGAGTGCCAACCCAATGATGATCCTTTTCAAATCACTTGTTCTCCTAGGCTGGAATACTGCTTTTACATTAACATCTCCATTCAAAGCAGGGGGAAACCGCAGATCTAGTGAGTGTACAGAGATAATTTACTGCACGAAATAAGTTCTGTCAAGCACCTTAACTGCTGGAAACGCCTGGAAGCACTTGACTTGTACTCGTTGGAACGCAGGGGGGGAGAGATATATCATAATCTACATTTGGGGAAAATCTTGGAAGAATTTGGCCCCAAATCTGCACACGGGAATCACTCCCTACGAAAGTAAAGACTGGGCAGGCGATGCAAAATGCCCCCAATAAAAAGTAGGGGCGCCATTGGTACACTAAGGGGAAAAACCCTAAGTGTCCGGGGCCCAAAAACTGTTCAAAGCCTCCCATCAAGCATTAGGGGAATTGCCAATAAACCCCTGGCTGCCTTCAAGGAGAGAAACGGACAGATACATGTCAATGCCGGATCAGCCGGGCTGTGGGTCGTACGTTGGACTGCGTGCGGCCAGCTGTAACAGCCTAAATTGATCAGGCCCTGATCCATCGGGAGGCCTGGTCATGGGGACCGGGCCGCGGGGGGGGCGTTGATCCCCGGAATAACCTCCAGGTAACCTCCAGGTAACAGTAGGGCTCTGCTACCTTTCTCTTCCTATGGGGTATCAGAATGTATTTGGTTTGAATGGATTCTTATCCAGCCTTTATGGCCAGTGGATAACACAATGGGCCCGCGATTTTAGGGCTCGCTGAAAGGGTCGAAACCCCAACCGTTTTTGTACTTGCCTCGGATTAACACATGGTCACTAGAAATCCAGTGGCAGGTTTCTAGTGTTGTTCTACCACCGTTAACCCAATCCCCCCTTTTGATTGCTTGATCTACCAGACTGTGGTCACCACCGAATACTCCCACCACCACACTAGTCAAACACTAAATCAGTTATGGTGAAACATTACTCAGCCAAAGGAAGGGACTTTTCCCCAGGAATGATGAAGAAAACTGCCTCTCACCAACCACTCTTATCTTTTTTTTTCACAGAAATTTCACAATGGTGAAAGGGTAAACCTGACGAACTAGGAAACAAATTGTTACAGGTTAAGAGAACCTAATTACATTCTCCTAGACGAAACCAGGGAATAAACTGTGACAAGAGAAAATAATCCAACTACTAACCATCCTACATATAACTAGGAAACACATGAACAGAATTAGAGGGTAACCTAACTACTGACTCTCCTAGATATAACTAAGATACACATGAACAGAATTAGAGGGTAACCTAACTACTGACTCTCCTAGATATAACTAAGATACACATGAACAGAATTAGAGGGTAACCTAAATTTTCTGACTCCCCCTAGATATAACTAAGATACACATGAAAAAGAATTAAAAGGGTAAAACCCAACTACTGACTCTCCTAGATATAACTAAGATACACATGAACAGAATTAGAGGGTAACCTAACTACTGACTCTCCTAGATATAACTAAGATACACATGAACAGAATTAGAGGGTAACCTAACTACTGACTCTCCTAGATATAAACTAAGATACACATGAACAGAATTAGAGGGTAACTAATACCCGACTCTCTAGATATTAACTAAAATTACACATGAACAGAATTAGAGGGTAACCTAACTACTGACTCTCCTAGATTATAACTAAGATACACATGAACAGAATTAGAGGGTAACCTAACTACTGACTCTCCTAGATATTAAACTAAGATACACATGAACAGAATTTTGAGGGTAACCTAACTACTGACTCCTAGATATAACTAAGATACACATGAACAGAATTAGAGGGTAACCTAACTACTGACTCTCCTAGATATAACTAAGATACACATGAACAGAATTAGAGGGTAACCTAAAATACTGACTCCCTAGATTTTAACTAAGATACACCCTGAACAGAATTAGAGGTAACCAAATACTGACCTCCCAGATATAACTAAGATAACATGAACAGAATTAGGGGTAACCTAACTACTGACCCCTCCTAGATATAACTAAGATACACATGAACAGAATTAGAGGGCAACCTAACTACCGACTCTCCTAGATGTTAACTAAGATACACATGAACAGAATTAGAGGGTAACCTAACTACTGACTCTCCTAGATATAACTAAGATACACATGAACAGAATTAGAGGGTAACCTAACTACTGACTCTCCTAGATATAACTAAGATACACATGAACAGAATTAGAGGGCAACCTAACTACCGACTCTCCCGATGTTAACTAGATACAACATGAACAAATTAGAGGTTAACCTAAACTATGACTCTCTAGATATAACTAAGATACACATGAACAGAATTAGAAGTTGACCAAACTACTGACCCTCCTAGATGTTAACTAAGATACACATGAACAGAATTAGAGGGCAACCTAACTACTGACTCTCCTAGATGTTAACTAAGATACACATGAACAGAATTAGAAGTTAACCAAACTACTGACCCTCCTAGATGTTAACTAAGATACACATGAACAGAATTAGAAGTTAACCAAACTACTGACCCTCCTAGATGTTAACTAAGATACACATGAACAGAATTAGAAGTTAACCAAACTACTGACCCTCCTAGATGTTAACTAAGATACACATGAACAGAGTTAGAAGTTAACCAAAATACTGACCCTTTCCCAGATGTTAATAAGGATACACATGAACAGAATTAGAAGTTAACCAAACTATGACCCTCCTAGTGTTAACTAAGATACACATGAACAGAATTAGAAGTTAAACAAACTACTGACCCTCCTAGATGTTAACTAAGATACACATGAACAGAATTAGAAGTTAACCAAACTACTGACCCTCCTAGATGTTAACTAAGATACACATGAACAGAATTAGAAGTTAACCAAACTACTGACCCTCCTAGATGTTAACTAAGATACACAAAGAAGAGTTAAAATTAACCAAACTATGACCCTCTAGATGTTAACTAAGATACACATGAACAGAATTGAAGTTAACCCAAAATACTGACCTCCTAGATGTTAACTAAGATACACAAAGAACAGAATTGAAGTTAACCAAACTACTGACCTCCTAGATGTTAACTAAGATCACATGAAAAGAGTTAAAAAGTTAACCAAACTATACCCTCCAGAGTTAATAAGTACACATGAACAGAATTAGAGTTAAACCCAAAATACTGCCCTCCTAGATGTTAATAGATACACTGACCGAATTAGAAGTTAACAAACTATGACCCTCCTAGTGTTAACTTAGATACACATGACAGAAAGAAATTACCAAACTACTGACCCTCCTAGATGTTACTAGATCACTGAACAGAATTAGAAGTTAACCAAACTCTGACCTCCTAGATGTTACTAAGATACACATGACAGAAAAGAAGTTAACCAAAAAACGGGCCCTCCTAGATGTTAACTAAGATACCACATGAACAGAATTAGAGGGAACCTAACTACTGCTCTCCTAGATGTTACTAAGATACACATGAACGAATTAGAGTTAACCAAACTACTGACCCTCCTAGTGTTACTAAGATCATTGAAAAGAATTAGAGTTAACCAAACTATGACCCTTGATGTTAATAAGACACATGAACAGAATTAGAAGTTTAACCAAACTACTGACCCTCCTAGATGTTAACTAAGATTACACATGAACGAATTAAAGTTAACCAACTTGACCCTCCTAGATGTTAATAAGTACACATGAACGAATTTGAAGTTACCCAAAATATGACCCTCCTAGTGTTAACTAAGATACACATGAACGGAATTTGAGTTAACCAAACTCTGATACTAGATGTTAACTAAGATACACATGAACAGAGTTAGAAGTTAACCAAACTACTGACCTCTAGATGTTTAACTAAGATACAAAATGAACAGAATATAAGTTACCAAATACTGCCCTCCTAGATGTTAACTAAGATCACATGAACGAATTAGAAGTTAACCAAACTCTGGACCCTCCTGATGTTAACTAAGATCACCCTGAAAAGAATTAGAAGTAACCAAACTATGACCCTCCCAGAGTTAACTAAGATACAATGAAAGAATTAGAAGTTAACCAACTACTGACTCCCCCTAGAGTTAACTAAGATACACATGAACAGAATTAGAAGTTAACCAAACTACTGACCCTCCTAGATGTTAACTAAGATACACATGACAGAGTTAGAATTACCAAACTACTGGGGCCTCCTAGATGTTAAAATAGATACACATGAACAGAATTAGAAGTTTAAACCCAAACTACTGACCCTCTAGATGTTAATAGGTCCATGAAAAGAATTAGAAGTTAACCAAAATGACCCTCCTAGTGTTACTAAGATAACATGAACAGAATTAGAAGGTAACCAAACTACTGACCCTCCTAGTGTTAACTAGATTCAATGAACAGAATTAGAGTTAACCAAACTACTGACCCTCCTAGATGTTAACTAAGATCCATGAACAGAATTGAAGTTAACCCAAAATACGACCTCCTAGATGTTAACTAGAACACATTGAACAGAGTTAGAAGTTAACCAAACTACTGACCCTCCTAGATGTTAACTAAGATACACATGAACAGAATTAGAAGTTAACAACACTACTGACCCTCCTAGATGTTACTATGGTAGTAAACATAAGACATTACGAAAGCATCAAGAAGAACGTTTTAAAGCAGAATTACAACACTTACTGTGAAGGACAAAATAAAAAAAAACGCATGAAACACTTCACTAAACAATGTTTCTCTCATGAAGATTTAGGAAGAACTTGATAAACCTCCTGCATGAGCGAAACGTCGTTATAATAGTGTTTCATACAGTTTTCTTACTGTCATCCACGGTAATTTGTGCATTCTAGTTAAATTTTTGACTCGAAAATCTTAATACACACGATGCAGACGAAGTCACTCTCCCGCCAGAGGTTCCAGGACACCAGAGGTCCAGGCCCACCAGAGGTTCCAGCACCAAGAGGTTCCGGCGCACCAGAGTTCAGGCCCCCCAGAGGTTCGGCCACCAGAGGTTCAGGCCACCAGAGGGTTTCCCGGCCCACCACGTTCAGGCCACACAGCTTTCAGACGCAGCAGAGGTTCCAGAGCACCCGCTTTGTGATTACTTAAAATTTTTGGCACTGAGTGACCTTGTGGTTTGGTGCCAAATTTGTAATAATATAAAGACACGTTATGAAACAAGCTTTGGGAGGACATTAGATGGGCGATAAATAACACGTTGGCCCCTAAAACAGGGACTGAAATGTATTAAGTACACTTATACACCTCCACAGTATATACACAACGAAAGATACTCTCTGAGTTATACACGAAACGTATATGAGTATATATACGAAACGTATACTCTCTGAGTATATACACGAAACGTATATCTCTGAATATTACAAATAGTGCCCAACCTAAAGTAACCTAAAGTCAAATGCCGGGTCGCCGGTGCTGTGCCGCACGTTGGACTAGTGCGGCCAGCAGTAACAGCTAGTTGATCAGGCCCGATCCATCGGGAGGCCTGGCCATGGACCGGGCCGCGGGGGCGTTTCCCGAAAACCTCCACGTAACCTCAGTATGCAGAAGGGCCGTCCGAGACAGCGTTCCCAGCAACCCGTGGGGGGACAAGTCACCATACGTTTATAATTAAGTATAAAAAGGGTCATCGTTGTAAAAACCTTTCGTAGGTACAGTTTTTTCCTGGGGCTGGGCGGGTTCGCCGGGAAATGGTGAACCCCGAAAAACTTTTTCGATAAATTTTGTTGAGGTACAGGCATCAACACGACCACCTTTGAAAGTTTAAGACACATGTGCAACATCTGGTATTTTATTGTTTGGGTTTCGATCCCTGGCTTTTCAAAACAAATTTTAGGAATAATGGAAGAAGTAGAATATATAAAAAGATGAGGTAACAGTCCTGGCCCTTTGGGGTTGTGTTCACACATGTGGTGGAGGAGAATCAGATTTTCCTCCCCCACGATGTGTAACCTAACTCCAAGATTGAAAATTAAAAGGTTTTTAAATGCAACAGTTAGGGATGATTACCCCATCTTTTTTATATGTTTCTGTCTTCCTTTATGTCCAGAATCTGTATTTATAAAGCCACTGGATGGCCCAAACGTCTCAATAAAGATATCCAGATGTTTCACTGTGTCTTAACTTTCATATTGGTTTTTTTTTTTTATACCTTTCTTGCACGACCACCTTATTTTTCCAAGTTTTAACCAAAAACCTTCTAACAATTTTTAAAGGTATTGTGCCTTTTTTTTTTTTTAACCACACAAAACCCAATTTTATAAATAATTTTAAATTTATATTTTTTTTAAATTTTTTTTTATATAAATAATTTTTTTTTTTTTTTTTTTAAAATTGTTCTTTTTTAAGGGGTTTTGCCAAAAAAAAATAACCCCAAAAAAAAATATTTTCATCTCAACCCCTTTTCCCAAAAAACCCCAAAAAAATTTTTACGCGGGGGCAAAGGTCCAAAGGTACAAAGTTTTTTTGGCCCTTTTTTTTTAAAGAACACAACATATTAAATAATTTTAAATTTTAAATAATTTATTATATTATATATATATATATATATTTTATATATATTATATTTTTTTTTTTTTTTTTTTAAAATTTTTAATAATAAAGGGGGAAAAAACCCCCAAAAAGTATTTCATTTTTAAAAATTTAAAATTTTTCTGGTTTTCCAATCCCTGGATAAAATTTAAAACAATGAAAAAAAAAGGTTCACAAAAACCCCTAAACCCAAATACCCCAAAATTTTTAAACGGTTTTTTCCCTTTTTTAAATTATATAAAAATTTTTAAAAATAAATTTTAAATTTAATATTATTTTTTAAAAATTTTTTAATAAATGGGGGGAAAACCCCCAACTTTTTTGTTTTTAAAAGGGGGGTTTAAAATTTTTCCCTTTGGGCTCCAAAATTTTAAAATTACAATTTTAAAATTGGGAACAAAAGAAAATTTCGTTCAAACTTCCCTTTAAAATTTTAAAATGTTTAGTTAAAAAGGGGAACAAAGGGGGAGGGGAAAGAAAAAATTTTTGTTAAAGGGGGGAAAAAAATTTTAAGGTTTTTGGAGGGGAACAAATTTTTAAAAAAAAAACAATTTTTTTGGAGGGGAGAACAAGTGGGGGAGGGGGGAGAAAAATTTGTGGAGGGGGGAACAAGTTGGAGGGGGAGAAAAATTTGTGGGGGGGGTGGAAACAATTGGGGGAGAAAACAAGTGGGAAAAGGGGGAACAAGTGTGGGGGGGAAAGAAACAAGTGTGGAGGGGAGAAAAGTGTGGGGGGGGGGGAACCCAAGTGTGGAGGGGGGGAAAAACAAGTGTGGAGGGGTGAACAAGTGTGGGGGGGAAAAACAATGTGGGGGGGGGAAAAAACAAGTGTGGAGGGGGAAAAGTGTGGAGGGGAGAAAAAAGGGGGAGGGGGAAAAGGGGGAAAAGGGGGGGGGGAGAACAAGGTGGAGGGGGAAAAAGGGGGGGGGAGAACAAGTGTGGAGGGGAGAACAAGTGTGGAGGGGAGAACAAGTGTGGAGGGGAGAACAAGTGTGGAGGGGAGAACAAGTGTGGAGGGGAGAACAAGTGTGGAGGGGGAAAAAAATTTTAAAAAGGGGGGGGAAACAAGTTTTGGGGGGGGAAAAACCAAGTGTGGGGGGGAGAAAAAAGGTTGGAGGGGAAAAACAATTTGTGGAGGGGGGGAGAGAGAACGGTGGAGGGGAAACCAAGTGTGGAGGGGAGAAAAAAAGGGTGGAGGGGAAAAAAAGGGGGGAGAAAAAGGGTGTGGTGGGGAGAACAAGTTGGAGGGGAGAACAAGTGGGGAGGGGGAGAAAAAGTGTGGGGGGAAAAACAAGGTGGAGGGGGGAAAAAGGGTGTGGGGGGGGGAAAAAAAACAAGTGTGGAGGGGAGAACAAGTGTGGAGGGGGGAGAACAAGTTTTGGAGGGGGGAACAATGTGTGGGGGGGGGAAAAAAACAAGTGTGGGGGGGGTCGGGGGGGGAAAAACAAGTGTGGGGGGGGGGAAAAGAAACAAGTGTGGGGGGAGAACAAGTGTGGAGGGGAAAAACAAGTGTGGAGGGGGGGGGAAAAAAACAAGTGGAGGGGAAAAAACAAGGGTGGTGGCGACGGAGGGGAAAATAACTTATTGCCTGGGCCCGGGACACAAGGGGGAAATGTTTAACGTTTTTTCTTTTTTGTTAGCTGTCTCGTTCATATTTTAAAGCTGTTTTGGGTTAATATTGTTAGCTTGGGGTTGTTTATATTGTTAGCTGTGTTTATACTTTTTATTTAGGGTTTTTAAATATGTTGTTAGCTGTTTTACTACTTAATTTTTAGCCGTGTCGTTCATATGTGTTTTTTTTTATATGATTTTAAATTGTTTTTATAAAAAATATCGTTATTTGTTTTTTTTTAAAAGGGTTAAGTAGTGTTTTTTTTTTTGTTAGCTGTGTGTCGTTTCATTTTTTCGTAACTATGTGGCTTTTATATAGTTAAAACCCTGGCGATCGTCCCAGGGTGTTCATACTTGTTTCACTCCCCCCGTTTATACTGGATTCAAACCAGCATCCCAGGTAGTTAGTAGGGGGCAATAATCCAAAAAACCCCAAAAGGCTTTGTGAAAAAATTAAAACTTGTTATTTACTTTTAAAAGTTTGTTGGTTTTTCTATCACTTTGAACGTACAAAAAGTACATCTTACAAGCTTCTATTACGTTCAGTTTTTACGCTTTACTTTCTGTGTCCTCCCCAAAATGGTTTTAAATTTTCCCCGTATATTTTTTTTTCCAAAAAATTGGGGGTGCTGGGGGTGAGGCCTGACAGGGGACCCGTTGATCCCGGGAAACCATTACCAGAATACTAACTTCCCATAAAGAAAAAAGGGGGGCAAAAATACCGTGTTTTTTTTTTTTTTTTTTAATACACAAAAAAACCCCGGGCACATGGGAGAGAGGGAGGACCCTGGACGTTTCCCGGCCCGACTTGGCCCAAATTTTACTATGTCACACGTCGTGCTCTCCCATGTGAGGGTTGTGTGTAGCTTGTTAAGGGGTTCACTTGGGTTCGAACTATATATGTAAGTTCATTTTTAAAAATATAGCTAATTTCCCTCTTTTCCCCCCTAGATGTATGGTGGATAAAAGGGTTTTTACTAAAACTCGGAACTTTAGATTTTTTAAAATTTTTCGGGGCACAAAAATGAAAAAAATCGGGGACAAAAAAAAAAACTGTGCAAATTTAAAAAAAAAACCACAGTTCATAAGAAAAAGGGAAAGGGGGAAATAGGGGGCATTGGGCCCTTTTTGGGCCCATACTGGGCAGATCCTTCCCCAAATCCAACGCCTTAAAAATCGAATAAAACCCCCGTACAAAAAAAACTTTAGACACTGCGGGATCATGGGATTTGTTACAAAGGGATTCTTCAATACTTGGGTTAAAACCCTTTTGGGCGGAAAAACCTTTCTTCGGGCTAGTGGATGGTTTTCCCCTATGACCCCCCCCTCCCCCTGCTTAAACTCCCCCTCACTACAAATATATAAAACCAGGTTTTACGGCCTATGCCCGTACATTCTACAAGATTGATGGACCCGAAAAAACATGACTCCAGGGGTTTAGGGAAGATTACCTCACACTCCTCCCCTCCTTTCGCCTTCCCCTTTGTATTGGGGTGATTTTAAGCCACTGGTGGCGGAAAAAAGTTTCCTGAATAAAAAATTTCCCCTATGCTGCATAAGTGTCTCAATCTTAAAATTGCGGTTTTCCAAAAACCTTTTTTCCCAAAAGAGAACAGTAAACAGAGTTTAAAGGGAAAAACCTTTAATTGATCCTTTCATCTTCCTGAGGAGTTCAGATTTAAGGGGGAACGTTTTTAGATTTTCCCTCACTTGGCTATACGTCACCTGTGTTTTTCCCAGGCTAGGGTGAGCCCAAAATTCATAAAGGGAAAAAGGTTTTAAATGTTTCCTGACGCGGGGCTTAGATGATGACCCCCCATTGGAGCTTTTTGGGCATCTGACCGAGACCTTTTGCTGGGTTTTCCCGGGCCACCCTTTAAAAAATTTTGCTCAGTTTGAGGGAGGTTTATCCCTTTTGTAATTTAGTGTTTACACAAATAACCAGCACACTGGATAGAGAAAAACTTATGACGACGTTTCGGTCCGTCTTGGACCATTCACAAGTCACAGAATGGTCCAAGACAGATCGAAACATCGTCATAACCTTCTCTCTATCCTGTGTGCGGATTATTTGTGTATTGTTCCAGTCACGGTATTGTACCTTTTTGTTCTTACTGAGTATCTATTACACATGAATGCTGCTCCTACACAACCCACAGTACAACCCATAAAATAACACCCTGAAACTAAAAGAAAAACATAAGAGTAAAGCTGAAAAAAATACACGCGTCAACTAACAAAACGTTCAGTCTCCCACTTGTCTAATTATATCCATTAAACCAAAATATAGCACATTAAAAGTGCAGCCTAAACGTATAGGTACAGAAGTACATGTACAATCACCCGGGTGTTCCCCGGCTTAGCACTAGGTTCGTGTCTCCCTCAAATACGTACCAGACACCACCATCACCAGCAAACTGGAACTATCCACATTAGCCTAAAAGACCTCCATCCAACACCATCACGAATAGTGACAACCGTAATAAACCGGTTGGTAACCTAGTTTTTATCAGGTATGGAGATTCCCAGTGGCCGGTGGTGGGCAAGTGCAGTCGATACACAAAAAAGAAGTAGTAGGAGAAACTGGGTAATACCCCAACGTGAGCATCATCCCCTCCACCCACCAGCCAGAAACTAGCCAAACAATGATCAGTTGCCGCTTAACACGCCTCCACTCAGTGTTAATGTCGCTCTTCTTCTGATATCTTTATCATGCACCCGATGCCCATCCTATGGATGGCGGTCGAAAAGATTACAGATACACAATGTGTCCAGGAACTGGAAGTCAGTTAATGAGGCAAGAATGAAAAAACTGAGTAGCCTGGCCGGCAGTTCCTGCGATGCCCGCCTCGCCCAGCCTAGCCTACCACGTCACGAATCCACCACAGGAAAATTTTTAATTAAACAGATGAATCTATCCTGGAAATCACTTACTCACTTGGTATTTACAGTGAACGTCACGGCGTTTCCCACCTTCATTTGTTTCCCTGAAGATACCCAATAAGTAATTATTATATTCATGAGGAGAAGCCCGGAATCTCTATGGGTCATAGAGTGGGTGGATAATGGAAGGCAATCATGTTCGATCTAAGGAAGTCAGGTCCAGTTCCTTGGGTTAAAATCCCTTAACAGC
>NC_069484.1:19004453-19326225 GCF_026875155.1 Cherax quadricarinatus
TATATATATATATTATAAATATATATAATATATTTTATTATATATATATAATAATAATATAAAAATATATATATATTTAAAAATAAAATATATAATATATATATTATATATAATATATTTATTTTTTTTTTTTATTATCACCCCGGCCGATTCCCACCAAGGCAGGGGGGCCCGAAAAAGAAAAATTTCACCATCTTTCACTCCACACTGTCTTGCCAGAAGGGTGTTTACCCTACAGTTTTTAAACTGCAACTTAACACCCCTCCCAGAGTCGGGCACTGTATTCCCATCTCCGGGACCAATTTCCGGCCCTGCCGGGGTTTCCCAAATCCTTAAAAAGTTACTTTCCCACACTCCAACGCACGTCAAGTATTAAAAACCATTTGTCCCATTCACTCCTATCCACGCTCACGCATGCCTGCTGAAGTCCCCAAGCCCCTCGCACAAAAACCCCCTTTTTACCCCCCCCTCCAACCCCCTGGGCCGACCCCTACCCCCTTTCTTCCACTACGACTGAACACCTTGAAGTCTTTCTGTTTCGCTCCATTCTCTTACTGTCCGAACCCCCTCAAAAACCCCTTCCTCAGCCCTGGGGACCTTTTTTTGGTAATCCCACCCCTCCTCCTAATTTCCAAACACGAATTCTCTCTTTAAAAATTTCCACCACACATTGCCCTCAGACATACATCTCCACGCCTCCACCTTCTCCTCGCTGCAACATTCATCACCCCCTTCACACCCATATAAAGCGTTTTTTTAAAAACTATCCCTTCATACTTCCCCTCTTTGCCCCCAAGGACAAAGTTTTTTGTCCCACAGACTCCTAAGTGCACCATCACTCTTTTTCCCTCATCAATTCTATGATTCACCTCATTTTCATGCCCATCCGCTGACACGTCCATCCCAAATATCTGAATACGTTCACCTCCTCCATACTCCCCCCTCCAATCTGATATAAATCTTTATCACCAAATTTTTTTGTTATCCTCAAACCTTACTCTTTCCTGTTTTCACCTTTTAAATTTTCTTCTTTTGCACCCCCTACCAAATTCATCCACCAATCTCTGAAAATTCTTTTCAGAATCTCCCAAGACACATGTCATCAGCAAAGGCACTGTGCAACTCCCCTTTGGTGTGTTCTTTATTTTTTTAAACCCCCAACGCCTCTGCCAAGACCCTCGCATTTATTCTTTTAAAACCCCCACTAAAATATATTAAACAACCACGGTGACATCACACATCCGTCTAAGGCCTATTTTTTACGGGGAAAAAAAATTTCCCTCTTTCCTACTACTCTAACTTAGCCTCACACCTCGAAAAAAACTCTTCACTGTTTTCAAAAACCTACCTCCTCCCCATACACTTGCAACACTGCCACATTGCCCCCCTATCCCCTGTCATACGCCTTTTCCCAAATCCAAAATCCCACAAAGACCTCTTTAGCCTTATCTAAATAGTTCCTTAAAAGTTTCACGTAAACACCTGGCCCAACACCCCCTACCTTTTCCTAAACCCTCCTTGTTCATCTGCTACCCTATTCTCCGTCTTCCTTTAATTCTTTAAATTATAATCTACCAACATTTTACCGGGTCACTCAAAATTATCCCCTAAAATTTTTTTCACTCTCTTTTACCCCCCTTTTTGTTTTTAAAAACAAAGGAACTATGCATGCTCTCTCCAATCCCTAGGTACCTTTACCTCTTCCAACATTTATTAAAAAATTTGCCCCCAACCACCCCCCTAATCCCCACCTGTTTTTTAACATTTCTATTTTTATCCCATCAATCCCCGGCTGCCTTCCCCCTTTCATTTTACCTACTCCTCACGAACTTCCCCCACCTCACAAGGGGCTCTTCCTCACCCTAAAAGTGTTATTCCCCTTCCCCTTACCGAAACACCTTCCCTATCTTCATCAACATTAACAATTCCTAAAAAAATCCTTCCATTTCCCATACCTCTAACTCTCCATTTTAAAAACTCTTCTCCTATTTTTAAAAGACAAACCATTTGTTCTAGGCTTTTTTTAACTTGTTAAACCACCCCCCCAAAAATTTTTTTTATTTTCAACAAAATTTGTTTATAACACCCCCCACTCTCTCATTTCTCTCCTTTTTTCATTGCTTCCCACTCTCTTAACTTCTCTCTTTTTCCTTCTCTCCCCCTTGCATCACTTCTACTTTGTAAAAAATTTTTCATATGCTAATTTTTTTCCCCCACTACCTCTTTTTAAACATCATTCCACCCAACCTCCTCTTCCCTCCGCACCCCCTTTCCCCGTAACCACAAACTTCTGCTGAACACTCTAACACTACATTTTTAAACCTACCCCCCTACCCCTTCGACCCCATTCCATGCCTTTATTAGCCATCTATCCTCCAAAACGTTTATATCTTACCCCAACTGCCTCTCTTTTTGTTTATAACCTTTTCCTCTCCTTTCCCCGATGCTTTTTTCTCCTTTTTTTCCCATCTACCTTTTACTCCAGTGTACTAAACTAGAAAGTGATCTGATATTCTGTGGCCCCTCATAAACTGGGACATCCTGAAATCTACTCAACAGTCTTTTTCTACCCAAAACATAATCCAACAAAAAATACTGTCATTTCGCCCACATCAAAAACGTTATACTTATTTTCCTCTTTTTCTAAAATTGATTACCTATAATAAAACCCCTTTCATACAAAGTCAATCAAAGGGGTCCCATTATCATTTTCACCTTTCACCCCAAACCTACCACACCCCTCTAAAATTTCTCCACTTTTGCTTCAAGCCCCCACCCCAAAATTTCTCTCTCACTTGGTTTAAAGGCCCTATACATTCACTTAAATCTCCCAAATCCTCTCTTCCTCTGCATTCCCTCTTCTCCAGGTGATACACCTTTTTATGAACCCTTCTCGCACCCCCCCTTTTACTTTTAAAACATAATTTTTGAATTTAACATTCTATTCTCTTTTTTTTCCTTCCATAACTGATCATTTAACATTACTGCACCCTTCCTTTGCTCTAACTCTCCAGATACTCCAGATTTAATCCCCTTTATTTCCCCCCCCCGAAACTCTCCTACCCCCTTCAGCTTTGTTTCGCTTAGGGCCAGGACCCAATTCTTTTCATTCTAACATCGCAATCATCTGTTTTTTGTCATCCCCCCACATCCACGCACTTTTAAACAACCCCGTTTTTAAAAGTTTTCTTCTTTTCTTTTTTTGTAAATTTTATACAGAGAAGGGGTTACTAGCCCTTCTTCCCCGGGATTTTAGTCGCCTAAGACACCTGGCTTACGGGGGGAAAAATTCTTTTCCACTCCCCATGGACAATAGAAAAATAAAAAAAAACAAGAGCTTTTAGAAAAAGGAGAAAAAACCTGATGTATGTATAATATATATGCATGTGCGTGTCTATGAAGTGTGACCAAAGGTAAGTAGGAGTAGCAAGATTCCCGTTATCTTACGTGTTTTTGAGACAGAAAAAGAAAAAAGCAATCCTACCATCAGCAAACAGTTTCAGGTTTTTTTTAAGTCATCTGGGAGGACGGTAGTACTTCCCTGGGGTGGGTTTTGTCTACCCAAACCCCATAATTTTATATATATATTTTAAAAAAAATTTATATATATATAGTCGGCCGAATAGTAAAACTGGTCAATTAGCAAGAACCATTTAACATTTAAATCCTTTTTAAAATTTTCTCTTATACGTTTTAAAGATAATTTTTTTTTATTAATGTTAATGTCAAAATTTTTAATTTTGCTCCATAAAAATCTAAAACTTTCCCAACCTTATTATAAGAAGAACAAATTTTTTTTAGCCTAACCCAACTAAATATATTCTGATTTGTTTACAATAATTTAATACTAAACAAAAAATAATGAAAATTTTTTTTTTTTTTCGTTAGCTTCAGAATGATTTTGGCGAAATTATTGCATACACAAATTTTCGCTTGTCCTATATGGCAAGATGAGCGTTGCTATTTAAGACAAGATCGCAAGTTCTGCCTATTCGGCACGACACACACACACACACACACACACACACTGAGGTGTCCCTGTTTGCAGATGACGTGAAGTTGATGAGAAGAATACACTCGATCGAAGACCAGGCAGAACTACAAAGGGATCTGGACAGGCTGCAGAACTGGTCCAGCAATTGGCTCCTGGAGTTCAATCCCACCAAGTGCAAAGTCATGAAGATTGGGGAAGGGCAAAGAAGGCCGCAAACGGAGTACAGTCTAGGGGGTCAGAGACTACAAACCTCACTCAAGGAAAAAGATCTTGGGGTGAGTATAACACCAGGCACATCTCCTGAAGCGCACATCAACCAAATAACTGCTGCAGCATATGGGCGCCTAGCAAACCTCAGAACAGCATTCCGACATCTTAATAAGGAATCGTTCAGGACCCTGTACACCGTATACGTTAGGCCCATATTGGAGTATGCGGCACCAGTTTGGAACCCACACCTAGCCAAGCACGTAAAGAAACTAGAGAAAGTGCAAAGGTTTGCAACAAGACTAGTCCCAGAGCTAAGAGGTATGTCCTACGAGGAGAGGTTAAGGGAAATCAACCTGACGACACTGGAGGACAGGAGAGATAGGGGGGACATGATAACGACATACAAAATACTGAGAGGAATTGACAAGGTGGACAAAAACAGGATGTTCCAGAGATTGGACACAGTAACAAGGGGACACAGTTGGAAGCTAAAGACACAGATGAATCACAGGGATGTTAGGAAGTATTTCTTCAGCCACAGAGTAGTCAGTAAGTGGAATAGTTTGGGAAGCGATGTAGTGGAGGCAGGATCCATACATAGCTTTAAGCAGAGGTACGATAAAGCTCACGGCTCAGGGAGAGTGACCTAGTAGCGATCAGTGAAGAGGCGGGGCCAGGAGCTCGGACTCGACCCCCGCAACCTCAACTAGGTGAGTACAACTAGGTGAGTACACACACACACACACACACACACACACACACACACACACACACACACACACACACACACACACACACACACACACACATATATATATTATATATATATATATATATATATATATATATATATATATATATATATATATATATATATACATACATAATATATATATATATATATACACGAGAGATACATACACAATCTCTGATATACCTTGGATGAGTTTCGAGTGTTTTCCTACTCCCAGAATGTTTTCATTCCTGTGTAGTCTATATACTTTAAAAACCTAACAAATTAGTACACGTGGAATGCATTAGATAAAAGAGGTAAACACAATGCACAGCTTCAAGAGTAGACATGATCAAGCCCCGAAAGCCAGCAATCAGTTAAACTGGTCGATAAGTGGTGGAACCAGGACGAAACGTTGTCTTGAAATAAAGACTTTGTCTGAAAATAGTCTTCTTGCCATAGGGAGTTACAACTAGGTGACTACAATACACAAACTAGGTGAATACAGCTAGGCGAATATAACTGAGTAAACGTCAGTGGTCCGCTCTCTGACCCGTCTCCCACCTCCGAAATGTTCCTAGTCTCTGGCGGCGGGAATTTACCCAACTGATGGAACATTACATATAAGCAGCCTCACCGTAGACAGCCATCAGTATTGATCTGGCTTTTGTGTAGGCAGGTAGAGAGAGAGAAAGAGCAGCATGAGAACCAGGGAGGAAGACAGTCACCAGCGCCCGGGCACACCCACCCCTGAAGCCTCGCCTCACCTGAACACTACCCCATCATATGACCACAGTCTCAGGGATAGCACTAGCAGCGTCTCTTCCATACTTAGCGTGAGCACTTACACTTTCTACCATTATGGATACTTTTATTATACCTGTACTAAATCCGATGGTATATATAGATTGTGTAAACCTGGAAATAACTGGTTTGGCAACCGAACTGTAGATGTGTAGCAGTGAATTCTTTAAGCAGATTTAAAGTTAGAAAAATACGTCAGTAGGCCTTACCTCTCTCGTACCAACTGGCCTTCTGCAGTGCTCGTCCAGCATGCATTGTATGTAAGACATGCCTTGCATTGCCCAATAAGCTTACTACAGTCATCATCTATTGTGTATTGTGAATGGAATCTACTTAGCATGGTACCGACAGACCTATTGTCCTCGTCTAAATGTGAATATGACCTACTGCATGGGTCCATGTAGTATGCATTGGCTTTGCAAAGCTCCTGGTAGGCGAAACAGCCCTCGTAAATGTTTCATTACCTCTGACAGTTCAACAATAATAGTCCTGATGAGTGAGGTAAGAGAGAGTACCGAGTGGTCAGCAAAATAGTTGGCCGAGTGTCTTCCTCTCGCTCTGCCTCACCCAATTATTATACAATCTATCCTCTTAAGATAGTCTTTTTTCTGTATGAATATAAGCCGATTTCTTTATATATGCCATTTTAAGTAAACTTAACATCGATTAAGTAAATTTAATTAATTATAACATATCTTAAACACGAATGGAAAACCGTTGTATTGAAAGACTGTTTTGTAAGCGTCCCAAAATGAGTTATGTTAAACAAATCATACCACGGGCGGGGATAGAACCCGCGATCAGAGTCTCAAAACTCCAGACCGTCGCGTTAGCCACTGGACCAGCTAGCCACAATAAGATTCGTCCAACATAACATGATTAACATCATCTAACATAACATGAGTTACGTTAGCCTGGATGCTGATATAGTTTATTACCTCGTGTATGAAACCCATTCTGTGCAATGGGATATGATAGAGAAACAGCTACCTTTTATTCCTACAATGTAAACCGTACAGTTTAGGGTAGCAGCTAGCAGAAAACAGGGAACCACCAAATTTGTCGAAACTCTTCTTTCAGTCGAATACCGGTAATTATAACAATTACGACATTAGGAAAAAGCGGAGAGGTAATCAGTTCTGTAATTTTGATGCGTGGTCCAAGTCGGACCGAAACGTCGTCGTAAGCTCCCCTCTCATATGTGCGGGTTATTTGTGTACCATCTCTTATACACCACATAAATATTGTATGTTCTAGGCTCACTCAAGAGCACCATTGTCTAATATATATTTTGGCCAAAGAATGATGGGCGAAGACTAGCTTGGGGTTACCGACGATTGCTTAACTATGGTCTTGAAGATTTTCCCGGGTGAAGGTCCCAGACCAGACTTACCTGTCGACAGCCTCATCAATGAGGCTGTTAATGTTTGCTTTAAAAATAAAAACATATCAGATTGTACTGATGAAAGAAAAAATAGAAGGGTTAATAGGGATTTGGATTTGAGACAGGTGGTGGACTAAGCATAAGGAAAGTTTATATAAGATAAAAACTTGTTGGACGTGGCCATGACCAGTGATTATAGTCAGGTATTGAGGTATCCAATGAAGATGTAGAACGTTTTGGCCAAGGATCATTTGGATGGTATTTGGTATCTATACCTAATTATTTTAATTGGTATACATACACACGCAACACAGTGCCCTATTAACAAAGTTTTTGCCTCTCAGCTTATTAGCTGATACAGAAGTAATTCCAATAATGAAGACAGAAGTGGAGAGGTAATCTGAGGTGATAGTCTTGAAGACGATGGTCAGTTTCTCAGTGTAAAGCATAAGACCAGAAATTTATACATTGGAGTTAAACGATGTGTAGCAGCTATGAAATGTATGTGAGTGGGGCCCACTAGAGGTAAATAGGCCATGCTATGAAAGTTAAGACACATGTGCAACATCTGGATATCTTTATTGTAGACGTTTCGCCATCCAGTGGCTTTATCAATACAGATTCTAGGACATAATAGGAGACAGTAAACTATATACAAAATGAGAGTAATCAGTCCCTGATTACTGATTACCTCATCTTTGTATATAGTCTACTGTCTCCTTTATATTGGTCCTAGAATCTGTATGTGATAAAGCCACTGGATGGCGAAACGTCTAAATAAAGTATCTCAGATGTGCCATTGTCTTAACTTCATATGTCGGTATTTTATACCTTTCTTGCACAACAGGCCATGCTATGTTGTTGTTAGCAGTAGAGTTGTTAAAAGACATTCTCCTGTATCAAGATACCATGGTGTTGCCGTGTCAGTCAAGTATATTATAAATGTTATAACACCATAACACTGACAACACAGCAAGATCATAGTATCTTGCTTAAGAGAATGTCTTCAACAACTGTCTAGCATGACGTATTTCCACAAGGGGGCCCTGGTGACCGAACCTGACCTAACTTAACCTTTTCTAACCCAGCCAAAACTTCCGGCCTCCCTAAAATACCCATAAGCTGAATCATCATGGACTCAAATGTCTGCTGGCCAAAATGTCCATGTATTTTGGTAGTTTTGCATGGGCAAACATTTTAGACCAGTACAAATAACTGGCATCCATACCTAACCTAACTTCAGTTATATATACATGTACGTATATACATATATTTTTTCAACAAGTCGGCCGTCTCCCACCTAGGCAGGGTGACCCAAAAACAAAGAAAATCCGCAAAACGAAAATGTGTCCATCATCATTCAACACTTTCACCTCACTCATACATAATCACTGTCTTTGCAGAGGCACACAGATACGACAGTTTAGGAGTCCCTCCAATTATTATTATTATAATCAAGGGGTAAGTGCTAAACCCGGAGGATTAAGGAGTCCCTCCAAACTACCAATATTCCAAACCCCTCCTTTAAAGTGCTTCCCATTTCCAGGACTCAAGTCCAGCTAACCAGTTTCCCTGAATTCCTTCACAAAATATTACCCTGCTCACATTCCAACAGCATATAGACAACCTAACTGGACCTGTCCAATATAATTGAATCTAGCCTAACTTAACCTAACCTAAACCAACCCAGCCTAAATTAACATACTCCAATTAACAAGCCCCCTAACCAAGCTGAAATATCCACCCTCCCCATCATAACTGTCCAAAACGTCCTAAGCCAAAACGTTCTGTCCAAAACGTCCATCCACAAGGTAACGCATGCCGAAGAGAGAGTCATTGTACTTACCTGTGGTCGAGCCCTCTTGCTCAGCCTACCTCCCATGCTTCACCACCTACCTGGAGAGACAGGAAACACTTGGTTATCAGTTCTCAGTATTGAATTAAGAGCTGTGGGGGTCCCAAGGCAAGCAAGTTGTCAGGGATCCCTTCCAATAAAACTTTAGTGCTAAATTTCATACTGTAATTATTATACAATTTGTTCACAATATAAAAATAACCCACAGAGGAGAAATAAACTTATGACGACGTTTCGGTCCGACTTGACCATTAACTAGTTAAATAATTATTGGACCGAAATGTTGCCATGAGTTTCTTTCTCCTATATGCGGGTTTCTTGTACAGCCTCTCCTCACTTAGTGATATACTCGTTTACCGATACCTCAGACTTACGATGGGCACTCTGATGGGCTTTCTGACCAGTATTTATATCTAAATAATGTATATTAGAAGTGATTTCCTCTATTCTGTTTATTTCAATATACAGTACACTACTGTATAAACATTTAAAAATATACAGAAATGTTATAAATGGTGCAAAAGTGACATTAAAACAATAACGAAGATGGTTGACACAAACCCACTACCATTATAGTATGCTCCTCACTTAGCGCCGAATTCGTTTAACGAAGTAGTCTTAGGAACGGAACTCCGTTGTTAAGTGAAGAGAGGCTGTATATTGTTCCGTTCACAGTATTGTGCCTTTTTATTCTTTATATAATTTGTTAAACTCCAATTATTTTTCCTATAGATGTGAACTGACACGAAAAGCAGTCATTCGAAATGCAATTAGTTACAATGCATTGTTTTAGTGCCCGAATTGATTTATGGGGGCCCCTTTTGTGTGAGGGCCCTGGGGCTAGCATCCCTATTACACCTCACCTTCTTCCTCTTTAATCCAAAACTGAACATGCTCACCACACTGTTACTCAAAGATGATAAACACAAACTATGAGAGACAAGGCACAGTACTACAAGCAACAATAATTTAGCTCTAGCTAAAGTATAATTAGATCAAAATTATGCATTACTAACAAGTTGATGAATGAGACATGTGCAACATCTGGATATTGTACATGTCTTATCAATTTTTCTCTTTAGAAAAGCAAAACTGAAGTCTTGCCACTCCCTATATTTTAAAAATGCCTACCAAGGGGTGGCACTGATCAAGCTGGGCAACAATGTTTTAAGGCAACATGGGCATACATATCAATTAATTGCAAAGTACAGCTATGTCAATTTTACACCTGGGATGAAATGGAATAATCATTATGCCAGGCCCATGCTTGGTAATTTGGAATAGCTATGGGGTTACTTCTCATTGAAGTTTTAGAAAACATCTATTTAGAACACATTCAGAAAAACCATTTTAGTAATAATGGTAGAATTACTAGTAAAATGTTAGGTAAAATGACACTTTCTCTGCACTGGAGTGAAGAAGCCACTGGCTAACAATATATTTCCAGAATGAAGGTTCCCAAGTGTTGCACAAGTGTTATATTTATCATCTTGCCAGTTTTCTAAACCATCTATTCAAACTATGTTAGATATAAACTAAAAAAATAATAATCTTTCACCCACAGGCTGGTTCTGCAAGCTTTACAATTGGTGGTGCCACAGTGAGTTCAGTATCAGATGGATCGACTAGATACATACTGCGTGACTCTGCACCAATACACAATAACCGTCTAAATGTCATGAGCAGAAGCCACAATGAAAGACTACACCATGCCCTTAGGACACCCACCCCAGAAACCTCAAGATATGAACCTAACTTCATGTTAAGTTCCCAACTCTCAGAATACCCAAAATATGACTCTTGCTACACAATGCGATCAGCCTCTCCAAGAACCTTGCGCAAGTCTGAATCTAGATACATGGTTCGGCCAAAAATTCGTACAGGAACCAAACAATTTGACCCAAGATTAATACTACAGCCACCAACACCTGAGCTTCCCCGAAGTTATGGATCCAAGCACAGTGATGGGCTGGGAAAGGAACGGAAGGAGGTCGAGCCAGGCACTCTATACGACTCATATTGGCACATTCCTCGAGCTTCACTCTGGTGTTCACACAAAGGCTGTGTGTATGATTCACAGCCTTGTAAAGAATGCCAGTGGAAGGTAAGACAGTGTCTCCTATTCTGATAAATTCTAGTAAGCAAGTAAGTTTATTTAGGTACAAGTACACATAAATACAGTTACACAAGTAATCATACATAGTAATACGTGTAAATTACTGTATTTAAGATAACCCCAAAAAAGTCAGACACAGTGACTTATTTCCATTGGGGTCTAAGACATATGGTAATGTACCTGTACTAGTACAGGCACAACTTACTAGTAATTCTCCAAATAAAAATAAGTCAAACCCCCAAATTTACAAGAGTGACATTCCTAGAGGACTCTCAAGTCTGGAGTGTGCAAATAAAAAATTCTGCCCATGTAATATATTTTGTTTTGCATTTCTGCTCATTTTGTGTTTCACAGAACATATCTCTTTAAATTAAAATATCACTAATCTCATTAATATTGACATTCATAAGAATGTCCAAAGTCTGAGTGTGGGAAATCCATTAACAAGGTTTTGAATACAATTAAGTGGTTAGATGTTCAATTTAAGGATCGTCAACTTCATAAATAAAAATTGACACCATTAAATCACTTGTGAATAATCAAACCTTATTATAAATGAGAAGCCTTTATTATAAATGTTGTAAAATTGTAGCAAATGAATTATGGAACTCCACAGTTTGGGTGATTGCATAGGTCATGCCAAGCAGGTCAAAAGAAAGCCAAACTGTCATAAATATGTACAGTGTTTTGAAAAATTGCTTTTTTTTTTTTATTATTATTATTGAGATATACATTCAAATTATAGGTAGTAGATTGGCAGACAGCAACCGCCCAGGGAGGTACTACTGTCCTGCCAAGTGAATGTAAAACGAAAGCCTGTAATTGTTTTACATGATGGTAGGATTGCTGGTGTCCATTTTTTCTGTCTCATAAACACGCAGGGTTTCAGGTACGTCTTGCTACTTCTACTTACACTTAGGTCACACTACACATACATGTACAAGCATATATATACACACCCCTCTGGGTTTTCTTCTATTTTCTTTCTAGTTCTTATTCCTGTTTATTTCCTCTTATCTCCATGGGGAAGTGGAATAGAATTCTTCCTCCATAAGCCATGCGTGTTGTAAGAGGCGACTAAAATGCTGGGAGCAAGGGGCTAGTAACCTCTTCTCCTGTATATATTACTAAATGTAAAAGGAGAAACTTTCGTTTTTCCTTTTGGGCCACCCTGCCTCGGTGGGATACGGCCGGTGTGTTGAAAGAAGAAAGATACATTCAAATCAATTAATATTGTATGAATATTTTTAAATTCTGCACCAGAATTAGCTTAGCAACATAACTAGGAATATATTAAGACCACTTACTCAATCTGAGTAAATCAGTAAAACTTATTTTTTTTTAGTTTTTAACTATGACCGAGTAGTATGTTTGCATAAAGTCAACCCAACATGAATCTTATTATATGCAACTAGTGACAGCATTACAACTGAGAAGTAATCACTATATTTTTTCAACAGGAAGAATGCTCATCAACATGTTCATCCATCAATCCCCCACCAACATTTACAGCACTTGACAACTACCGCCCAGTCAGACCACGCCCTAAATGCCACCAGTGTAGCTGTGGCATCATCTTTGCCATTACTACAGTTTTTTCACTTTTAGTTCTTCTGCTAATAACAGGCTTCATTCTCTATATTGAAAGTGAGTGTAAACAAATTACAATAGCCCATTTTACTTAAAAAGTGAGAGAGTGAGAGAGTGAGTGAGAGAGTGAGTGAGAGAGAGAGAGTGAGAGAGAGAGAGAGAGAGAGAGAGAGAGAGAGAGAGAGAGAGAGAGAGAGAGTGAGAGTGAGAGTGAGAGTGAGAGTGAGAGTGAGAGTGAGAAGTGAGAGTGAGTGTGAGTGTGAGAGTGAGAGTGAGTGAGAGTGAGAGTGAGAGTGAGAGTGAGAGTGAGAGTGAGAGGTGAGTGTGTGTGTGTGTGTGTGTGTGTGTGTGTGTGTGTGTGTGTGTGTGTGTGTGTGTGTGTGTGTGTGTGTGTGTGTGTGTGTGTGTGTGTGTATACTCACCTACATGTACTTGTAGGGGTCAAGTCTTAGCTTCTACCCTGCCACTTGCCAGATTAACTCCCTTCTGGCCTCGTAGGCCGTATTGCACTTACTCATGCCTGCCTTCACCTCTTCCTCATCAAGGTTATTCAACTTTCTGACTGACCACTCTCAGACTGAAGGAATGTTTCATAAAATCCATGTCACTCATCTCCATCTGACTTCCAGCTGTGTCCCCGAGTACCTGTTTCCCACTTTTCAAACAGTCTATCCTTGTCTACCCTTTCAATTCTCCAGTATTCTGCTTGTTGTAATAATGTCTTCCTGGTTCTTCCGTCTTCCAACATTGTTAGATTCAATTCTGTTAGCCTCTCTTCACAGCTCATACCTCTTAGCCCTGAAAATAGTCTCATTGCATGGCTCTGAACATTCTCCATTTCCTTAACATGCTTTTCATACCAATGCTGAATACTCCAAGATAGGCCCAATATATGTAGTATATAGGGCCCTGAATAATTCTTTGTGTCGAGATTTCTGAAGGCATCTCTTAGATTGGCTAGACGAGCATTTGCTGCAGAAGTTATTCAGGTGATGTGAGCCTCTGGTAATATGCTAGACACCATGGTTACCCCTAGGCCTTTTTCTGAGTGAGGTCTGCAGCCTATGTCCCTTAATTCTATACTCTCTGAATGGTTTTCTTGCCCCTTCTCCAACCTTCATAATCTTGCATTTCCTGGGGTTGAACTCAAGTAGTCACTTATCCAACCATTCATTATGCCCACATCAATTTGCAGCCTTTCTCTATCCTCATCTGTTTTTATTCTCCTCCAGCCTTACATCAGAAAACAGGGATACATCTGACTCAATCCCATCTGGAATGGCATTCACATAAACCAGAAGCAGTACTAATCATAATAACGATCTTGCAGAACCCTGCTTATTACTCTTTCCCATTCTGACATCTCTTCCTGGACAATTACTCTTGGCATCCTTACCCTAATATCCTCTTTAATCTACTAGAGTACATTACCTGTTATTTCTTTTTGCTTCTTTCCCTGTTGTGTGTATGGCACCTAGTACCTGTCTGTGTACTCTTGTTTCCTAGGCTTTCTGCTAATGCCCATTTCCACTGAGAAGACTTCTTAAAAATATTTGTTCAATACTTTACAGACTTCTTTGTCACTTTTCCTGAGCTCTCCTTCTTTTTGCAGTTAAATTACCTGGTTCTTTACTGTTGTCTTTCTTCTGATGTAGTTGTAAAGCAGTTTTGGTTTAGGCTTGACCTTTACTGATACATCATTTTCAAATTGTCACACAGCCTCTCCTCACTCTTGCATGTTTGTTTCTGGCTAATCATTTCACTTCTCTGTTCTCATCTATCCTTTGCTTCCTTAGCATATCTACACTCTGTTTCTCTGGTTTGCCCCTCTGACTGAACCAAGGTCTGTGATTTTTCATTTCTGGTTATGAAGTTCTCTGCCTCCCAACATTCTCCAGCTTGGTACTCCATCTCATCCACTGACTTCCCTGCATTGCATCTGGGAACCCCCCAATTCCTTCCAAGTTCCCACTTCTAAAGTGTGTGTGTGTGTGTGTGTGTACATGTATGTTTTACTCAAATTTTTGGAATGTCAAACATACAATACCACAATCCTACTATACATGAATGTCCATTCATTCAGATTTTGCTACCTTTTCCATAAAGAATTAACATAAAAAACATAGTGTCCTAAACTTACACTATTCCTGCATTACAACCACTCATCCAAACAGGCCACTTAAAAGTTTGACACTACAAAAATGTGCAAAACATAACCCTCCTTAATATTAATGTTTTCAATGAGAAAGCATGTTCCGAGTTACAACCAAGTCATTTGTCTGTAGAAACAGCAGGAATGTAAAACAGTAATACGAACTGTATTTGTATGTTAATATAATATGTAATATTATCTAATTATGTTTTTTGCATAAAAGATAAATTAGTGTAAGAAATACTATACTGTTACGACATTTTTATAACCCTATATTTATTCTTCCTACTAATCAAGGCAGTTCATAACTAAAAATAATTCTAAAATTAGATAGAAGTAGCACTGGGTAACACTAATGACTATTTTATTCATTGCAGTGGTCCTGAAGCATCAAACAGCGACAGTTACAGACCGGATGTAAAACAAGAAGCATTTCTCTCATGTGTCATGATAGCATATGAAAGTCCTTTCATTATGTACATATACGAGAGAGAGAAAGTACAGTATTTTAGTCTTACCAAACAGGTGTTGGTATGAAACTAACATTGTTAGGAGCCCTCTGCTTCTTATACCAAAGATTTACAATCATTTCAATTCAGTTCCTCAATATCTGACAGTATCTCCATTGTGTATATAGTCACCAAGAAGTTACTAGGAAAACCAAAAGCCTAAATTTTGGGGTACAGTATCTATTTATCCCTCTTTCATCTACTCACTAAAAGATTTAAATATTGTAATACTGGATATCAATTTAGGATTAAAGGCAATTTTTGATAGTGTCCAAGAGACAAAGCATTGTGATCTCTTGTCTGTTATGTATTGTTGGCATGTTATATCCTCAGCAAACAGGGATACTGATTGTTAATTTAAATTGCAGGATTTCATGTCTACACTATATGCCACTTCCACTGAGGGTCTTAAGCTGACATTAATTTCATCAGACTCATTTTATATACAAAGACTAGCAGATTTATTTAATATCTTATAATTCAACATGACTAGTCTCTTTGTTTATATAAATTAATAGTATGATGAAGCTGTTCACTTGCCAGCTACAGTTTTGTACTTCATACACCAAAAAAAAAAAAAAAAAAAAAAGACCTGTTTGACTAGGAAAAGTATATCTAAGCATTACAAGAAAAAAAAAAGTCATTCCTCCATAGTAAAGCCAAAGGAAGTTGTCTCTTCACTGTCAATAATATAAGAAAATCCAGCAGTTGGTAAACATTTCCTAGGAATTTCGGCTGATGACAGTAAGTTACTTTTAACTGAAAGACTGATTATTACTATATTATTACTATTATTATAATTACCATTAAACATGAGTGGCATGAGTACCCAGGGCAGGAAAAGTATACAAAGAAGAAATTTAAATTAAAAATATTAACATATCAATGCGCTCGATATGGTTGAATATGCATCATCAAATACTGGTATGAATCATAACACTTATACATTGCAAGCCCAATATTTTGTAGCATTACGGCCAATGCAGTATTGTACTTTACTGTAATACTGTACAGTACTAACCAGTACCTTAATAATATAAAATCACTGTGTGAAGTCTTGCATTACTCTTTTGAACATTATATGTTAGTTTAAAATTAATCTGTGGCATTATTCCATTAACTGTGGATCATGACTTACTGATATATTAGCCTCAATCTTAATTTTACAAACTAGATTGATATATCTAGAAACATAATGTGTAAATAATTTTTCATGCAGTTCTTCCTATTTAATTTCAAACACAGTTAAAAAACTATTGGGTAATTATCCTTTTTTTTTATTCTAAGGTCATCTGGGTATTAGGTAAAAGTGCCAAAACCTATGTAAATAGCAAATCAATCTATAAAGACAACTGCCCTATGTATAATCTTAATTTGGCATAATTATCATACATCATGTCACTTAAGTTTTATATGAAATATGGATCTTATTTAGCTAGTCTTCAGTAAAAAAAATTCATTTAACCTTTCAAGGTAGACCTGCAAAGTGCTAAAAATTAAAAATTATTACAAAAATAACAATATTCACATTACCCTTAAGTTTGGTAAAGCTCAAGGGCTTGTATAGTCCAAATATACTTGGAATACGAGAAAACAACAAAAAAATAATAGTAGTTTTCCTGCTTTATGATAAGGATGGACTTTTGTAAATTTGAACTGGTGGCCCATGCTGATATTGTCAGGTAGTTATCTGTGATTATCAGTCATTCCAATGACTGTCATTTAGTGACTTACGTCAACTTTGTTATTGATGTGTAGTTAGGATTTATGTTATTCCATGAATACGATTTTCAATAAGCTACTTTTCAATGACTAAATTTACCGTTTTTTTTTTATAGTACATTAGGTAAATGACAGCACTGATTATGTCAGCCTTTGAGAAGGGGCATACATCACAATCCCATGACCCACCGAACTTCAACATTCTCACCCATCTTTCATTCACCAGATCTCAAGTCCAGTTAGCCAGTTTTCCAGAATCCCTTCATATATATTACCTTGCTCACACCAAAACACTTTTCTTCACTCACGACGCTCGAAACACTTTCACAAATGACCGCTGGATGCTGAAACCTCTGCCATTCAAAACCTTCATCACCCCCTCTCCTCTTTAAATTATAAATACCTAACATACTAATAAACTTCTTTCTAATCTCTATGCTTCTTATTCTCAGCATAATATTTACAATACACACTGATCTCAAATATAACATCTCCACTGCCTCCAGCTTCCTCACTGCAATATTTAAAGGCTATGCTTTATATCCACATAAAATTGATGGTATATATAAATAATGAGATATTCGTCTCACTGCCTCTAATAATCCTTTTTTTTTCTACAAATGTTTCAAAACTTCACCTGCGTTTCTTCCAAAGTCCATTTTTTCAGCTTGTTTTTCAGTGGCCCATTTGCCACTTCATGCACTTCAAATATCTACATACATTCACCTCCTCATTACTCTATCCTTCAAATCTTTCATTTTTTTATTTATTTTTCTTATTCTAATACCTTGCTCTTGCCTATGTTCATTTTCAACTTTCTTTTACACTCACTCCCAAACTCCTCCATCAGCTTTTGGAATTCTCTTCACAATCCCTCACAAGCACAGTGGAACTGTGTTATTCCAGTCATGGTACAGTATTGTGCCTTTTTATTCTTTAAGAGTATACATATATACATATGTAAATGTATGAAATATAACCACAGTGAAAAGTAAAACCAGTATTATTACAAGTGCTTTAGTGATTTCTCATATGAAGAAGGAACAGTGAGATCATGAAAGTGTTTGGCATAATACTGTTTTTCACTGTGGTTATATTGCATATCAAGATATCATCTGTTTCTTGTGATCTTATTGCATATGTAAATATATATGCATATATACATATAGTGACATCTAAACTTTCATATCTGGACACCTCTGCAAAGACAGTGATTATGTGTGAATGATGGTGAAAGTGTTTCTTTTTTGGGTCACCCTGCCTTGGTGGGAGACAGCCAACGTGTTAAAAAAAAATATATACATATACCATTCACTGTGGTTATACTACACATACATTACACATTTTTTCTCAATAAATTTTACATCTTATATGCCAAATACTAAATACATATGAAATTTTACTTTATGGACAATAATACCATAAAATCTCATTACATTCTCCACATATTCAAACCTTCCCACAATATTTCATGGAAAAACGTTTACTACCATCTATATATGAGCTACTTTTCAGCACAATGACCAAAAGGTTTGTGATTTCAAAGGGTTAGTATTATCTCATTTTACATACATTTAGATATGTTGTAATTATCATAAGAACAATGTATAATATATGTCATACATAGTTTAAGAGCCTGGCATTCAATAACTCACTGTACCTTGTTTTGTACCCTATTTAAAAAAAAAATGAAAAATAGGCAAATAAATATATAGCTGGTGCTTTTACATTTATTACAGAGATTTCACAGCAAGTTTCTGGTTAATCCTTCTATAAAATGTTTAATTTTTTAGTAAATATAAAGCTATACCTGGAGGGTGTTCTGGGTGTCAATGCCCCCAGGGCCTGGTCCATGAATATTTAGTAGCTGTACAACTACTAAATATATATATATTTTACATATTTTATATGATGCCTCCCAGTACTAATATCTAGACTCTGTGAAAGTTCTGTAATAGCTACCATCCTATCACAGTATCACTCATTGTAGCACGTATTAATGCATGATGTAAAAAACATATGTGTGTGAATTTGCTTTTCTGTGAAGAGCATTTGTTATGTGACTAAATAAATTATAAAAGAGTAATAGATTTTTAATGAGCCCATTCATACTGGTTTCAACTATCTACGAATAAATCTTTTTTACCTCATAGGCTATCTCTCGTCAAGGTATTGTGATCCAAAAAAGGGGAAAACACTCACCATCATTCATTCAACAGCTGTCTTCCTAGAAGTGCACAGACTTCACAATTCAAATGATTTTCCAAACAGTAACACTGTCACACTATTAAAAAAAGCGCTGAACCTATATGAGTTATGCAGCTAAACTCTCAAAACGCCATCACAAAATATAGAAATATAAAAATTATCTTGGTGCACTTACCAACAATTTAGTATTTTGTATGTCATTCCCTGCAAATAAGAACATCCTTTAATCATTTAGGAAATGATTTACATAAATTCTTGAGGGTTTCTTGGGGTAAATTCTCCCATGGCTCACAGATGGCAACCTCCAGCAGTGGGAGTGAGCTTATGTCCTTTCCCTGTAGATCACTCGTTACCACACCCCAGAGGTTCTCAATGGGGTTCAAGTCTGTGGAATTTCCTGGCCAGTCATAAAAGAAGGGTGATTCACAGTCATGAAGCCAGTGAACATTATTATTATTATCATCAAAGAAAGTGCTAAACTGACAAGGGTCAAGCCAGTGAACAACTAATTTAGCAGTGTGGCAAGGAGCACTGTCATCTCGCCAACACTGAGCACTAAACCAGGCCAAACCATTAGAGCTTCAGGGTGTTTTATGGTATCAACAAACGTAGTGTGGGTTCAAAGGGTTGTATTCTGGGTGTTTGTAAACATTCTCACCATGGTTGTAGGTCAATGTGAAAATGACTTCAACACTCCAAAGACCTTAACTCTATTCTTCCTTGGTACATATGTAGGGATGTTTTTCTCAGCTTCTCTGAATGTGCTTTTGGTATGGGCATGTCATCACCACCATCCTCAAGGAACCAATGCAACTGGCTCCTCACTGAATGCTCACACACCAATGTTTTCCACTATTTCCTTTGTTTGAGAGCTTGCCTTATATAATCAAATGATCTGTGCAACTGTCTTGTATCAGAGACTTATTCTTGCTCGTATTAATTCATCTATAACCAAAAATGTCCAACAAACTTGACACTTAACATCACATGGTGCAAGGAGACCCCACACACACACATCCACCACACAAGCCCAAAAGGCACTGAGCATGCAATGACTAGTCTAGCAGAAACCTGTGGCATCACACCACAAGTTGACAGACCTGAATAAATCTCACTCTAAAACACTTAACAAGGTCAAGTATTACTTTCAATATTAATGACTGCCGGATAAAGGCACCCGGCATACTTGAATAACGAGCACTGTATTTACTGTGGCAGGTGCAGCCTCCACCATTTATGTCAGTGACGTAAATAGTTTAGAAATATTTTAGAAAATATTTCCACAAAGATTCCTAAATGCTGCACAAGTGCCTCATTCACTAATTATGTTTATTCCCTTAATGAAGTGCTTGGACCTCGAACCCACAGTCTAAAACCTACTAGTGTGTCGATCCTAATAAACCACAAAGTCAAAAGAGTTCTCCAAACAGTGATAGAATAATGGAGTGGTAGTGGGATGGACTGACAACCATAAGGCTACCAAGATGTCAGTTCAAAGACTGAACAGTCCACTGAATTATTAAAGTTTTATTAAGAATTTTCAGCCCATATCCATTCTTACTGATATTCCTTGCAACCACACACTCATTCACCTTATACTATTTCTTTATAACTTTCTTCTTCCTTGTTTTATTTTTCCATATACGTACTGTGCTGCCATCTTCCAGCTTCACTACATACATCGACTATCTACAGTATATCTTTCTTCTTTCAACACACTGGCCGTATCCAACCAAGGCAGGGTGGCCCAAAAGGAAAAACAAAAGTTTCTCCTTTTACATTTAGTAATATACACAGGAGAAGAGGTTACTAGACCCTTGCTCCCGGCATTTTAGTCGCCTCTTACAACATGCATGGCTTACGGAGGAAGAATTCTGTTCCACTTCCCCATGGAGATAAGAGGAAATAAACAAGAATAAGAACTAGAAAGAAAAAAGAAGAAAACCCAGAGGGGTGTGTATATATATGCCTGTACATGTATGTACAGAAAGGTGGGCTAGTGCAAAGATGAGTAGTGGGGGGGTTGAAGAGGGTTGGAATAGTTTTAAAAATGCAGTATTAGAATGTGGGGCAGAAGTTTGTGGTTATAGGAGGGTGGGGGCAGGAGGAAAGAGGAGTGATTGGTGGAATGATGAAGTAAAGGGTGTGATAAAAGAGAAAAAGGTAGCTTACGAGAGGTTTTTACAAAGCAGAAGTGTTATAAGAAGAGCAGAGTATATGGAGAGTAAAAGAAAGGTGAAGAGAGTGGTGAGAGAGTGCAAAAGGAGAGCAGATGAAAGAGTGGGAGAGGCACTGTCAAGAAATTTTAATGAAAATAAGAAAAAATTTTGGAGTGAGTTAAACAAGTTAAGAAAGCCTAGGAAAGGTATGGATTTGTCAGTTAAAAACAGAGTAGGGGAGTTAGTAGATGGGGAGAGGGAGGTATTAGGTAGATGGCGAGAATATTTTGAGGAACATTTAAATGTTGAGGAAGACAGGGAGGCGGTAATTTCATGCACTGGCCAGGGAGGTATACCATCTTTTAGGAGTGAAGAAGAGCAGAATGTAAGTGTGGTGGAGGTACGTGAGGCATTACGTAGAATGAAAGGGGGTAAAGCAGCTGGAACTGATGGGATCATGACAGAAATGTTAAAAGCAGGGGGGATATAGTGTTGGAGTGGTTGGTACTTTTGTTTAATAAATGTATGAAAGAGGGGAAGGTACCTAGGGATTGGCGGAGAGCATGTATAGTCCCTTTATATAAAGGGAAAGGGGACAAAAGAGATTGTAGAAAATATAGAGGAATAAGTTTACTGAGTATACCAGGAAAAGTATACGGTAGGGTTATAATTGAAAGAATTAGAGGTAAGACAGAATGTAGAATTGCGGACGAGCAAGGAGGCTTCAGAGTGGGTAGGGGGTGTGTAGATCAAGTGTTTACATTGAAGCATATATTTGATTTTTTTATGTTTTTTTTTTTTCAATATGGCTTTGCAACAGGCAGGGTGAAAAGAAAGAAAATCCCAAAAAAAATATTTGAATAGGTGTAATTCTAAACTTTAAAACTTTATGGAGAGGTGTATCTAAATCATTTGACACCTCATCACCTTACATCTTTTACTATTAACACTTTCAAATTACTACCTTTACCACAGGTTCCAATAGCTATCCACTAACCTTTGCAATTTTTCGTTAGAATCAGAAGAGTAATGGGGATAAGAGGGTGAACTGTTTCAAACATTTAAATTGATTCCCCAATTGAATTCTGCTCTCCAAAGGGGGGGGCAGGAGCATTAGTGACTTTGAAATGCCCATCTATAAATATAATAGAAAACCATAGGGACATTACACAACGTTTTTAAACAGCAGTTTAACGGAAGTAGTATCTGATCTACACACAGAACGTGAAGGACTTCGTATAAAGTGCTATACAGAGCAGATGAATAAGGAGAGGCACCTGTCCAAAATTTTAACGAACTGCAACAAATTGGACCTATTCCAACAATTAAATATGCCTTAAAATCATAAATTGCAGTTAAAAACTTCCATAGTTTAGTCAGAACTGTGCAAGATATTCAATGTAAACACTGGAATTTGGAACACTCCTTAAAACCTAGCCATGCGAATTCCTACTGCCGTGTTACCTTAATCTTTTCAATATAAGAAACAGAACTTGTTGCGTGGAGTACTCAGTAGCTAAATTCCAAAGGTTTTTAACAGTCTCTTTTGTCCCCATTCAACTTTATATAAGGGAACAGAGCTCTCTGCAATGCCTGGTACCTTCCTTTTATAAATTATGAAAAAAAGGTACCTAAGATTGCGAGACACTGTATACGCCCCTTTTTAAGGAATGGCGCAAGAGATTAAATCAATTGCTGAAGCTTTACTGAGTATACCAGTAAATGCCTCACGTAGGGTTATCACTTACAATTGATGGTACTTTCAACTGTAAATGGGACTGACAAGCTCCTGAGCGGAGTGCATGTTACTGCCAGTTTTTACCTTAACATTTGTGAACAGTATTTAGATAAAGGTAGGGAAGTTTTTATTGCATTTATGGATTTAGAAAAGGCTATGATAGAGTGGATAGAGGAGCAATGTGGCAGATGTTGCAAGTATGTATATGGAATAGGTGGTAAGTTACTAAATGCTGTAAAGAGCTTTTATGAGGATAGTGAGGCTCAGGTTAGGGTGTGTAGAAGAGAGGGAGAATACTTCCCGGTAAAAGTAGGTCTTAGACAGGGATGTGTAATGTCACCATGGTTGTTTAATATATTTATAGATGGGGTTGTAAAAGAAGTAAATGCTAGGGTGTTCGGGAGAGGGGTGGGATTAAATTATGGGAATCAAATTCAAAATGGGAATTGACACAGTTACTTTTTGCTGATGATACTGTGCTTATGGGAGATTCTAAAGAAAAATTGCAAAGGTTAGTGGATGAGTTTGAGAATGTGTGTAAAGGTAGAAAGTTGAAAGTGAACATAGAAAAGAGTAAGGTGATGAGGGTATCAAATGATTTAGATAAAGAAAAATTGGATATCAAATTGGGGAGGAGGAGTATGGAAGAAGTGAATGTTTTCAGATACTTGGGAGTTGACGTGTCGGCGGATGGATTTATGAAGGATGAGGTTAACCATAGAATTGATGAGGGAAAAAAGGTGAGTGGTGCATTGAGGTGTATGTGGAGTCAAAAAACGTTATCTATGGAGGCAAAGAAGGGAATGTATGAAAGTATAGTAGTACCAACACTCTTATATGGATGTGAAGCTTGGGTGGTAAATGCAGCAGCGAGGAGACGGTTGGAGGCAGTGGAGATGTCCTGTCTAAGGGCAATGTGTGGTGTAAATATTATGCAGAAAATTCGGAGTGTGGAAATTAGGAGAAGGTGTGGAGTTAATAAAAGCATTAGTCAGAGGGCAGAAGAGGGGTTGTTTGAGGTGGTTTGGTCATTTAGAGAGAATGGATCAAAGTAGAATGACATGGAAAGCATATAAATCTATAGGGGAAGGAAAGAGGGGTAGGGGTCGTCCTCGAAAGGGTTGGAAAGAGGGGGTAAAGGAGGTTTTGTGGGCGAGGGGCTTGGACTTCCAGCAAGCGTGCATGAGCGTGTTAGATAGGAGTGAATGGAGACGAATGATACTTGGGACCTGACGATCTGTTGGAGTGTGAGCAGGGTAATATTTAGTGAAGGGATTCAGGGAAACCGGTTATTTTCATATAGTCGGACTTGAGTCCTGGAAATGGGAAGTACAATGCCTGCACTTTAAAGGAGGGGTTTGGGATATTGGCAGTTTGGAGGGATATGTTGTGTATCTTTATACGTATATGCTTCTAAACTGTTGTATTCTGAGCACCTCTGCAAAAGCAGTGATAATGTGTGAGTGTGGTGAAAGTGTTGAATGATGATGAAAGTATTTTCTTTTTGGGGATTTTCTTTCTTTTTTGGGTTACCCTGCCTCGGTGGGAGACGACCGACTTGTTGAAAAAAAAAAAAAAAAAAAACATGTATGTGTAATGTGACCTAAGTGTAAGTAGAAGTAGCAAGACGTACCTGAAATCTTGCATGTTCATGAGACAGAAAAATGGACACCAGCAATCCTACCATCATGTAAAACAATTACAGGCTTTCATTTCACACTCACTTGGCAGGATGGAAGTACCCCCATGGGTGGTTGCTGACTAACAACCTACTACCTACATCTACAGTATGTATGCTCTCCTATATTTTGTTCTATAACCTTTTTTTTTTTATTCCATATACAGTATTCTTTTACACTGTTCATTGTTCTCCAATCTTCTACCACAGCCAGTTCTCACAAAATGCATAATATTTATTACTTGCTTCCTCACTACATCTAGTAATACACCCAGGTTTCTTCCAAATGCATAAGAATGTACACAACATAGGCAAAGGGAAGAAGTAACAGGCAGTGTAACAAATTGGTTTCAGTTAAAATCAGAGAATCTCCAGTGAAGGTGAAACTGTCAGAGAGAAGGGAAGATAAAGCATGTCATAACTTTAAGGAGAGGCCATAAATAAATGAATCATGCTCTCTGATGAATGGAATAAAAAATATCAGAGTGTCAGTATGACCTGTCAGTTCTCATAGTGACATCAGATGCCCCCCCCCCCCCCCCCATGATTAAACAATGTGCAAGTCTGTGAATAATATGATAATTCATGAAAATCATTTCTTACAACTGACATTAATGTAAGAAAGATGGTCCGAAGCCCAACTATGGCTTAATTAAAAATAGCATGTCAACTTATGCAAACCAGTGAAACTGCTAGCAATCTTCTCAGTGCTGAGAAAGAACAGGAGATATAAATGCTCTGGACTACAGCACAGAATGTGCAAATAAATTCAAAAGTTAATTGCCCTAAACTCTAGATAACACAATAAGCAAAGGATAATGGGCTCCTCTTCACTTCATTTGTTTAGTGTAATTCAACACTTGTCATGGTGTAACTGTGGTTTAAACAATAATAGAATGTGGATAGCTATAATGATCTAAAATAAACATCCAACCTCTACCAGAAAAATCAACATATCCAGCAAATACAACACCATACTTCCCTGACCATACAACAGCTGCCACCACTTGATAGCAGCTGGACCACCCCCATACTGCCATCATTCTTATGCAAGCAAGAAATGCAGGCATCATATTTCATAATATACACAACTAAGTCAATATTATTATAATCATGAGGGAGTGCTAATTATTATTATAATCAAGGGGAAGCGCTAAACCCGGAGGATTATACAGCGCCTGGGGGGGGGGGGATGTGGAAGGCATTCAGGCTTAATTCGGGGAACTGGAGCACAGATCCAATTCCCTAAATCAAGAGCCCCTCACCAACATCAAGGAACCTTCCTTGAGGGGAGGGAGTGCTAAACCCGTAGGATTATACAGAGCATGTGGGGGGGATGACAGATATTCAGGCTCAATTCAGGGAACTAGAGCACAGATCCAATTCCCCATATCAAGAGCCCCTCACCAGCATCAAGGAACCTCCTTTGAGGGGATGACTAAGTCAAGAAAAGAAGAACTACTGCAAAGACAAATACTATGTCTATCAGCCATCAGAACAAACGTAGTGAGTGGCAGGTAGCATCAACAAGGAAGGCCATTGCTGTCTCCGTGGTAAACACAACCTCAGCTCCCTCTGCCCTAAACAACACTACATCACCTGTGAACCAACTATTTAGTGACCTTTTCAAACATTCATTTATGCAGTCAGAATTCATCCTTGGCAATAAGCAGTATCTACAAAGACTAAAAGATAATTGTCCAGCAGGCAACTAAAAGGGAACACATTCAACACTATTCATGGTCCTGCCATTAGTGTGCTGACATCAGTTCAGATAACTTTCTGTACTGTAACATCCTCACCCGTCCTTTAGAGTACAGGCACTGTACTTCCCATTTCCAGGACTAAAGTCTGGCTAACCAGTTTCCCTGACTCCCTTCACTAATGTTAAATTGTTTACATTCCAGTCAGTCAAACTGAGTATAATAGATTATTATTATTATTACAATCACAACTAAGCACCAAAACCATAAGGGTCATAGAGTGATGCAGATTATAAGAGACTATTTTATTTTTTACCTCAACTTCTTGTAGTGTTTGAGTCCAACGATATTTGTCCAAGTCACAGCCATTCCCAGCATTTGGCTTAAGCTTTCCTTTATCTTCTTCTTCATCATCATCATCCATTTTCTCAACTTTCTCAGGCTCTTTAGTCTTTGCAGGTTCCTATGGAAAATAATTATAATGTACCTATCTTGTTAAAGCAGATCAGCAGACAATTATTAACCCTTAAACTGTCAGTCACGAAGATCTATGTCAGTGGGATCAGCATCAGTGCTGAAGATTTATTATAAATCAAAGCATCTTCAAATTTGGCACGAGGCCTAGAAGGCCTAGGAACAACAATACTGGTCTGAGTGGTGGGTGTACACAGTGTATACATTAAATCTTGGCCTGCACAGTGAATCATGGAAACAGCTAATCTCTGACTCTGTGCTTGGATTAAAATAGTGACACTGGTCATTTTCTACATTGATTTTTGTGGTTTTATTGCCTGTTTCTTAGTGTCAATAGATACATCAAAGGGCATACTAATTAAATTTACAAGATTCAAGTGGATTTAAGACCAGAATTAACCTGACACAGGCATCAAATTGACAAGAAATGGCCAATTTTGTGCGATTTTCCTAGGGATGAGTGGGGATCTTTACCCAACGTAACAACTTAAACCATGATCAAGCATTTTTTGTTACTGTTTAGTAGCCAAAAAAATGGGTAAGAACTGAAGTTTTATGTTACAATGGATTAAAAAAAGGAGGGTGTTATATGTTAAGAGGTCTGGGAACATGATTAATGAACAGAGGGAAGGCTTCTTTAGTGGCTGGAATGCCTAGTGTTGGCTTTAAATTATTATCTATAGAAAAAGAGCACAAAACTAGCCAAATTCCCGACTTCTGGGCACTTAATAGGATAGCTCTGATGGTCAAATGGGCAGTTTCTTTTGAGTACCAAATAGGATGGAAGGCATACTAGCAAAAGAACTGGGAAATGAGTGAGTTTGAGCACTGGAATTAGCCGAAACTAGATCTCAAACTGAGTGAAATCACCGTTGCTTTCCAACCTCCAAACTCACGCCTCCATAATTCTGTAGGTTTGGAGTCGTTATCTTTAGAAAATAATTCTCTACCATTTAATGATTTTTTTTCTTTTAAAAATATAGACTCTGAAAGGGCTTTCAATTTGGGGGCTGCTGACAGCTTAAGGGGTAATAGTGTATATAATCCATGCAAGTTACAATGTATTTACATTATTATTATTATAATCAAGGGGGAAGCGCTAAACCCGGAGGATTATACAGCGCCTGGGAGGGGGGGGATGTGGAAGGCATTCAGGCTTAATTCGGGGAACTGGAGCACAGATCCAATTCCCTAAATCAAGAGCCCCTCACCAACATCAAGGAACCTTCCTTGAGGGGACAATGTATTTACAATTTCAAGTAAAAATACAATGCTTTAATAACAAATATTATCATGGGTGGGCCTTGAACCCATGGTTCAATTATTATAAAAATCATGGGGGAGCACTAAACCCACAGGATTATTCAGTGCCGGTGGTGAAAGGGATGGAAGGTATTCAAACAATTCAGAGAACTGAAGTACATCCAATTCCCTAGATCAAGAGCCCCTCACCAGCATCAAGGAACCTTCCTTGAGGGGACCCATGGTTCAAGGCCCACCCATTGTGATTTGTTTGCAGTCGTGTTATCATGACTTTGTGAGTCAACATTTAAATACTCCTAACCACTGTTGGCACACTAGACGAGTTTCTCTACCAAGCTAAATTCTGTCCCTAGTGATGAGAGAGACTGAATACTTAAACCAAGTTGGTCACAATTTCATTCAGTTACTGTGGAGATTTAGTGACAACCATACTGATCTTACCAGCAATTATTCAACACTTTACATACAGTGAACCCTCGGTTATCGGCCATTCCGGATATCAGCCAACTCGGTTATTGCCCGGTTTTTGGGCAGAAAATTTATTTCAGTTATCGGCCATTATTTCACTTATCGGCCATACTGAACGTCCACTCGCCCGCCCGCCAGCCAGCCGCTCGCGCATTTGTGAGTCAATCTGGTTGTGTCTCTGGGCGAGTGAGGAAACTTCTGCTCGTTCATCCAAACATTTCACTATAATCCATTGGATTTTTTGTGGTTATTGATCGAGTGCAACTGCTAGATAAGCAACCATGGGGCCAAAGAAAGTTCCTAGTAAAGTTCCTTCGGTAAAGAAAGTGAGAAACACGATGAAATTTAAGAAGTTGTTGAAAAGTATGAGAGTGGTGTTTGAGTTCTAGAATTTGCCAGGATGTATGGGAAATCCAAATCAACAATCACTTCCATCCTGGCAAAGAAAGTAGAAATCAAGGAAGCTAATGTTGTGAAAGGGAGTTTAGCAGGGAGGCAGGGAGTGTAGTGGGGAGGCAGGACCCCAATGGAAATAAGTCACTCTGACTTTTTTGGGTTATCCTAGGGTCTTCACACACATGCTGTGGAAGGGAGGCAGAGTGTAGCAGGCAGCCAGGGAGTGTAGCAGGGAGGCAGGAAGTGTAGCATGGAGGGTGGGAGTTTAGCAGGGAGGCAGGGAGTATAGCATGGAGGAAGTGTAGCAGGGAGACAAGGGAGTGTAGCAGGCATGCAGGGAGGGAAGTAACCCCAGAGAGGGCTTTGATACCTGAAGTCCTTATGGAGGGGGATTCCCCTTCCAAGCAATAATCAGTCCTCCCTCTCTCCTCCTCCCTGTCTTCCATAAGCCAACAAGAGTCTTCAATAAAGGTATGAAATAGTGATTTAAATGTTCATTTATTTTATTTAGTTCTCATTGTTTTGTGTATGTAAAACTATAATTAATCTTTAAAAAAATTAATTATTTTTTGTTAATATTTTTGGATGTCTGGAATGGATTAATTGTATTCACATTAATTCTTATGGGAAATAACATTTTGGTTTTAGGCCGACATTCTGGAATGGATTACGGCCAATAACTGAGGGTCCACTGTACTTCTAAAAGCTTGCTACAAAAAAAATCCTTTTTAATCAATTATCAAGATGAATGTTAATAACAAAGAAAACATTATTCATCTAAATTTCATGCCTTCACATTCCTGAATCATTTTACTTGTTTTCCCTCAACACTAGGCGAGTACCAATAGAAAGCAGGTCTATCTTGCACTCAGTAAATGGGGGATCAAGCCTCCACCACATATGCTGAATTACCCACATAGGTTTAGTGCTTAATATGAATTATTTAACTTTTTCTTTCAACAGTATGGCAGATCTTGCCTGTAAGATACCATCTTGTTATAGAATAAATTATTCCCTAAGCAATTTCCTTATTTCCTAACAAACTTACAACTCAAAGAGGAAGTGTACAATTTCAATGTACTAAAGCTGGTATAAACTGACATCCAGAATAAAGTATAGTTGACCTGTATTATTAGAGCAATCTCAACATCATCTGTCACACTGTACCTGTGACAAATTTTTTTGTAATTCACTGGCTTCATCATCTGTAAGTTCTATAATTTTTGGCTGAGCATTTAATTTTTTCTCATCTAACTCCTTTTTCTTCATCCTTTCCTGCTTTCTCCTCTCCATCTCTTCATATTCAGCCTTTTTCTTCTCTTGTTCAGCTAATGCCAAACTCTGGTACTTCCTAAATTTCTCCATTACCATCTGTAGAAAAAAGAAAATAGAACAGTTTAGATGTCAATTATTTTCTCACTTAAACTAACCATATGTGAGGCTTGTGTTTTGTTATAAAAAGCAGAGATGACACAAGATACAAAAACATACTTTCAGTGAAAACCTAAGCCTTTTGGGAAAAATTAACATCTATATACAGTACAGAAGAAACCTTCCTCCATGTTGCACAAGTGTCTCCTCCTTCAATACAATAAAGAATGGATGATACTTTATAATCATGTGTCCACCTTTGTATGGCAAAAGAAAAAGAGGTGGTAGAGAGGGAGAGATGAAAGTGATGATGAAAAGAACAGTTTCATGATGGAATACGAGAGTCACAGTTGACATACCAAATCTGTATCAAATTATGAGTTGGCAATGAAGGAGGGACAGTCAAAAAAGAAGGCAAAGCATGGTGGGGCACTGAAGAAGACAGTTGAAATGAAGCTGGCATGCTCATTGAACAGTGGCACCAGACTGGTATACCACAAAAATAAAATAATCTTCAATAAAGTCAACCTATGAAACAACTTTTAAAAAGGCAATATAAAATTTCCATAAGACAATGAAGAGGTTGAACTGTACCATGACATACTCTCCAATGGTGGCTGGATGGTAATGTTTATTGTACAGTATACTGTATTCATATTATAATGGAGGCTCACCTTTTCACTAGTTTCCTGTGGAGCTCCAGTATAAAAATCAGTTTTTCTGGCAAGGAAGCTGAAGAAAGTGTCCAACAGCTGAAAAATTATATTAATTTAGCACGATTATATACGGTAAAAATAAAAAGATAAAAAATACGTTAATCATTCCTTGTGCCACTAAATGTTCACTTTATTTAACCATGTCTATGCACATTATTAATAAAAATCATTTTTATTTCTACAAGTACATGTATAAGGTATACAGACCATAACTGACATCAATGACATACTACTGTATAGAAAACCCCCTATTATGCACAGCATTTCGGGCAAATTAGGTCAATTTTAACCCAGGATGCAACCCACACCAGTCAACTAACACCCAGGTACCTATTTTACTGTTAGGTGAACAGGGACAGAAGGTGTGTTAAGGAAACACATCCTAACGTTTCCACCGGTACCAGGGATCAAACCACGAACTTGAATGTGTGAGCTAAGCGAGCTACCAATTGAGCTACGGGACAGACACAGGGCCAACACAAGGGCACTGTGTCCTAAGCAAGCCCTTATATGTGCACCCTTATCTTGACTTTATACACTGTGTACGTCAGGCCCATACTGGAGTACGCAGCACCAGTTTGGAACCCACACCTGGTCAAACACGTCAAAAATTAGAGAAAGTGCAAAGGTTTGCAACAAGGCTGGTTCCAGAGCTAAGGGGAATGTCCTATGAAGAAAGGTTAAGGGAAATTGGCCTGATGACACTGGAGGACAGGAGGGTCAGGGGAGACATGATAACAACATACAAAATACTGCGTGGAATAGACAAGGTGGACAGAGACAGGATGTTCCAGAGATGGGACACAGAAACAAGGGGTCACAATTGGAAGCTGAAGACTCAAATGAGTCAAAGGGATGTTAGGAAATATTTCTTCAGCTACAGAGCTGTTAGGAAGTGGAATAGTCTGGCAAGCGATGTAGTGGAGGCAGGAACCATACATAGTTTTAAGACGAGGTATGATAAAGCTCATGGAGCAGGGAGAGGGAGGACCCAGTAGAGGTCAGTGAAGAGGTGGGGCCAGGAGGCGAGTCTTGACCTCTGCAACCATAATTAGGTGAGTACGTACAGCACTCATAATCAAGGACCCTATTGGAAATAAGTTACCAACTTTCTTGGATTATCATGGGTAACTGGCAGATATGTTACTATCTATGGTAATTGTACTTATGTGGACCAGTACCTAAATAAACTTACTCCATTACTATAGTGTTTCTGTCTCTCAAAACACCACTGAGGTGTGTATTCATGTGTATATGCTAAGTGCTGGTGTGGGGCTCTTGATCCAAGTAACTGGATTTATCTTTGATCAAACCTAAATGCCTTATGGGTTTACCACTTCCCCCCTGATTAAAATAAACACTTTACAACATACACTGAGAATTTGTTTTAATCCCTAATTTAAAAATTAAAGAAATTCTTGACTGTGGGTGAACAGGTTACAAGCGGCCTTAATGACCCTCGTGTAGTAGATAGGCTTTAAACCACATTAACCAAATGATATGCACTGTGGTAGTAGTGAAACTGAAGAATAGTTTATTGTATAACATTTCTGCATATGAAGAATGATAAGTTTATTTAGGTACAGGTACACAAATACAATTACTATACATAGCTTAACGTATGTGTTAATTACCTAGGATACTCCCCCCCCCCAAAAAAAAAAAAAAAAAAAAAAAAAGTCAGTCACTTATTTCCACTGGGATCCTTGCAATGGGATGTGAAGCTGAATTTTGGCAAGCAGAAAGAGTACCTTTTATCCAATGCTTACTGTATACGGAGTTTTAAATGTAAATAAGACAAATAATTCACCTTACAGCGAAAATTAGAGCCCAGACCAAAAATGAGTTGTACATGCTCTTTAGTAAGTTTATTTAGGCACAAGTACAATTATCATACATAGTGTAAATTACACAAGATAACCCAAAATAGTCAAAGTGACTTATTTCCTTGACAAATGACTGTACACCCAATCAATCATTCTGAGAGTCAACAAGACCTGTTAAGTCACAAAGAATCACCTCGTGTCTCGTATGTTCAACATGGTCGCACGAGAGGAACCTTCTTTAAGGGCAGACCAAGAGCTAGAGCTTGCCCCTTCTCCTGCAAAGTCAAATAAGTGACTATAATACACTAGTTATCCTAGTGTGTAATTGGCTATTTAGATTACATCCTATAATGCATCTCAGTCATTTATCTTTAACATGAAAATAAATAATAAGCAAAATAAAGGTACGAGGTAAAATAATTAATGAAAAATAATAATGAAAAAATAAATGAAATATCAAATAATATATGCAGTAATAATAAATAATAAAAAATAAAATGCAATAATTATGCAATAAAATAATAATAATGAAGTGAAATAATAAAGGAAAACACTAAACTCATGGGTGTCATATAGCACCTTTGGAATGGGTAATAATAAAATTTGATGAGAGGCAAAGCAAGGCAACTCCAATTCCTTGGATCAAGGTACCCTTGAACAAAAACTATTCTTTATTTTAATTAGAGAGGAAGCACTAAACCCATAGGGAACATATAGTTTTTGAGGAAAGGTTCGATCCAAGGAACAGGAAGATAACTTTCAATTCCCTGGATCAAGAGCCTCACACCCAAATTTGCAAGTCAGCTCTTATAAAAACAATTTTTGAGGAACTGGGATTGAAAAATACATCCAAAAATTTGATAGTGCATAGAATGGCCTTCATACTACATGCTAGGAAATTTTGGACGAAGATTTTAATCATATTTCCCAAAAAAAAAAAAAATCTATATTGAGTTTCAGGAGACTGCAGTCCACATTAATGACGTAACTGTGATAATCCCTTTATATATTCAAAGTGGCAAACCCGTATGGGTCACAGATCCCTCAGGTGGCACATTTTTTCATTAACAATGTGTATAAAATGAGGTTTATATTAATATACCTGGATGACACCAGCAGTGTGTTGCTGGGCCATAGCCAGCAACATCCCGTCAAACTTCTCACTTTCAGCCATATCTGCCAGTGTTGCAGGTGTGTGAGTGTTGCAGGAGAGTCTGGCAGTGTTGGTGAACCTTGTAGCAGTGTTGTAGAGCCACCAGTGTTGGAGAAACAGTGTTGGAGAGAGAGAGAGAGAGAGAATTGTCACTTTACCTCCTCACTTCTGGTAAACAATTTCCACGTGAGATAATTTATTCCCGAAATTTCTTAAATAATGTATATATAAAATAATAGAGCTGTATTTAATTTAAATATTCCATTAGGGAAAAGATATTGTTCTTTTACATTTTTTTACAATATATGAATTAAATAATTATTATAGGCAACAAGAGGACCACCTTAATGCAAATATGTCACATTCTTTATGTTTTTTTTTAATTTTTTAGCTTAAATTTGCATACATATGTATGTATTTAGTGTATGTATGTAATGTGTATATGTATATATGTGTGTGTGTCACTATATGACTAAGATCTAAGTCAGGAAACACTTGTCCTGTTTCCTAACGAATCTTACCTAATCTATGTACTCACCTAATTGTGGTTGCAGGGGTCGAGACACAGCTCCTGGCCCCCGCCTCTTCACTGATCGCTACTAGGTATGTATGTATGTATGTATGTATGTATGTATGTATGTATGTATGTATGTATGTATGTATGTATGTATGTATGTATGTATGTATGTGTATATGTAATGTATGTATGCATATATATGTTTGTAATGTATGTATGTATGTATGTATGTATGTATGTATATATGTAAATGTATATATATATATATATATATATATATATATAATATATATATATATATATATATATATATATATATATATATATATTATATATATATATATGTATGTATGTATATATATATATATGTTTGTAATGCATGTGTATGTATGTGCATATGTAATGTATACATGTGTATATTTAATATATGTATGCACATGTATATTTAATGTACGTATATATGTATGTGTATATATATAAATGTATGTTTGTATGTATAAATATTTGTATAAATGTATATATGTAATGCATAATACCATTAAAGTCTTATGTTTCATCGCTGTTTTATGCAATTCATCAATAATCATAGAAAAGCGCTAAATCCACAGGGGCCATACAACACCTGGGGAATGGGAGGGATTGAGATTTGATCCAAGGAGGTGAAGAGTAGCTCCAGTTCCTTAGATCGTGAGCCTTTCACCAGCACCACCCATAAAAGGAGGGGTAATATACATTGTTCCTTGAGTTTTTATTGAAAATAAATTAATTTTTATATATGTTAATCTGTAGACATTGTCAAATATGTATACTTAAATTTCTTACTTAAAAATCCCACGACATTCCTTAAAAAATATAAATTTTGACGTTGCAGATTTATATGTTAGGTTGCTAGGGACGCGTTGCTAGGCAAGTTGCTATCATCCTGCTGAACGCTAGACCCTCAGGGGTCATACAGCGGCCATAAATTATAATTATTATTACATTCATGGGGAGACCCAAACCCTTAGGGGAGGCAACATTATTATTATTATAATCAAGGGAGAAGCGCTAAACCCGGTGGATTATACAGCGCCTGGGGGGGGGGATGTGGAAGGCATTCAGGCTTAATTCGGGGAACTGGAGCACAGATCTAATTCCCTAAATCAAGAGCCCCTCACCAACATCAAGGAACCTTCCTTGAGGGGAGGGGAGGCAACAGAGCTCAATCCAGGGAATGGGAAGTCAGGTTCAATTCAATGGATCAAGAACCCTCCACCAGCTCAAGGAATCTCTGTGAGGATTATAATCAAAAAGAAGCGCTAAACCACAAGGGTTCTCGTGAGGAATTATTATAATCATGGGGAGCGCTAAACCCGTAGGATTATACAGTACATGTGAGGGAAGGAGATGGAAGGTATTCAGGCTCAATTCAGGGAACTAGAGCACAGATCCAATTCCCAAATCAAGAGCCCCTCACCAGCATCAAGGAACCTCCCTTGAGGGCTCTTCGTGAGGAAGCATTGATTATAAAAGCTGGTAATTATGCTGGGTGACGTGTAGCTCTATGGTAGGAGCGTCTGAATCACAACCAAGAGGTTCAGAGTTCGATCCCTGGGAGGATCGTGCAATATGTAGGTTATTACAATCAGAACTAAGCGCCGAACCCACAAGGGTCATACAGTGCAGCATATAGGTACCTGGGTGTTAGGCAACTGGTGTTAGTCACATCCTTGGAGATTATTATAATAATCAAGGGGAAGCGCTAAACCCATAGGATTATACAGCGCCTGTAGGGGGATGTGGAAGGTATTCAGGTTTAATTCAGGGAACTGGAGCACAGATCTAATTCCCAGGACGATTATTATTATTATAATCAAAAAGAAGCGCTAAGCCACAAGGGCTATACAGTACTCCCAGGACAAAATTATAGGATCCCACTAAAAACAAAGTCTGAGTCTGACTTCACTGGGTTATCCTGGGACAGTCTGACTTCACTGGGTTATCCTGGGTCACTAACTCTGGGTTAATGACGAGATCCATTCATACTGGCATATATTCTGCTCATGTTATGTTTCTTTTATATTCTGGGTTAGGAGTCTCCAGTGTTATCAGTCTCACCCTCAGTGTTAAGTCCTCAGTGTGGATCTCAGTCTTGTTTTCAGTTAAAATGCCTACTACAACTTGATCCAGTTCCTTAGATCAAGAACCTTATCACCGTGATCTGGTACTTCCTCACACACGGTATTGTTGCATTGCTATTATCTTTAACATCTTGTCTTTGTAAAAGCTAAGAGGCTTGATTATTCTTGTGATCCTTTCTTTTAACTTCTCCATTCATATATGTATTGTGTCCTGTCATTTACATTATTTCCAGTACTAACTTTGTATCTCAAGGGTCTGACTTAAGAGACAAATGTGGTTAAGAGATGGGATATTGCACAGTAGAGGAAAGGATAGGATGAATCCAGTTATGAATGATGCTGTGGATGGGCATTAGGGCAGAGCAGGGATGGCATGACAACAGTTTGAATTGGTACTGGTATAGAGGTGATGAGGAAGAATTTGTAGCAGCAGAATCCGGCCAGAAAAAGGGATTTAGTGAGGGAGGTGCAAGGGAATGGGATTATTACTACATTCAACCCACAGTAATCATGCACTGTCTGGGTAATGGCAGGTAATCAGGCTCAGGGAAAGATAGCTCCAATTGCTTGGATCAAGAGCTCTTCACACTCAAGGTATGCCCCATTGAAGGATTGTTTAGAAGAGTGTGGGATTATATTCTGCCTTTCTAAAACCTACAGAGACCATGTAGTGCCTGGAGGAATGGAAGAAAATCAGGTTCAATCCAAGGATGGGGAAGGCAGGCTCAATTCCTTAGATCAAAATTATTCTTCATTCACTACATGCACCCTTGGATCAAAAACCCTCACCCAATGTCAAGAAACTCCCTTGATAAAGTAAGTGTGGCATGTTTCTAGAGGGAGGGGAATATGGGAAAAGTGATTTTTACTTTTAATTTTATTAAATCTTACTTATCTCACAAAACACTGAATAGCCTCCCTAAAAGTGTCATAACATAGATTTACTCAAGATTTTGTGTAGCTTTTTACCTGGGATGAATTACTCTGGCAGTGGTCGCTCATCCTCATCGGTGGGCAATAAACTGTTTTGCATAAAACTACCATTAGGCTTTTGATTATTCTTCCTTCATGCCTGTGGGTTATAGAAAACTGTATGCATATGCCTGTACATTAGACAGATCCATGCATGGTCATCTCACAGAGGGGGTACATAGTGGCAACTCTGCAAGACTTGCCATCTCCCACTGAGGCAGGGTGACCCAAAATAGAAAAAAACACTTTCACCATTCACACATAATCACTGTCTTTGCAGAGGCACCCAGAATAATTAGAATAATGATGGCGAGAAGCACTCTATAGTTTGTTCATCTTGATTCATAAGTTATCACATATACATAAAGGATAATCAAGAATGAACAGGATAAAGAGTTACTTTGCTTGATCATTCAGTATCTCTTGATGAATGAGATAAAGAAAATAAGAGTGCAATAAATGGCCAATTAAATAGAAATAAATGGTTTTTTTTTTATTTTGTAACCAATTTACAATAAACTTATAATAATGGGAGTGTTGTCACATCTTTCCTTTCCACTTTTTAGGTTATCATATTTTTATGTAAGAATGAGTACTTTGCAGGAATTTTCCAACATTCAACACTTGTTTTTAATATAGCAATTTGGGGATATTTTTTTTTTGTAATGAGTTTTTTGGGCTTTAAATGATTGTCATCTATATCATCGTCTAAACCACTAGAAATAATGGTTCTAAGTCAGGTCACTGTATTCAATATCCATGTCAAACATTGCACAGGTAGCTCTCATACTGATCAGTGGTTCAGAGAACCGACAAGTTGATAAATTAGACACATGTGCAACACTTGGGTATATTTATTGAGTTAAAACATTTTGCCATACAGTGGCTTCATCAGTCCATACAAAGGAGAATGGTGAAGAACAGGAGGAGTTTGAGGTAATCAGTCCCTCCTCTTGTTCTTCACCATTCTCTTTTGTATGGACAGATGAAGCCACTGTATGGCAAAACATTTCCTCAATAAAGATACCCAAGTGTTGCACATGTGTCTAATTTATCATCTCTCATATTATCTGCTCAATTCTGCATTAATAAATGTAACCAATAAAGATAGACAAGTAATAAAAATTAAAGGAAATGAATAGGATTAATTCAACATGTAATTACTCAGAATTATCTAGCCAGTCTCCTCCTCTGCAAGAAAAATAAATAATGATATACTGAGCAATATTAAGGCTCATCCAATGATTCTATAAACTATCCCACCCAGGCTGCATCACCAGCTGTACCTATACATATAAGAAAATCAGGATGTCCATTTTAAATAGTTTTAGATGTAATATGATACAAAATATGTAAAAGAGTTACTAGCATGGTATTTTTACCAAATTGCCAGAAAAGGCTAAAGCAGCCAGTGTATGTAGAATATTATGATATTGCACATTAAATAAAAGTGAATATGATGAATGGTTTTGAAAACCGACAAGTTGAAGAACTGAGACACTTATGCAACACATGGGAATCTTTATTGAAGAAACATTTTGCCACACAGTGGCTTCATCAGTCCAATACAAAGTAGAAATGGGTAAGGAGAGTAGAAGTTTGAGGTAATCAGTCCCTCAACCTGGAATCAATGTGTTCAGTCCATCACTCTTGTAGGAAGATGGACTGAACACATCGATTCCAGGTTGAGGGACTGATTACCTCAAACTTTTACTCTCCTTACCCATTTCTACTTTGTATTGGACTGATGAAGCCACTGTGTGGCAAAACGTTTCTTCAATAAAGATTCCCATGTGTTGCATAAGTGTCTCAATTCTTCAAAAGTGAATATAACAAATCTTGAATTATTGTGTATTATTTTAAGTAGAACAACTTTTATGTTACTAGTGCAAGTTGAAGGCACACTGCAAATATATTTGCTCAAAGCATAAAAGTTCGATTACTGATAGGTTAAGTTTCGAAGATGACCCCAGGGAACCTTATATATACTGTGTGACAAAGTAGGATATACTCTGTCTAACTGAAATGTAAAAATTTATGTCCACAGTCATCCTCTAATCAGTATGCAACAGACAAATAAATAAAAATATATAAATTTTTCAATATCTAATACACATTAAATAAATAAAAAATGTAATATATTTCAATTACATGGAAAAGTTCAATAAATATTGGGTGTACAATAAACACAAACTTGTACATTGGATTTAATATTTAGCCACAGTACAATAGTTAACAGAAATGAGCTTGTGTATCAATATAAAAACTCTCAAAAGCAGAGTCCAATAGAATTAGCATGAAACCAGATTCTGGTCAACTTCATCTGCTACACAAAGTAACAGTTTCTTTCTTTACACTGGCCCTTACATCTAATTCTCTTAAATCATAACATCTTTTCTCACATGAGGCTTTGCATGTGCTAAATACATACATCACAAGCATCTAAATAGTAACTAATGAACTGTGGATATTTAATAAATTTACAAGTAGTCATTATATACAAGATACTTTTCACTTAATGAAATAATGTTTATGATAAAAGCAGCTTTAATTTGTGAGGATAATTGAGAACTAACATCGAATGTCACAACACAAATCCATGAAGGAAGTAATTTCCACAAGAAGAATAAACATTTTCAGAATTGAAATAGCTTCCTTTAGTGGCTACCATTCCTATTCACAGTTCTAAAGCCTTAATATTCATCTACTGCATTATCTGGATTCCTACCTCCAATTAATAGTCCGTAAGTTTGGTCAGTTTTCACATTTTAATGTAATTTATAAAATAATAAAAATTCAAAGATATTTCATCTATTTCTGACCTTTATTTGCCAATGCCAGAAAATCTATTAGCTTCTGATCTAGACTTATTGGTTTTATAGTATTTGGCACAATTATATCTTCTTTCTAATATTCACATACTTTCCTATTTACCTTTTAAGAGTTTATTAAAAATCTCAAATGTACTTTTAAAACAATGACCCATATCACAAAAAAACAATGGCTTAGCAATGAATGCCATACTGCAGATATACATTTTATATGCATAAGACAATTAAAAAACAAATAAAATTAAAATGTAATTACCGACATTAAAAAACACAAGAATGACCAACAAAAGTGTCACTGCTAGTTAAAACATAATATGCTAAATATGCTTTTAAACGAGTCTCTGTTGTCGATTCAGTTTTTGCTATTTTTGTAATCTTAAGTACAGGTGAGCCCTCAATCATCATCACTAGCAATAAGCCTATAATAGTGATCATTGTCTACCTCAACTGACATGGGGCCTACTTTTTTCTTGCTTGATAATTTTGAGCGAAGATCCAGCCTGCTCCTGACACTCTGACCTTTGGTGGTACCCATATAAGACAATCTGTCTTGAACTCCACCAGATGATCGAACTCTGCTACCAGAAAGTCGATTCCATAGGTCCCCAGATTTCTTTTGTTTCTTTCTTTTCTGTTCAGCATCAGCATACATTTTCATCCGAGGAAACTGAAATACAACTTTTTTGTACATTTTTTAACAAGTTAACAAAAATAATTTGATTGTTTATCACTGAAAACACAATACAAAATTAAATTTAAGGTTTATTATTTATGCAAATTCAGTTTAAAGCACAATTTATCAAAAGCTGTAAGGAAAGTATGTATGTTTTTGTATCTAAAATATTTTCATTTGTGAAAAAATATAAATAAAAAAACCTTAATTTTGCTCTTCCACGGCACAATATCATCACTGTCGTCACTTCCTTGATAATCATCATTACTTCCACACTGCAAATCTTCTATATCCTCCTCACCATCAACCATGTCTTCATCCTCACAGTCACTATACGCTCTCTTTCTCTTCATTCCAGGTACTGAAAGTTTTATGACAGTCAGGTTAATGAGGTTTATAACCTATGAACTACCACACGAGGGTCATTAAGGTTACATGTAACCTCTTCACCACTAGTCAAGAATACTTTAAACCCAATTTTAGCAATTAAAGTAAGCTTTTGGCAAATATATATATGGAGAGCCATACATTTCTCCATGTATATATCTTTGAAAACAATTAAACACAAATTAATGTTATATGGGAAAAGGGGTTACTAGCCCATTGCTCCTGGCATTTTAGTCGACTTTTACAACACGCATGGCTTACGGATGAAAGATTCTTATTCCACTTTCCCATAGATGTGAAAGGAAAAGTAATAAGAACAAGAACTATTAAGATAAAATCAAAGAAAGCTCAGATGATTGTGTATATGTACGTGTACATGCATGTGTAGTGTGACCTAAGCGTAAGTAAAAGTACAGTGGAACCCCGAATATCGGTCTTAAATTGGTCCAGAAGGCTGTTCAAGTGCTGTTACCGAACGAATTTGCTCCCATAAGGAATAATGTGAATTAGATTAGTCCGTTTCAGACCCCCAAAAATACACATACAAAAGCACTTACAAAAATACACTTACATAATTGTTCGAGATGGGAGCTGTTCAAAATTCGAGGCACCACTGAACTTAAGATATTCACATACATAATTTTTTTTTTTTAAATTAAGCACAAATTAATGTTAAATGTAAAATTATTGGCAATATAAAAGGGAAAAAAGAAATTACTACACATCAAGCACAAGTTTTAGATAAGATGAGATAGCAAAGATCACCATATTTTCACTAAGAACTGGGTGCTAAAAATCATCTAATCCTGATATGAAGTGGGAGTTGTTGCAGCTGCTCTTTGCTGATGAGAGTGCTTTTGGGCAGTTCACATGAGAAGTTGCAATAATTGTGGGAAATTGGTAGGGTACATAAAAGAAGGAAGTTAAAAGTAAACATCGAGAAAAGTAAGGTAATGAGAACAAGAAAATGTCTTAGCAATGTAAGAATAGATGCCAGACTGGAGGAAGTGAATGTATTCAGATATTTGGGAGCAGACATATTGGCAGGTGTTATGTAAAAGATGAGATGAATTACAGAATAGATGGGGATGGGGAGGCCAGAAGGTTAATCAAGAGATGCAAAATAGGGTAATGGACCAGATTCTACTAGTTCCAATAATTTTACATGGGTGTGAGGCACTGCTACAGAAAAAAAGGCTGAAGGCTTCGAATATGTGATCAATGTGTGGTGGAGTATATTATACAGAGAATAATAAATGAAGAAATTAGAAGATAGTGTGGTGGAATGAAAGGTATAATCAGCAGAGACTGGAAAAAATGCAAACAGTAAATCATTTTATTGGAAAAATTTCAGTCCAGGGATCTATCTTGGTTACTCCAAATGATCATTACATTTGAAGTGACCAGGATCCTAGGACTAACACAGTCCTAATAAAGCCCTAGTGTTTTCATTTTTGTCTTTTTCCAGCTACTTCTAGGTATCAAATACCATTTTTACCAGAGGGTTTATTGTTCAGATGATTGGTCATTTAAAAAGGATGAAGCAAGAGAGATGAACAAAGAGGGAGTTATAAATATGGAGAGGATGGAATATATAGAGGACATTCTAGAAAGAGTTGGAAAAAGTGTAAAAAATTTTAAGTGGAATGGGCTTAAGCCGGCACATGTGAACAAGTTAGGTCGGAGTGAGTAGTGGCAAGTGGTCACTGGTATTCAGTGGTACATTCTGGAAAGTACAGTGCCTGTACTTTGAAGTATGGTTGGGGATGCTGCAGCAGGAGGCATATATAAATTATGATGCATGTACAAAACAGCTATTGAATAACTGATGGTGAAAATTTCCCTTTTTTTGAGTCACACTTACCTGAGGGGCAATGGCCAAAGTGCTATATACATAAATGAAGTGCCCAATTTACAAGTAAATTACAATTCACTATCATAAATTTCCCTAAAGCCTTCCCAATAAGCAAATCCATAAACCCTATAGAGATAATACCTAACATTAATAATTTTGAAGCCTCTTTCACAACTTATGGAAAAGGAGTCATTTAGCATGAACAGTTAAGGTATGCCTGTTGATAAGCATATACACAAGTTTCACTAATAAGCATCATTTACCTATTTAAATGTCAAGATACAGTATGCGAGTAAACACATGTTTTCTCATGAATTATCAAGCAGGTTTTTCTTCACAAAACTGATTCCAATACCTCGTTTCTGATGTTGCCGTAGTAAAGCTTGATAGTCAAATCTGTCATCTTCCTGACTTTCTTTACGTCCCCAGTTTAGGGCAAGTGCTCCCCAAGGGTTCTTGGGTCCCTCCTCAATTTTCTGTCCATCTACATCCCATCTCAAGGTTTCATCATGCTCTCTTCTTCTCCTTGCTTCATGCATTCGTTTTCTACCACTTTCGCTGAGAAGTCCTTTGATGCCTGAAAAGAAAAAAATCTTTCACTGCAAATTTTCCATCAAAACTTTAACAGCCATTAAAGATAATAAGATATACTAAGTAATCTTTACAGGAAAAGGGGTTACTAGCCCATTGTTTCCGGCATTTTAGTTGACTTTTACAACACGCATGGCTTACGGAGGAAAGATTCTTATTCCACTTCCCCATGGATATAAAAGGAAAAGTAATAAGACCAAGAACTATTAAGATAAAAATCAAAGAAAACTCGGATGAGAGTGTATAAATAAATGTGTACATGTATGTGTAGTGTGACCTAAGTGTACGTAGAAGTAGCAAGACATACCTGTAATCTTGCATATTTATGAGACACAAAAAAACACCAGCAATCCTACCATCATGTAAAACAATTACAGGCTTTCGTTTTACACTCACTTGGCAGGATGATAGTACCTCCCTGGGTGGTTGCTGTCTACCAACCTACTACCTATAATTTTTTTTTATATTAAAGTCCAGGGTTTATTCCCTGGACCTCAGCAATGAGAGTCGCTCCTCTCACCGCTGGGCAACGGCGACAATTATAAAACGTATTCAAACCATACCACAGACGGGGATAGAACCCGCGATCAGAGTCTCAAAACTCCAGACCGTCGTGTTAGCCACTGGACCAGCTAGCCACTGCAAAAACCTCTGCAAAAACAGTGATTATGTGTGAGTGAGGTGAAAGTGTTGAATGATGATGAAAGTATTTTCTTTTTTGGGATTTTCTTTCTTTTTGGGTCACCCTGCCTCGGTGGGAGACGGCCGACTTGTTGAAGAAAAAAAAAAAGATATACTAAAAAGGAAGCATCAATTAGGAAGCCATAACAATAAAAGCAATTTTAAAATGGTTTGAAATATTTACTTTAAGTTCATTTAACGAAATATAATAAAAAATGCTGAATGTCTCTTGGTAATTGTGTGAGATATATGTTTACCAGACTTGAGTCAAGGAGGAAAAAAACAGTACCTGCACTCTAAGGAGAAACCATACCACAGGTGGGGTTTGAACCCGCGGTCAGAGAGTCTCAAAACTCCAGACCATCACGTTAGCCACGGTCTGGAGTTTTGAGACTCTCTGACTGAGGGCTCAAACCCCACCCGTGGTATGGTTTGTTCGCAATCGTGTCATTACGATTTCATGACTCTAAAGAGAAGCTGGGAATGTTGAAATTCAGAGGGTCATTTGAATTGTGAACAACAACAATAACAAACATTTGAATTGTGATGTCTATAATTTATTATTATCAGCTTATCTCCATGGGGAAGTAGAACAGAATTCTTCCTCTGTGTCATAAGAGGCAACTAAAACACCAGGAGCAAGGGGCTAGTAACCCCTTCTGCATAAATTACTAAATTTAAAAAGAAAAATTTTTAAGGCAGAGTAACCTAAACAGAAAAACTTTCATTTTTCTTTTTAGGTCACTCTGCCTTGGGATATAGCCGGTTTGCCAAAAAAAAATTATTGTTTTATTTTTACCACATTGGCCATCTGTCACCAAGGCAGAATACCCTACAAAAGAAAACTAAGATGTCTACACAGAGGTGTGCAGACATCACAATTCAAATGACCCTCCAAATCTATAAGAACCCTCCTTCAGTGCGCTAACACAGTACTGTACTTCTCACCTCCAGGGCTCGAGTCCAGTTTACCAGTTTCCTTGAACTACTTCAAAAATACTACTTTGCTCCCACTCCAACAGAATAGCAAATTATAAAGCTACTTGTCTTCACTCACAAAACACTAAGATGTTCTCAAACACCTGCTGAATGCTCAAGCCCTAACAACTTTAAACCCCCATCACATCCTCCCTCTAATCCTTCCCGGGATGACTCCTACCCCTACTTCCATCCAACCTGAATTTATGCACTCTTCTATTCATTCTATTTCTCTCCATCCTTTCTAAATGATCAAACCATCACCAAAACTCCTCCACTCTCTTAACCCTTTCAGGGTCGCCAGGCCCTCTCCGAGACTTGTTCTCAAGGTCGCCCAAATTTCAAAAAAAAAAAATATTTTTTTCTCATGAAAATACAGAGAATCTTTTCCCGATCATAATGACACTACAAGTATGAAATTTGATGGAAAGCTTACAGAATTATGCTCTCATGAAGTTAGCGGTCTCGACAATGTTTACGCATCGGCGATTTTACCCACTTTGAGCCCTATTTTCAGCCAATTCCAATGTACTAGTCGACAAAAATCATAACTACTTCGCTAGAACTCCATTTTTTCTATCAAATGAGTACAAGAAACCACCCATTTACCAATTTCAACTATCCAATACAGTGATCAGAATTTAGCAATTTTGCCAATTTCACACAAATTTCAAAAGATGCCAATTTCCTGGCACTAAAATAGCATTTCCTCTGTTCGCTAGTCACATCCCTACGCCCCTCTTACATTCTTTTGCTTTCCACTTTGAAGTTTTATTCTCACAAAAAAAAATAGATTTACTGTTATGCAGACTACTGCATTAGTGTAGAAATGGTATAAATAATATTGGCGCACTTGTGAAAGAATATTAGACTCACCAGTTGACGTGTATTGGACGCTTAGCATAATTTGTTTACTTTTGAACTTCGGTAAAAATCGAACATTTCTGCTACTTTGAGCTCAATTTCAAGGTACTTTTCATTGTAAAACCAGTCAAAATCATCTCTATTTCTGTAATATGTCTTCCATTCTATAAAATGAGACCAGGAAAACTAGAATACAACAATAAATACCATACAAAAATACAGTGCAAATTCGGTTTTAATCCAAAAACACGGTCAAAGTTTTTTTTCTCATTACGCACTGTGTGCTGCAGGATTTTTTTTATACTGCGCACACTGACCACATAGACCCATTCTTTCACATGTAGGCCTACCAGCTTTCTCTCACTAGACTTGAGGGCGCTAGAATTTAGACGTACTAGTACGTCAAAAACCCTGGTGCGTAAGCCGTACTAGTACGTCCGAAACCCTGAAAGGGTTAATCATACCTTCATAGCTAAAAATTATGAATAACAATAAAAGATTTAGTAAGAGAATAAATATATACTGTAACTTGATATAAATAAATTATCACGTTTCTATATAATCAACCAAGTTCCACATAGGGGTGAGGAAGCCACCATGTCATGGACATTTCTTCCAGGAGATAGTTTACCAAGTTGTTCCATGTTGTTTTTATTCTACTGAAACAACAAAAACTTTATAGACTTAGCTTTAAAGAATAGTACGAATACATGGGGAATAACTCGCTTTTTTTTTTTTTTTTTTTAGCTCAAGAGAAAGGGTTTATAATTCAAATACATACAATAATATGGAACAAATAAAATCAAAGACTGTGATGCATATAAAGATCTGACTGTAGGATGTTTCCAATAGTCTTACCTCCAAAGTTAGGATTGCCATACTTGCGATAATATTCAGAATTTCTTTCAGCACCACCAGCTTTTTTATCTTTACGACTGGAGAAACGTAACAAAACTGCTTTAGTACGTGTGCAAGGAACTCCTAGCCTCCACCGTCCTGGAGGTACTGGTATGGCTATATCTTCTGCACGAACACTGCCCTGAAAGATAATAAATATTCACAGCACCACTTTCTCTACTAGTCACATTACAAATAGGCTATGCATAGTACTGTGTGAGGATAAACCCTGACAGTCCTGTGTCATGCTAAATGTATATCTCTCTCTGTTCTCCTCTGCAATTACATTTTAATTTATTAAGCTGTCACATCTGAGCGCCTCTGCAAAGACAGTGATTATGTATAAGTGATGGTGAAAGTATTGAATGATGATGAAAGTGTTTTCTTTCATTTTGGGTCACCCTGCCTAGGTGGGAAACAGCAAACGTGTTAAAAAAAATACATTACTATACCTCAAGTACAATATATGCTGCAGTTATTTTTCTAGGAAAGAAACTTGACAATGCATACTGGGGAGTGTTGAGGTCAATGTGGCATTTGTACAAATCAGATGGAAAGCTTTTAAAGACAGATTAATAAAGGAATTAGGTCTACAGCATAGGAGAGAATAAGTTAATAAAGGAAGCTTGGTAATAATTGAACTAACATTTATGAAAACAAAAAGAAGGGGTACAATTGCTTAAATTTAAGAAGTGTTTGGTTTAGTGAAAATGGGATGATAGAAGTGGGCAAGAGTGTTTATGCAACTCAAGGTGAGAGGATTAGAGTGGAGAAAATAAAATCCTGCAGTGTTAAGTAATGATGAAGTTAAAATGATGGACAAAAAGAAAATTTAAAATTTTTTTTTTTTTTTATTATCACACTGGCCGATTCCCACCAAGGCAGGGTGGCCCGAAAAAGAAAAACTTTCACCATCATTCACTCCATCACTGTCTTGCCAGAAGGGTGCTTTACACTACAGTTTTTAAACTGCAACATTAACACCCCTCCTTCAGAGTGCATGCACTGTACTTCCCATCTCCAGGACTCAAGTCCGGCCTGCCGGTTTCCCTGAACCCCTTCATAAATGTTACTTTGCTCACACTCCAAAAGCACGTCAAGTATTAAAAACCATTTGTCTCCATTCACTCCTATCAAAGACGCTCACGCATGCCTGCTGGAAGTCCAAGCCCCTCGCACACAAAACCTCCTTTACCCCCTCCTCCAACCTTTCCTAGGCCGACCCCTACCCCGCCTTCCTTCCACTACAGACTGATACACTCTTGAAGTCATTCTGTTTCGCTCCATTCTCTCTACATGTCCGAACCACCTCAACAACCCTTCTTCAGCCCTCTGGACAACAGTTTTGGTAATCCCGCACCTCCTCCTAACTTCCAAACTACGAATTCATCTGCATTATATTCACACCACACAATTGCTCTCAGACATGACATCTCCACTGCCTCCAGCCTTCTCCTCGCTGCAACATTCATCACCCATGCTTCACACCCATATAAGAGCGTTGGTAAAACTATACTCTCATACATTCCCCTCTTTGCCTCCAAGGACAAAATTCTTTGTCTCCACAGACTCCTAAGTGCACCACTCACTCTTTTCCCCTCATCAATTCTATGATTCACCCATCTTTCATAAACCCATTCCGCTGACACGTCCACTCCCAAATATCTGAATACATTCACCTCCTCCATACTCTTCCCTCCAATCTGATATTCAATCTTTCATCACCTAATCTTTTTGTTATCCTCATAACCTTACTCTTCCTGTATTCACCTTTAATTTCTTTCTTTTGCACACCCTACCAAATTCATCCACCAATCTTCTGCAACTTCTCTTCAGAATCTCCCAAGAGCACAGTGTCATCAGCAAAGAGCAGCTGTGACAACTCCCACTTTGTGTGTGATTCTTTATCTTTTAACTCCATGCCTCTTGCCAAGACCCTCGCATTTACTTCTCTTACAACCCCATCTATAAATATATTAAACAACCACGGTGACATCACACATCCTTGTCTAAGGCCTACTTTTACTGGGAAATAATTTCCCTCTTTCCTACATACTCTAACTTGAGCCTCACTATCCTCGTAAAAACTCTTCACTGTTTTCAGTAACCTACCTCCTACACCATACACTTGCAACATCTGCCACATTGCCCCCCTATCCACTTTGTCATATGCCTTTTCCAAATCCATAAATGCCACAAAGACCTCTTTAGCCTTATCTAAATACTGTTCACTTATATGTTTCACTGTAAACACCTGGTCCACACACCCCCTACCTTTCCTAAAGCCTTCTTGTTCATCTGCTATCCTATTCTCAGTCTTACTCTTAATTCTTTCAATAATAACTCTACCATACACTTTACCAGGTATACTCAGCAGACTTATCCCCCTATAATTTTTGCACTCTCTTTTATCCCCTTTGCCTTTATACAAAGGAACTATGCATGCTCTCTGCCAATCCCTAGGTACCTTACCCTCTTCCATACATTTATTAAATAATTGCACCAACCACTCCAAAACTATATCCCCACCTGCTTTTAACATTTCTATCTTTATCCCATCAATCCCGGCTGCCTTACCCCCTTACGTTTTACCTACTGCCTCACGAACTTCCCCACACTCACAACTGGCTCTTCCTCACTCCTACAAGACGTTATTCCTTCTTGTCCTATACACGAAATCACAGCTTCCCTATCTTCATCAACATTTAACAATTCCTCAAAATATTCCCTCCATCTTCCCAATACCTCTAACTCTCCATTTAATAACTCTCCTCTCCTATTTTTAACTGACAAATCCATTTGTTCTCTAGGCTTTCTTAACTTGTTAATCTCACTCCAAAACTTTTTCTTATTTTCAACAAAATTTGTTGATAACATCTCACCCACTCTCTCATTTGCTCTCTTTTTACATTGCTTCACCACTCTCTTAACCTCTCTCTTTTTCTCCATATACTCTTCCCTCCTTGCATCACTTCTACTTTGTAAAAACTTCTCATATGCTAACTTTTTCTCCCTTACTACTCTCTTTACATCATCATTCCACCAATCGCTCCTCTTCCCTCCCGCACCCACTTTCCTGTAACCACAAACTTCTGCTGAACACTCTAACACTACATTTTTAAACCTACCCCATACCTCTTCGACCCCATTGCCTATGCTCTCATTAGCCCATCTATCCTCCAATAGCTGTTTATATCTTACCCTAACTGCCTCCTCTTTTAGTTTATAAACCTTCACCTCTCTCTTCCCTGATGCTTCTATTCTCCTTGTATCCCATCTACCTTTTACTCTCAGTGTAGCTACAACTAGAAAGTGATCTGATATATCTGTGGCCCCTCTATAAACATGTACATCCTGAAGTCTACTCAACAGTCTTTTATCTACCAATACATAATCCAACAAACTACTGTCATTTCACCCTACATCATATCTTGTATACTTATTTATCCTCTTTTTCTTCAAATATGTATTACCTATAACTAAACCCCTTTCTATACAAAGTTCAATCAAAGGGCTCCCATTATCATTTACACCTGGCACCCCAAACTTACCTACCACACCCTCTCTAAAAGTTTCTCCTACTTTAGCATTCAGGTCCCCTACCACAATTACTCTCTCACTTGGTTCAAAGGCTCCTATACATTCACTTAACATCTCCCAAAATCTCTCTCTCCTCTACATTCCTCTCTTCTCCAGGTGCATACACGCTTATTATGACCCACTTTTCGCATCCAACCTTTACTTTAATCCACATAATTCTTGAATTTACACATTCATATTCTCTTTTCTCCTTCCATAACTGATCATTTAACATTACTGCTACCCCTTCCTTTGCTCTAACTCTCTCAGATACTCCAGATTTAATCCCATTTATTTCCCCCCACTGAAACTCCCCTACCCCCTTCAGCTTTGTTTCGCTTAGGGCCAGGACATCCAACTTCTTTTCATTCATAACATCAGTAATCATCTGTTTCTTGTCATCCGCACTACATCCACGCACATTTAAGCATCCCAGTTTTATAAAGTTTTTCTTCTTCTCTTTTTTAGTAAATGTCTACAGGAGAAGGGGTTACTAGCCCATTGCTCCCGGCATTTTAGTCGCCTCATACGACACGCATGGCTTACGGAGGAAAGATTCTTTTCCACTTCCCCATGGACAACAGAAGAAATAAAGAAGAACAAGAGCTATTTAGAAAAAGGAGAAAAACCTAGATGTATGTATATATATATGCATGTGCATGTCTGTGAAGTGTGACCAAAGTGTAAGTAGGAGTAGCAAGACATCCCTGTTATCTAGCGTGTTTATGAGACAGAAAAAGAAACCAGCAATCCTACCATCATGCAAAACAGTTACAGGTTTCTGTTTCACAGTCATCTGGCAGGACGGTAGTACTTCCCTGGGTGGTTGCTGTCTACCAACCTACTACCTAATTTAAAAATGTGAAATATTTTCTGTAATGTAAAAATGATGGTTACCACTATACTCACATACATTCCCTTTTTCGCCTCCATGGATAATGTTCTTTGTCTCCAGACTCCTCAGTGCACCATTCTCCCTTTTTCCCTTGTCAAATCTATGGTTCATTTCGTCTTTCACAGACCCATCTGCCGCCAAATCCATTCCCAAATATTCAAACTCATTCATTTCCTCCCTACTCCCGCCCTCCGATCTGATATCCAAGCTTTCATTACCCTCATCACTTCGCTCTTTCCTGTATTCACTTTTAATTTTATGTTTTTACAAACTCTCTCAGAAGGGAGGGGTGGAGATGTTGCAGTTGGATGGTCATCTAGGTCACCCTACCTTTGCTGGAGATAGCTAACAAGATATTAAAAACACAGACACTACAAGTAAGGCTCTCATGAGTGTAAATTAAAACTGGAAAAAAACATGTGCAGAACAAATATTTATCATGAAGATTTCACTCTATGCAAAGCTCTGAATTTCAGGTTAATTATCTGATAAAGTACTAGGAAGAGTCAAACATGACTTCCAAACATGACATAAAACTCTATGCAGAACAAAACACTGCCACAATAAAAGCTTGCCCTGCACTTCTGTATTCCTTTTACTGTGTACTATTGGCAGTATGCCTTTATATCCAATAATATTTTTTTTTTGAAAACCACTAAAAAACAAACCATAAATGATCTTTACCTCTTCGATGGCTTCTTTATTTGGCTCTGTTGTATCTTGATCCATAGTTTCAATTTTTACTTTCACTTTTTTCTTCTTTTTCCTTGTCTTTTCTTTAACATTTTCAGTCTCATTTTCTGATGAATTACTATCACTGCTGCTGCTGCTACTACTGTCACCACTACTATTACCACCACTACTACTACTACTGCTGCTGCTACTACTACTGGAAGAGTCAGATGAGTTTTCATCATCACTTTCACTACTACTACTACTATCACTGCTTGAACTACTACTACTGTGTCCATCCTTATTGTTAATTTTCTTTTTCTTAGATTTATCTTTCTTTTCTTTTTTAATTTTAATTTTAGGTGTTCCTCCATCATCACTTAGCTTATTGCCACCTGAATCTTGTGACTGGAAAAATATTTTTTTGTTAGTAAAAACAATGTACTATATATCAAGAGTCACAATGTACATTAATGAACAATTTATATGCACCTGAACGAGATTATCTCTAACATTAGGTAAATATTAAGAATCAGCTATATCTATTATATATCTATTAATGTTTCTCACTGTCTCAGCCCAATCTCATACAAGGTCTCCTAAACTGGAAAAGAAACACTACAGGAATAAGAACTATTACTAATACTGTATTTACCTGCCATCTTACATGTTCATGAAATATTAAAGAAAAGGTTCTTGGAACTTGTTTGTCTTTCCCTTCTTCATGTGAGTTATCCTTGTTCCTGCAGACCTTAATCCTTTTACTGTCGAGACCCCTGCTCACAAACTAGCATGCTCTCAGTGTCCAGAAAAAAAAAAAAATCTTATGAAATGATATAGCATCTTTTCCTGGTGGTAATGACACCAAAAGTACGAAATTTGATGGAAAACTTACAGAATTACGCTCTGGCAAAGTTAGCAGTCTCGGCGATATTTACACGTATGTGATTTCACCCACTTTGAGCCTTACTTTCGGCCAATTTCAATGTTCCAGTCGACCAAACTCATAGCTATTTTGCTAGAATTCCATTTGTTTTATTGATCGAGTACAAGAAACCGCCCATTTGCCGATTTCAACTACCCAATAAAGTGATCAGAAATGGTAACTTGGCAAATTTCATACACAATTCAAATAGGACCAATTTCAAAATAGGGTCCAGAATTAACAATACAAACATTCCTAGCACTAAAATGACATTTTCTCTGTTTATTAGTCATGTCTCCAGGCCCCTCTTATATTATGCTTGCTTTTCATTTTGAATTTTTATTCACACAAAAAATAGAAGATTTAGTTACGAAGATTACTACATTATTGTAAAAATGGTATAAATAATATCAGTGCATTGTGAAAGCATATTAGACCCACCAGTTGACATGTACTGGATGCATGACGTGATTTGTTTACTCTTGAACATCAGCAAAAATTGAATATTTCCACTACTTTGAACTCAATTTCCAGGTACTTTTAGTCCATAAACCATTCAAAATCATCTATTTCTGTAATATATCTTCCATTCCATCAATGAGACCAAGAAAACAAGAATAAAACCACTAATACAATACGAAAGTATACCGCAAAGTCGGTGTTTTAAACCAAAAACACAGTCAGTTTTTTTTTCTCATTATGCACTGCGTGCTACAGGACTTGTTTTATACTGCACACTGTGCACACTGACCACTCAGATCCATTCTCTAATATGTAGGTCTACCAGCTTTTTCCCAGCAAGATTGGAAGCCGCCATAATTTTGGAGTAGTATCACAGGACTGACACTGGCTTGCAAGCCGTAATATTATGGGACTGACAGTGAAAGGGTTAAACAACCAGTTCTGTTCATATTTTATTTATCTACCTAGAACTCTTATCTCCATTACAGTGTACTGGTGAATAAATCCTTCAAACAAAATTTACCATAAATTTAAATTCACCCCAACCTCTACAGTTTTTTCTACCAGTATCTACTCTTCAATATAGTCCTTCAAATACTGTATATCAGAAAACATTTCTTCATGTCTATCTGTTTCTGAAGCTTTTTCTTCTGAGAACTTTTCCATCTGAAGGGATAGCCATGGCTACAAAGAATTCCTAAGCACCATATAACATAATCTTCCGGTCCACTCTAGTATATTATAATCATAGTATTTAAGAATGAAGTCATGAGCATTTTAAAATAATCTAACCTTCTGACCATTTCTGCTCTTAAAGGTGTGTCTACTTTTTTTTAAATCTGCCTCTCGAGGCAGAATTGGACAGGAGAGCCCTATCAGCGCACGCACGGGACCAGCTGCATCTAGCCACACTACATTGCCTAAAAAAAGACAGACAGTTATCAGTATAAACTCATAATTATCAAGAGTATAATTATTAATACTACAAATTCCCTGCTTACAGTTACTGTATTCCTGAAAAAAAATTTAAGTGTTCAGAATTTGGAGTCTATTTTACCATAGACACCCATGTTGTAATCAGAGATGCATTCCTGAGCCATAGTATTCCTTATCTGATTTAATTTATCTTTTAACCACCATGGGAACAATAGTACTGCAACATTCTTTATTATGCACAGTACAGCAATTAATAAATCTGCTTCATTTATACTGTTTAATTTAAAGTTTCTAGAAGTCCATGGTGCTTAAGAGACACTGGAGATGTATAATTAGTTGGTCAGATGTGTACTGTCTAAAAATTATTAAGTAACCTCAGTTGATCTGGCAAAGCTTTGGAACTAAAGCCTTTCTGGAAAAATAGAGGTGTACCAGTACTATAAAAAATTCAACTTTAATAATGGTAAAGAAATACTGAGACTCTTCATTATCTCTTCCTTTTTATACTATGGTGTATATGTACATAAAATTTCTTACAGTGAATACATAAAATATTTATATTTTTGTTACTGATGCTCAGTTAAAAAATTGACCGAATACAAAAGTAAACTTACAGCTGCTGTCATTTATCCACTCAATACTGGCAGGAGCATAAGCCTGGAAGTATTCAAAGACATCTTTAGTACTAAGGTCTTCTGTGCCACGCATGATTAGGGCATCTGCACGATAACGACCACGAGCAAAGTCTTCGTCTTTGACATCTAAACTGCAAAAAAAAGACCAAAAATCACTTAATTTGGACCAAGCATTAGTACATATAACATGCACATTTACCATCATGAAGTCAAAATATTATCTGATTTTTTTTTAACATACTGGCTTGTTTGCCACCAAGATAAGAGGACTCAAGGAAAACACAGTTACCATCACTCACTTTCCACAAAAACACAGACACTACTGATCAATGATGACTCACAGAATTGCAACATCCTCACCTACTTGTAGAGAAAAGGCTTTGTATTTCCTAACTTTTAAAACTCTAATCTAGTTACTTGGTCTTCCCAAGGTCCTTCATATACTGTACTGTTAACTTGCTTATACTCAAATAGCCCTTAAAATCTCCAATACCACTTGTCTCAACTCTGAGCCAATATATTCACACATGCTTGCTAACATTTTTTATTGGGTCCAGGATCACTGTCCCCCAAAGCCTTGTCTTGATCCAAGCCTCCTAAAGTAGAAGGGAAGATAGTTATTTTATGACTGATGATTATTTTTTTTTTTGGTGGGGGGGAGGGAGGAAGGAAGGGGGTCACCCTACTTTGGTGAGAGATCGCTAGTGCAGTGAAAACCGCTATGAAAAACACAGGTAGAAGCTTGTAAGACTTACATGTTCTTGTACACGTTATGCTTAATGGTGGAGCATGTGTGATGGCAACTAAACTGAGTTTTGTGTAAACAAATCAACCATTTGTACAATTAGAAAAGACGGTGGTAAATGCAGCAGCGAGGAGACGGTTGGAGGCAGTGGAGATGTCCTATCTGAGGGCAATGTGTGGTGTAAATATTATGCAGAAAATTCGGAGTGTGGAAATTAGGAAAAGGTGTGGAGTTAATAAAAGTATTAGTCAGAGGGCAGAAGAGGGGTTGTTGAGGTGGTTTGGTCAATTAGAGAGAATGGATCAAAGTAGAATGACATGGAAAGCATATAAATCTATAGGGGAAGGAAGGCGGGGTAGGGGTCGTCCTCGAAAGGGTTGGAGAGAGGGGGGTAAAGGAGGTTTTGTGGGCGAGGGGCTTGGACTTCCAGCAAGAGTGCATGAGCATGTTAGATAGGAGTGAATGGAGATGAATGGTACTTGGGACCTGACGATCTGTTGGAGTGTGAGCAGGGTAATATTTAGTGAAGGGAGTCAGGGAAACTGGTTATTTTCATATAGTCAGACTTGAGTCCTGGAAATGGGAAGTACAATGCCTGCACTTTAAAGGAGGGGTTTGGGATATTGGCAGTTTGGAGGGATATGTCGTATATCTTTATACGTATATGCTTCTAAACTGTTGTGTTCTGAGCACCTCTGCAAAAACAGTGATAATGTGTGAGTGTGGTGAAAGTGTTGAATGACGATGAAAGCATTTTCTTTTTGGGGATTTTCTTTTTTTTTTTTTTGGGTCACCCTGTCTCGGTGGGAGACGGCCGACTTGTTGAAAAAAAAAAAAAGAATAAAAAAATACAAACCTGTACATTAAATGGTATAGATTATCACCTGTTAAACAGAACGTCAAGAGAGGTCACTACAGGTAAATCAGACGGAAAAATTAATGAGTGTGTGGACTGAGGGAAAACTACAAAAAGTGGCTTGCTTAGTTGTCAGACAATAAGGCACGAAGGCCTACTGTACTATGAAACAGTGTGAGAGAAAGAAGGAGAGCCTTCACAGCAGTGTATGTTATGTGCTGGATGGCTAGAAACTTTAACAAGTAAAATTATCCACCTAAACTTAAGTTTTCTGGTCAGTTCTATAAAATGCTGCAGGGTAGAATATACCAGAGATGCAGCAAAGAATACTTGAACACTCCAGTACAACCATCAACCAATGACAACTCTTCATCCACATCACTACAAGAACCACAGCCATCCACGTCAGCCCATTAGACCAACATCAGCACTCCACACTTTTCCATTTCAAGAAGAAAGCATTACCAGAATGCAAGTTATACTATAGCAATTTTTAACTAGTACAAAAGTAAAAAAAAAAAAAAAAAAATTGGGGGGCAAATTTGAAAGTGTCTGAAACACAGAAATTCAATTTTTCCTATATATTTTTCTAATATAACAACATTTTGCATTATGCACTGATTTTCAGGAGGTAACCCATGAGTTTTGAGAGGGTTTACTGTACACCATACACAATATACTGCATCTGCAACACAGCCTCTCCTCACTCACCGACAGAGTTCCACTCCTAAGACCACATCAGTAAACGGATTCGTTGCTACGTGAGGAGCATACTATAATGGTAACGGGTTTGTGTCAACCATCTTTGATATTGTTTTAATGTCACCTTTGCATCATTTATAACATTTCTGGTAATTTTTAAATGTTTATACAGTAGTGTACTGCACATTGTAATAAACAGAACAGAGGAAATCAGCTTTAATATACATTATATAGGTATGCATACTGGTTAGAGTTACTGGTAAACGGGTACGTCGCTAAGTGAGGAGAGGCTGTATATCATTTATAACATAGTCACAGTATAACATCCACGACTCATCATCCACAGCTATAAAACAATATTTTCATCTTACATCTTTTTTTGAAAACATTCTACTGTATAGAGAGGAAAATTCCATAGCATTACAGTATAATATATGATATGGAGTATAATCATAAAGAATACCTTTTATAAAGCTTTGCAATAGCCTCGGGGGTTGGGGCAGACTTTGGTGCATCTGAAACTCCAAATCTTCGTGCCCTCTCTGACAAGACCTTGTTGCTAACCTGGAAATTAAAATATCATAAGCTCAGGAAAAAAATATTATACAGTACTGTACATAAGTATTATATTTAGTACCCAAATATAAGAGCACAAAGTCCCCAAATATTATGATTACAGTAACACAATGTCATAAATGTGCTTTGATATCAGGTAAGTCATGATGAAAAACTAACTGCTGATGCAAGACTACATACCAATACAGTGCAAGGTCAAGTAAATCATATAAATACAACTTTAAAATAAAAATTATGTGCTAAATTTATGAAATTTTTATAAAGATAACATTTTCAATTCAGTATACTGTTAACATTACTGAATTGTAATTTGGTTATTCATCCTGCTTGAATCTATAATGCAAAATTTCCTAAAGCAACATATTAAAGAACCAATGAGACTAATTACAAATAACAAAGGGCAAGGTTGGACCTTGTTTTCACTTCCAGCCAAGCTAACATTCAGGGAAAATGGAATGTAGACTGCCTCTTGGGGAAAGCAAATTCTGTTAATTAATGCTCAGTTACTTGGTGGTAATGAAGCTGAAGACAATACTGTAGGAGAACTGAAGAGACTGATGTAAGGAAATGGTGATTACAAAGGGATGAGAATTTTTCTACTTCAAGTACAGTGGAAAGATGAATTCAGGAAACAATTCACCCGCAGAATGACTAATTTTCACCCATATACATTACTGTATTATTGTATATATGTAGTCATAATATCCTAATCAAATGCCTGCATTGTAATACTGATCAAACAGTCAACTGTACCACATCAATAAAAGTTTAAACTTGTAAAACTTAAACCACACTTACCATGTAACATTATTCATACTCACGACTGTGTAAACCACTAACTACACACTCACCACTTTGTAACACAAGACTACCTTATGAGGCAATAAGCAATGTATTGTTTTTGAGTGACATAGTGGTCAATGCATTTCCTTACCTCATAGATGCCAGAAACAAAGCCACCACCACTCCTGTTTTCATATTTCTTCTCCGGCCAACTATGTTTAGCCTGGCAAGGAAGATCAGCATAAGTATTTATGCAATTGATCAAAGTCAAGACTAACTGCCTATTTACTTACTATAAAATATAATAACCAATACAGTACTGTAATGTATACAGTATATACAAGTGCTTCATTATCAGTTTAGTCCATACCTAGATTGCTATACAAAATATAACTAAAAAAACAAAATATGACTAAGACACATGTGCAATGTTAGGATACTTTTATAAGGATACATTTTGCCCATCAAGGCTTTACTAATTGATTTAAGCCACTGGTGGGTGAATTATTATTATTATTATTATAATCAAAAAGAAGCGCTAAGCCACAAGGGCTATACAGCGACTGGTGGGTGAAACATAGCCTTGTAAAACATCTTAATAGATTAAAATATGCCTTCAAATTTCCTCTCCTATGTGGGTATTATTAGTGAAGTGTTCAAAATCATTATTCTGACTTGTATTCTTGCTGCACTGCACATCTCATTTACTAAATTGTTGATATTATATAGAAGAGTATCATTCTTGGAACTTGCCCAGCCAAGAAACAATTCTATTGAATAATCTATAATTTTTTACATGATTCTGCCATATATATAAGCAATTTTAAATAATCTTCAAAAGTATGTCAACGTCAAAAGTAAAATCAATAAGAAGCTGAGACCCAAGAATTTTTATAATATTCACAATGCAAACACAGTATTCTAGCTACTGCTTTTAAAATAGAGAACACTTTCCGAAACTACCAACACAAGGTCAAAAGCACTTCTAAGGTAAGACAAATGGCAAAATACATCAAGCACTGTACATTTCAAATTTAAAGCAAATTACTTTGGGCTTAATCATGACACAGTATCCATTAAAAAAAAAAAAGATTCCCAACATTGAATAAAATTAATTCCTATACTGCAACAATGTAGAAGCACTGCAATAAGGTTGACAGCCCTTAATTAATCCCCACCATTAAGCTACATCTTTAAAGGAATGTACTGTATTATTATTATATTCATAGAAAAAGTGTTAACCCTATAGAGGGCAAACAACACCTAGGGATGAGAGGTAATCAGGTTTAATCCAAGGAATGGGAAGGCAGCTCCAATTTCTTGGATCATGCATTGTTTACTAACAGGAAGGCACCCTCCTCAAAGGGTCAGAGCTGTATAAGGAGCACTACTGGTACACAGGGACGTGCCTTGGCTGCTCCTTCTTAATATCATTTCATTAGTGTAAGCACTGTAATGTTAGGTAACTGGACATAGATGCAACTAATTTAACATTTTATTGTGGCAACGGTTCGCTCTCTAGGAGTTTGACAAAGCTCCACAATAAAACCTCACAGTAGTTGCATCTATGTCCATTTACCTAACATTCTGTTGGTAATTCTACCATTATTACATAGCACTGTAGTCATTTCCAGCTCAGCCACAATGCACTGTGGTCACAGTGAGGCCAGTGCTAACTTTTTTAGTGTACAGCAATACAGCTAGTTGGACAAATCTTATTAGACAGACAAGGTATAATGGTTAGCACACAACCTGCCATTTTGGGACTAGCTTACCATGGCTTCGAACCCCACCCATTTTCTCAGTTGTTTACAATCACGTCATTACAATTTCGAGTCACAGTAAAATAAGATGCAAGTATTTAGCATACTCCATAACTCTGACACAAACAGGCTCTAATAAGGATATGTTGAGAGACATTTCGGTATTGTAGTTGTACAGTGAAAGGAACAAGATGGGTGCAAAGGGAGGGTAATAAGGGACACAAAACAGTTATACCAGGTACGTATTTGCAATTGGGCTAAAATCTAGTGAGGCTAAAATGTAAACAGAACTTTTTTTCTTTTGCTCATAGGAAGGTGTTAAATCTATAAGGGTTTCACAATACCTGGGGAATCTCAGGTTTGACCAAAAAATCAAGAGTCCTTCACCAGCATCAAGGCACCCACCATAAAGGGTGGACTAAATTTGAACCTACTACATACACAGTTACTACTGCTGCTGCTGAACATGATTATTGATGATAATGGCTGACAATGATAATGATTGATGATGCTATTGATGGACTTGATAATGAAATTCATAGAATATTTAGAGGCAGGTATAAAGGTAAACTAGAATGATATACAGTGCCTAGTACAAGAGCCAGATTTAGTCTATGGATGAAGGTTATAGCACAATATGTTAAAGAATGACATGACAAGATTGCCCAGAAGAATTTTGATAATGTGAATGAGGGTGAACATAGTCACAGTGATGAAAATGGTTTTGAAAACTGACAAGTTGAAGAACAAGACACTTGTGCAACACATGTCTCATTCTTCGCTGAATGCAGTATTACTGTATTTCATATTAGGAGAGATGTGTACAGTATAAACTTTCAATTTTATTTCCATAAGAGATTTTGAGGGCTTGCCAGGCCTCAATCAACACTTCACAGTCCACACTCAAAGAGGTCTAAACCTTGAAATGGTCAATAAAACTAAAACACATACAATAATTGATATATTTGAGCTTAGAAGTACACAATCCAGCTACAACTGTCATTGGAAGCTAAAATTCAGCGTTATGTGTTGCTTGCTAAGTAAAATTTAAATGTCGATTAAGTTTTAAAAGTAAAAACACTTTTTACTTTTAATAAATTCTAGGAAAACATGTTTTTATTTTTATTAAAATTAATTTGTTGTGCAGTTTACCTGTACACAATATATAAGGAAATTTTCATAAATACAATACCTGTAATTTAAAAACACACTCATCACATGCTTGCCTGGCTTAACTGAATGGGTTCTCGACTGCTAGTTCAGATATGAAACCAGATAAATGACAGGGTTGAGGATAAAAATTATTTGGATAGAGGGTTTCAATTTACTAGCTAAGTCCATGGCCAAAAAAAGCAAGCAAAGCTTAGAAGTAATGCAAAGAGATTAGAACACTATTACTAGAAACGTGTACTAACATCAATGCCAAGTAAGTGAAGGCTTGGAGGGTTTGTGGTACCCAATCTCCGTAACCTTTTCAAACCATCAGCAAACTGCAGCTGGACCTAAAAGATTAAAGATTCAGAAAAAGACTAAACTAAATGTAACACTAAACAGATCTTCCAAAATAGAATTATTATAATTATAGGGAAGTGCTAAACCCATTCGGGGCCATAAAACGCCTGGGGAAAAGGAGGTAATCAGGCTTGATCCATGGAAGAGGTGGATATTATGTTCATAAAGGATCATTAAATATGTATAGACCATACAGAAGAGGGTACCTCCAATTCCTTGAATCAACAGCCCTTATACTAGCATTAAGACATAACCAGCCCCTGATGGGTTCCAAAACAAGAATATTGCTTGCAACAAAAGTTGAAAAAATATAAATTATAAATCTATTGTATATTCTAAAAACATATTTTCTTAATTTATATTAATACTTATACTTTATGTAAAGCACAAAACCTTTGATAGTCAGTCAACACAATGACTGGTAAAGACTCAAGCCTCCATTTACCAGAGTGAAACACAATACCTAATTGAAACCTCTTGTAATTATGTATAATTTTTATGGAAAACTCCCTATGAGAGTTATAGCCATTACAGAATAAGTATGTACAGTATATCTGTTTTGTGATCAAATATTACATACAGCCTATTTTTTTTTGGTGTTTTTCTTAAGATTACATCCATGGTCCGAATTTGCTCCCATGCAGTTAAGTACCAACCAAAGCTGAAGATGGGAAGGTCAAGTATACTGTAATAAGTTAATTGTCAATGAGGTTTAGTTTTATATTTTCAAAGGTAAAAATAACATATGCTATACTGTACTATCCAAGACATGGAAAACAAAACATATTCATTCCAGTGAATACATCTCATTCCCAAAGTTATTCCATAATAATAATAACAGTAATAATAATAATAATAAATTTATTTCTTTTCTGCAGTATACAGGTAGTGTAGCTTCATTGTAATAAAACACTGTTAGGCACAAAAAGCCACAAGCATGCAGTGCATTTCTTATGTATCTAAGTGTACTATATTTGCATGTTTTGAGCCTACCTAGATACATTAACTATTTTGTATTATAAGTAAAATTATTTTATTACATTTGGGGGGAAGCACTAAACCCATATGGGTCATTCAGTGCCTACCTGGGCAATTATTCTGTATAAAATTTTTAGTATCATATTAAACTGGCTATATATTTTTTGTACAAACATCTAATAAAATACTGTACATGTTCTTTAATGATAGAAAGATTAGCATAAAATATACAGTGGTACTTTGGGATACAAAGCTTCATTCCAGAAGGCTGTTCGAGTGCCAATATGAAACAAATTTATTCTCAAAAATACACTTACAAAAGTACTTACATAACTGTTCGAGTTTTGAACTGTTCGTATCCCGAGGTACCACTGTAGTTTATCGACATACCACGATACTAAATTTTCCTTTATTATCTTACCTACACACATAGGTAATTTCTTTAAGCTAGTAATGAAGATACTTGAGGGCCAGGTCCCAAAACCACACATTACCATAACAGTAAATGGGAATGAAAGGTACGGGAGAAAGTGTAAAATATACTCTGTGAATAACAAAAAGGCACAATACCATGACTGGAACAATACACAAATAACCCACACATAGGCCTATATATACTCCCTCCTCTCCTTTTTGTTAGTGTGACTTTGTAACTGGTCCAAGTCGGACTAAAATGTCGTTGTAAGCTCCTCCTATGTGCGGGTTGTGTGTATACACTCTGTGAAAATCAGACACGCCACGGACACAATAAGAGAACAGTGTCAACATCCGTGGTCCATCAGCAGTATAAGTTTTAGGTACAGGTAAACGTAAGTACAATTATCTTAGTGTAAATTACCTAGGATAACCCAAATGAAGTGCTATTGGTGTCCTTGGAGCAAGACCCAATTCCTTGGATCAAGAGCCCATCATCAGCATCAAGGAACCACCTCTAAGGTTATTTTCAGCCACAATAAAGGTGAATAAGTTGGTTTATAACTTACTGGTTGTTTAGGAGGTATAGCTTCTCCACCGGCGTCACCATCCCTGATGATAACATTCACTTCCACCTCGTCCTCTGATGCTTCTCCCTCTTCTAACTCATCTTCTTCCATCCTGGCATCTCCCTCGTCATCTGTCAACTCTCCTTCCTCAGGTTGAAGGTCATTAGGTACCTCAATCTTCAAATTAGTGAAGCCCACTCTACTACCTTCCAGTCCCGCCATGTTTGTTCTCTTGTTTACATCTTCACTTCTACTCTTAACATTTATCAACATCTATCTTTACTTTTATCTGCATTACTTTAAAAATATTTATAAATCAATATAATTTTTAATACGAAAAGTAAAGCATGAAATATCTAATAGGAAATACATTAGCATATTGCCTTAGAAACTTGGGGTAACTGACCTAATAATAATAATAATAATAATAATAATAATAATAATAATAATAATAATAAATAATATCACTAATAATATCAAATCATATCAAATAATAAAATAAAATAATAATCAAATATATAAAAAATAAAAAATAATAATTAAATATAAAATAAAATAATCAAATATATATTTTGTTATAATTTTCTAAATTATGTTCACAGGAAAACGCTAAACTTGTTAACAAGGAAATAAGTACTAAACCCTATTGGGTTATACAATAATCAAGGAAAATGTTATGATCCTTTAGGACCAAATAACACATATAGAATAGGGGTATATAAGTCTGATCTATGATAGGAGAGGATTTATCTAATTCCTTGGATCAAAAGCCCATCACAAGCATCAAGGGCAGGTCTCATAACACCTGCTGCCAATATTAATAAGCAGGAAATATGTATGTACTTGCAAGTTGGGCTGTAGTAGGTCTCATGCTGGAGAATGACCTTTTATAAGAACCCCCATTGAAAGCAAGCCACACTGCTTGACATTCTTGGGTTATTGATACAGTGGGGTTAATAATTCCAATAAATTCTATGCCACTGTAACATTATAGGGTTACCCTGGGTTAAATCTAGTATAAACTTAACCACCTGCAGCATCAAGGTAAATCAGTGAATGAAAAAATCACGAACTATATTTCAACTTGCAATTGATTCTGTCAGGGGCAGATCTAATTGTTATATACTGACTTATCTCCAGAAATGTAAAGAGCCTAGAAATAGGTCAGAAATGAAAAGTACTTGTGTTTATATAAAGCAAATTAATTCTTGTGGCTGGAGGAGGGGTCAATGGTCTTTTTTCACCACCACTCACTATTGAATTTGAATGCCCATCACACAAGTTTCAAGCAGCAGCAGAGTATATTCAGATGTTTCATGGGAATACAACAGCATTAATGATGGTGTTGTATTCCAGCCAGGCTCTTCTCTTTGGTGGCAGACTGTATATAACTGCCACTGACATCCCTCAGTGGTCAACATTCCTGCTGGGTAATATGAGGAGTCTTGTGTAATTACTTGTTTCAAGTTACAGTAATAAAATGAAGCTTATTATGTCCCATCTTCTTGAATATATCAAACCCATATTTTAAAATTTTCAGTTCTTGTAACTCATACAGCTTTCTCTGTATATGTAACATAGGTTGCTTATACAAACTCTTACTCAATTTCAAATGTGTAAGGAGGATTTAAAAAATAGAGGACTTATAACATTTTAATATGTGCCTAAAATCATAAAATTATAAATATTTTTAACAATGCTGGATACAGGTTGGTACCCCCTCTCCACTGATGCTTACCAGAATTTGACAAGCACATTGTTATAATTTATTCCATCATACTAAATATTCAGTATCTAGGTACAACAACCATAAACAATTTATAGAAATAGCATATACTATTTAGCAAATATGAAAGCAATAGTTAATATGCAAGAATATTTTATCATATTTTAATTGCAACTGTACACATTTTAAGGGTAGCAAGGGGCTAGTAACCCCTTCTCCTGTATAAAATACTAAATGTAGAAACAAAAGCTTTCGTATCCTACCTCGGCGGGATATGGCTAGTTTGTGGAAAAAAAAAATTAAGAATGTGCAAAACAAGAATTTATCATGAGAAGGCTGTGTTAAGTAAGTATTTAAATTCCAGCGCCTACAGGTACCCTATGCTTTAATTAGGCACTTTCAACTCCATCAGAAAAGATTAAAGATTAAAGGGAAATTTTATTTTTTTTTTATTATCACACTGGGCGATTCCCACCAAGGCAGGGTGGCCCGAAAAAGAAAAACTTTCACCATCATTCACTCCATCACTGTCTTGCCAGAAGGGTGCTTTACACTACAGTTTTTAAACTGCAACATTAACACCCCTCCTTCAGAGTGCAGGCACTGCACCTCCCACCTCCAGGACTCAAGTCCGGCCCGCCGGTTTCCCTGAATCCCTTCATAAATGTTACTTTGCTCACACTCCAACAGCACGTCAAGTATTAAAAACCATTTGTCTCCATTCACTCCTATCAAACACGCTCACGCATGCCTGCTGGAAGTCCAAGCCCCTCGCACACAAAACCTCCTTTACCCCCTCCCTCCAACCCTTCCTAGGCCGACCCCTACCCCGCCTTCCTTCCACTACAGACTGATACACTCTTGAAGTTATTCTGTTTCGCTCCATTCTCTCTACATGTCCGAACCACCTCAACAACCCTTCCTCAGCCCTCTGGACAACAGTTTTGGTAATCCCGCACCTCCTCCTAACTTCCAAACTACGAATTCTCTGCATTATATTCACACCACACATTGCCCTCAGACATGACATCTCCACTGCCTCCAGCCTTCTCCTCGCTGCAACATTCATCACCCATGCTTCACACCCATATAAGAGCGTTGGTAAAACTATACTCTCATACATTCCCCTCTTTGCCTCCAAGGACAAAGTTCTCTGTCTCCACAGACTCCTAAGTGCACCACTCACTCTTTTTCCCTCATCAATTCTATGATTCACCTAAATCTTTCATAGACCCATCCGCTGACACGTCCACTCCCAAATATCTGAATACGTTCACCTCCTCCATACTCTCTCCCTCCAATCTGATATTCAATCTTTCATCACCTAATCTTTTTGTTATCCTCATAACCTTACTCTTTCCTGTATTCACCTTTAATTTTCTCTTTTGCACACCCTACCAAATTCATCCACCAATCTCTGCAGCTTCTCTTCAGAATCTCCCAAGAGCACAGTGTCATCAGCAAAGAGCAGCTGTGACAACTCCCACCCTGTGTGTTGATTCTTTATCTTTTAACTCCACGCCTCTTGCCAAGACCCTCGCATTTACTTCTCTTACAACCCCATCTATAAATATATTAAACAACCACGGTGACATCACACATCCTTGTCTAAGGCCTACTTTTACTCGGAAAAAAATTTCCCTCTTTTCTACATACTCTAACTTGAGCCTCACTATCCTCGTAAAACTCTTCACTGCTTTCAGTAACCTACCTCCTACACCATACACTTGCAACATCTGCCACATTGCCCCCCTATCCACCCTGTCATACGCCTTTTCCAAATCCATAAATGCCACAAAGACCTCTTTAGCCTTATCTAAATACTGTTCACTTATATGTTTCACTGTAAACACCTGGTCCACACACCCCCTACCTTTCCTAAAGCCTCCTTGTTCATCTGCTATCCTATTCTCCGTCTTACTCTTAATTCTTTCAATTATAACTCTACCATACACTTTCCCAGGTACACTCAACAGACTTATCCCCCTATAATTTTTGCACTCTCTTTTATCCCCTTTGCCTTTTACAAAGGAACTATGCATGCTCTCTGCCAACCCCTAGGTACCCTACCCTCTTCCATACATTTATTAAATAATTGCACCAACCACTCCAAAACTATATCCCCACCTGCTTTTAACATTTCTATCTTTATCCCATCAATCCCGGCTGCCTTACCCCCTTTCATTTTACCTACTGCCTCACGAACTTCCCCCACACTCACAACTGGCTCTTCCTCACTCCTACAAGATGTTATTCCTCCTTGCCCTATACATGAAATCACAGCTTCCCTATCTTCATCAACATTTAACAATTCCTCAAATATTCCCTCCATCTTCCCAATACCTCTAAATCTCCCTTTAATAACTTCCTCTCCTATTTTTAACTGACAAATCCATTTGTTCTCTAGGCTTCCTTAACTTGTTAATCTCACTCCAAAACTTTTTCTTATTTTCAACAAAATTTGTTGATAACAGCTCACCCACTCTCTCATTTGCTCTCTTTTTACATTGCTTCACCACTCTCTTAACCTCTCTCTTTTTCTCCATATACTCTTCCCTCCTTGCATCACTTCTACTTTGTAAAAACTTCTCATATGCTAACTTTTTCTCCCTTACTACTCTCTTTACATCATCATTCCACCAATCGCTCCTCTTCCCTCCTGCACCCACTTTCCTGTAACCACAAACTTCTGCTGAACACTCTAACACTACATTTTTAAACCTACCCCATTCCTCTTCGACCCCATTGCCTATGCTCTCATTAGCCCATCTATCCTCCAATAGCTGTTTATATCTTACCCTAACTGCCTCCTCTTTTAGTTTATAAACCTTCACCTCTCTCTTCCCTGATGCTTCTATATCTCCTTGTATCCCATCTACCTTTTACTCTCAGTGTAGCTACAACTAGAAAGTGATCTGATATATCTGTGGCCCCTCGATAAACATGTACATCCTGAAGTCTACTCAACAGTCTTTTATCTACTAATACATAATCCAACAAACTACTGTCATTTCGCCCTACAACATATCGTGTATACTTATTTATCCTCTTTTTCTTAAAATATGTATTACCTATAACTAAACCCCTTTCTATACAAAGTTCAATCAAAGGGCTCCCATTATCATTTACACCTGGCACCCCAAACTTACCTACCACACCCTCTCTAAAAGTTTCTCCTACTTTAGCATTCAGGTCCCCTACCACAATTACTCTCTCACTTGGTTCAAAGGCTCCTATACATTCACTTAACATCTCCCAAAATCTCTCTCTCTCCTCTGCATTCCTCTCTTCTCCAGGTGCATACACGCTTATTATGACCCACTTCTCGCATCCAACCTTTACTTTAATCCACATAATTCTCGAATTTACACATTCATATTCTCTTTTCCTCCTTCCATAACTGATCATTTTAACATTACTGCTACCCCTTCCTTTGCTCTAACTCTCTCAGATACTCCAGATTTAATCCCATTTATTTCCCCCCACTGAAACTCTCCTACCCCCTTCAGCTTTGTTTCGCTTAGAGCCAGGACATCCAACTTCTTTTCATTCATAACATCAGCAATCATCTGTTTCTTGTCATCCGCACTACATCCACGCACATTTAAACAACCCAGTTTTTATAAAGTTTTTCTTCTTCTCTTTTTTAGTAAATGTATACAGGAGAAGGGGTTACTAGCCCATTGCTCCCGGCATTTTAGTCGCCTCATACGACACGCATGGCTTACGGAGGAAAGATTCTTTTCCACTTCCCCATGGACAATAGAAGAAATAAAAAAGAACAAGAGCTATTTAGAATAAGGAGAAAAACCTAGATGTATGTATATATATATATGCATGTGCGTGTCTGTGAAGTGTGACCAAAGTGTAAGTAGGAGTAGCAAGATATCCCTGTTATCTAGCGTGTTTATGAGACAGAAAAAGAAAACCAGCAATCCTACCATCATGCAAAACAGTTACAGGTTTTTGTTTCACAGTCATCTGGCAGGACGGTAGTACTTCCCTGGGTGGTTGCTGTCTACCAACCTACTACCTTTTATATACACCCTTAATACCTAATTAATAGCATGCATGCATGAGTGTTTGATTACCTAATTTTGTATGTATGCAATTACCTACAGTATTAGTGATTATTTAGACTTACTGGGATAAACCTGGAGGTAATCAAGTTTGATCCAAGGAAGGGAAGTTCCACTTCCTTGAATAAAGAGTCCTTCATTTTCATCAAGGCACCCCTTTTGAAAGGTATAAGAGCAGAGCTATGCTCAAGGTGCCCCATCTTCAATGTTTAGTTTGTCACATATAATACTATGTTTAGCTTTTTACATATAGTAATACTAGAGTTAGTAAAACACATCTGGTACAAGTATGTACCACCTTCTCTGGTATCAGATTTCAAAAGTTTCCCTTTAATTGTGAAGAGTTGCATTTTAGCATCCTTTTGGTACTATTTATTTTGTTTACAATTAAACTCTTATTCTCCCTGTTAAAGATGTTTTAAGTTCTCTTCACTCAAGTCACTTAGCAGAAAATATTTGAGCGCTGAAGACAGAACTACACATACAACACTGCTCCTGTAACTACACATCTAAGTCATTCACTCAGAAATTCATGGAAATTTTATTACATGGCAGAATGAGTGTATGGAAAGAAATATATAGTGTAGTACAGTACTTGCATATTTATTAGTCCATATGAAGACAAAGACATTACAGTCAATTGGTAGATCAATGGACAAACAGCAAACACTAAACTAATACTTAGAAAGGGTGATAGGGAGGACCCTTTAAATTATAGTCCTGCCTATCATCATCATTACTGAACAATCTTTAATAGTAAATTAATATTTTATTACAATTTCATAAATAGCTGATCATTTCCAACTTATCAATTATAATTTTACTATTTTAGGGAATATTCATATCTGTGCCTTTATTACTTTTTTACTTCCTGTCACGACCTTCTACTAGATTCACAAAAAAAAAAAAAACTATTTAGTCTTTCAGCATTAAGAGTTAACCCAAAATGCTCAACATACTAAGAGCTTCCATACTGTTATACAGTATTTATATATACTGTAGTTTTGAAATAAACTGATCATTATAATTATTATTAGCTGCATGGGGAAGTGGAACAGAATTCTTCCCCCGTAAGCCATGCGTGTCGTAAGAGGCGACTAAAATGCCGGAGCAAGGGGCTAGTAACCCCTTCTCCTGTATAAATTACTAAATTTAAAAAGAGAAACTTTCGTTTTTCTTTTTGGGCCACCCTGCCTCGGTGGGATACGGCCGGTGTGTTGAAAGAAAGAAGTATCTAAAAAAGTAATGAGGAATTTGATGAAAACACCTGGAGAGCAAAGAACTACTGTTCAACAGGACAGTGCGAGATCAACAAAATCCTGTAACAGTGTATTTAGTACAGTTTAGTACTGTGTTAACAAATGTTCCATGACATGATAACTTACCAAAGTTACTGGCCAGTTTTGCTGAAAAATCCCTACTTTATACAATATCAGGCTTTTTGTAAAGAAGACTGTACAAAATCACTATAAAGGAGAGAACTTAGGAGAAAAGCATTTGCCTTAATTTTTGTCTATTTAAAATTCCAGATCTTCAAATCCCTTCCTCTGTATATTTACTCATAAAAGTGACACAATTACAAAATAACCCCTGTGTTCATATGAAGAGATCACCCACATGGTTATAAGCAATAATAAATAATCAAATTTTACAATACACAATACTGTATATGGATGTCATGCTTGTTAGGCAAATTTGCTGGTTAACTGGACACAGATTTGCCAAACCAAGCATAAATTTCCTGTCGCAGCAAATTCAAGAAAATGAGTTTGATCATGAAATTAATACTGATGTTAAATTATATTAATTTTAGCAAGGTTGTTGCAAAGATACTTTTTTGGCAAAATAAAAAATTTGCATACCATGTTAATTCACATGAAAATATTAGATAAAAATTTAAAATACGTGTTTTAGAGGTTTGTTTAACTCACTGTATAGAGCATGTGTGAATACCTATGTATAGCTACAAGAGCAGAGCTAAGGGCATGGCATCTCATCATCAGCATTTAATCTACTTATTACATATTTTTTTAATTTCGAGTGATTGTAGCATTTACCACTAATTTAATTCTATTCTATTATTCTACCAGCATTTAGGAGAAAAGATTTTATTATCCCTTCTAAACCACTTTTTTTTCAGCTTATAACTGTAGCCTCTTGAGCTTGTTGATGATGCTAAGAAATCTTAAAGTATTTTCTCGAATGCATTTACTTACGATTTTATACGTTATTGGCTATTATATCTCCTTTCTCTCTATCAGCCAATGAGGGCACTTATAAAGATTTTGCCCTTTTTCTGTAACTTTTTTCTAGTTTTGGCAAACCATTTTGTAGTTGATCCTTGGACTTTTTCTATATTATCCACATTCATTAAGGCACAGACAAGACACAACCAGTGCATATTCCATTCCAATTTTAGTCTAATATACAGTGTGAACAGTTCTTTTAGCAATTTTCTATCCATCAACATGAAGACCATTTGTTTGCCAACAATGCATATGCCATCTTTCTTATAATTTTATTTATGTGATTTTCTGGCGAGTCTTACTGATGATGGCTCCTAGACTCTAGTAATGATCTGTTTCTACTCCACTCCAGTTGCTTCTATACTGTGCTAATAGTAATGATCTGTTTCTACTCCACTCCAGTTGCTTTACTGTGCAAATACTACATAGTCGTGACTGGCAATTTGTTCATAGTTTCAGGGGAAAATTTCTTTTAAAATTGGTTTATACCTACCATACGCCACTTACGGGCTATCCAGTCTACTTCTTTATCATTAAAACTTTTGATCACAATGATTTTTTCCTTATCACGCTTGCTTAATAGTTCCTTTAGCATACCTTGCAATCTTCATTCATCTGTTTATATTCTTTTCTATCTGCCGTGTTGTTAGACAGGCTACATCCACTGACTATTAGGACTTTCTGTTTTCTGTGTCTACCACTAGATTTGATAGCATATACAAACTTAGAAGTTTTTATAGCATGAAGTTTCTTTCACAGATATTGCTAACTGTCCATCTTTCTTTCCTATTTTCCACATTGGGTAGTTTTCCATTTTACATTTAGAATGCTTTTACCAGTATGGTCTTAGTTAGGTAAGTTTCTCATTTATAATGTCCATTTTTGACGGTAAAACACTGGAATGGGATACAAGAGAATGTAGTAAGTGCTACAGCCACTGGAGGCCTTTAAAAATTACATGACAAACTAAAGAACACAGATGAGAGACAATGAGTATAACTCAGCTACTATAACTACAGACAGGTACAGTAATTGCAAATAAGGCATTTCAAACACTGTATTAAACAAAACCTTGTATCAAGGAACAACAATGAATGCACATAGCCTATATGAATCTCCTACATTATGAAAAAACTGAAACCAGGATAATTTTTGAAAGAATGTACAAAAACTTAAGTGTGCTGCAGGAGTCGATTAAAGGCATTGTATGCCGATTCCAAATCAAAGATCATCTGTCGAACTTGAGTTTCTGACAAAGTCTCATCTGCTGTCATACCTTCCAGAGTCCCAATCCATTCCTTAACTTTTGCTCGGCCTTCAAAATCCTGTGGAGATGTGAGCAAGGCTTATAATATACAAATAAAAGAGAAATTATTAAATAATACGGAAATCAAAACATGAGAAAGTTAATATATTAATCTCCCAGTCTTGTCTAGTTTGAACATCATACACAAAATTTTATGTAAAGTCTCACTGGATACTTTTCACCAGGTTTCTCCAGATAAAATCCTGATCTCATGAATATTCCAAATTTATGTCTTATGAAATATAGCAGTACCTTGACAAATACGATAGAAACAAAATTGGATTTAAGTGAAGCTAACTTGGGCAATTGTCCAGGAGCCCACACAAAGTCAAAATGAGAAGAGAACACTGAAAACCTACCTCCTGTGTGCAAAGCTCAACATCTGTAGGTAAACAATGACAACAGCTGAGAAATGAGAACAAAGACACTGGTAACAAAGGTTCATTTTAATAAAACACTGTATTAAAAGGATCCTCTGCAAGTGTCTATCCTCAATATTTTTGCTTAAACTACAAAATAGCTCTATAATCATTAGTAGTAGCAGCAACAACACTCTAAAGGAGGGGTTAGAGGTATCTGCTGTTTGAAGGGGCATCTTCATTGTCTTATTTGTATGCCCCTGGCAAGACAGTGATAATGTAAATGATGGTGAAATTGTTTCTTTTCAGGTCACCCTGCCTCAGTAGGAAATGTCCCGTGTGTTAAAAGAATATTGCTACTACTAATAATAAAAAATTTAACACCAGCTGTCTCCCACCAAGTCAGAGTGACCCAAAAAATAACAAAAGTTTTTCCTCTTTTTACATTTAATAAGTTATACATGAGAATGGGCTACCAGCCCCTTACTCCCAGAATTTTAGTTGTCTCTTACGACACACACAGTTTATGGAGGAAGGAGTCTTCTTCACTTCCCATGGAGAAATAATAATAATAAATTAATCCAGCAAAGAAACTCAGAAATTCAAATCTTGAGCCTTGTCTCTTTTCTGATAGTGATCTTTTTAAACACTTATCAAATTTGATAACGTACTTGTGGTATCACAGACAGTCTTGTCATGTTTTCTAGGAGGTCCTTCAAGTCTGGCTGCAGTTCATCATTTGCATTGATACCTAACCTCAGTTTGTCCATGACAGTGATGAACAACTGAACAAAAGAAAAGATTAAATTTCAAACTTATATTTAGAGTAATATAACTACTAATATAAAAAAAATTTAAACATGTAGTATATATTTATCTAATGAATTTTCTTGTCCATTCTGATACGATTTTTATTAACCTATTACATATCTCCCGTCATCTAACCTGAATTTCCAACTATCGGTAATTTTGAGCTACTTGTTTCAATAATTTTTTTCTTTATTAATTCTTTCAGTATTAAGCATTTTAGCCATTTTTATGCTTTAATATTTAGCTTATTGTACATGTGTGTGAAATTTATACAATACTGTGTGCAGTGTTCAATTTTTTATTACATACAAGACTATAAAAACTTTAAAATTTATTTATTTTATTTTGACTTAAAACCAGTATGAGTGAAAGAAAAACAATGTACCAGAAAGCTTACTGATTTCAAGAATAAAGTTTGCTACTTACAGATACTATATCAGCAATGCACTTGCTGGTATTGCCCTTGTCATCCTTAATGGTGATTGGACGATCTTCACGTATACGATCTAAAGCTGCTGGACAATCAAGCTGAAAATGTGAACATAAATGAAAAATTACAGAGTTGGTTATCTGTGTAGCAAATTCATTTTTTTATGCAAAAATCAGAGGTACCACTTTTCCCAGTGATTTTTTTTTATACGCTTCTCTTATGTATTTAATGCTTTAATCCATTTTCTACACCTTTATATCTAACATTAATATTTTTTCCACAAGGTCTGTATTTCACCATATTTCTTACCATTAATTTACTGTCATGTGTTTGCTGAAAGTAATCATTGGTTTCTCACTATTGATACCATTAACATCTTGTCCCAACTTGCTGTATCTTCTCCATCTCTATTCAATCACTCCACAAACTGAAGATCACGGAATCAGTTTCAAATAACACGTAATTCTTTTGTAATTAACCATTTGTCATCAGCAACCTTTCTTATTGTACTTATTACTGAAGTTAACTAACTGCATATGAAGTCCTACTTAATAGTCTATGTCTAGTTCTTAAGTAACATTTAAGCCTTATAATTAGTTTGCCCAATATGCAGTGCATAATTAATGGCCTTCTTTTGTGCCTACCAATGCTTTATTAAATGTAAACTGCATTATTTGTACTGCATATAGAAATAAAAATTGCATTGTATTATAATACTTGGCCTGGTCTTTGCTAGAAAGAAAAAAAATTCAATCAAATCTATGTAAACCCATTAAGAAGGAGCATTCACATTCTACTGAAAATAACTTATGCTCTGAAACATGACTTAATAAAGACTAAATCATAAGAAAGAAAAATGCAATTCTTTAAAGCAGTATTTGACTAAAAATATTAATAAAATTATCATTAATAATAATAATGACAAACTGATTAACAATCATAAAAAGAGTATAAATAATTTTTACCAAGAATTCTGTAATATTTACATAATTGAAATTAAACAGTCTAGTCCAAAAAGGGTATGTATATGAAGAAATATTAAAGAATAGTTTAAGGGAAAGTCTGGAGGGCTGTGAAAATATAAAAAAAAAAAGGACTTGCAACAAACATAGGAAGTGGGACAATCCAAAGACTTATCAGAGAAACAAAAAAACCCAGAAATGAGTAAACAAATAATGTAAATCAAGAAATTTGTTGCAAGTCTCATGAAAGATGAATTAGTATGAGAGGATGAGTTGGTATAGAGGTAAGATACAATCTCACTATTGCTTACAACTTATAGACAATTGTAGAGCAGAATAAAAAAAGTTTTCTATGTAAATTAGCTAGAAAACTAACCTTGTACTTTTTGACAAAGGCTTCCACTGTAGGGTATTCATCACACTGTACCAGTTTAAAGGCAGCTTTATATTGAACAAGTAGTTTGCTGCACCAGGCTGTGTACTCCTTGGGTGGAACCACATCCTAAAAACCAACATCAAAAGACTGTAGAAAATATATTTTACTGCTAACATTAAAATAATGACTAAGAAATAAAATAAAAATATAATTACTATACAGGTGGGCCTGTAAAGTGAAACATAGCCTTTTTTCAATGCCTCAACAGAGCTACATTAATCATACATAAATAACCTGCAGAGAGGAGAGGGGGCTTACAACGACATTTCAGACCGACTTGGACCATTAAGGGTTATTTGTGAATAGTTCCAGTCACGGTATTGTGCCTTTTTGTTATTTATCTACATAATCATACATTAAGGTTGGAACAATTACTTTTCCAGCTGATGTTTAAAACATGTTTCATTAAGTTTCCTGTCTTACAACACAACACTAGGTACCATAGTTACCAACCTTAATGTACATCTTCTCCAGAGATTGTAGAGTATTCATAACAGCATAGAGCTCAGCAAGGTTGTCATACCTGAAAAAAAAATTAAGACTATAATTCAATCCTTCACTTATGATCTATTAACAAAATGTCATAATATATAATGTTATTACAGTATAATATGTAACTTAATTTGAAAAAATACGTCATAATACCATGGCTAGGAGGAACTTCAAGAATCCTATAAATCAGAAATGATAACTGGAAAATGTTTCAGTGTATTCAGGATAATTGTTGCAAGTGAGAAGGAACAAGGTGAATGCCAGAAGATGGAGCAAGATCATAGCAAATAAAGAGGCAGACACTGCCATTAGCCATTACATTTGATGATCAAACCATTTGTTAATATACTGGGAAGAGAGTATCTACAGGAGCAAATCTAAGGTCATGGTCAGGATGGTGTGCATTAGTGCCAGTTCACAAAATCAAGACAAGGTGGGAAGATAATTTTAGAATAGGGTATGCTTTTACAGTTGAAACTTTAAATCTACTCAGTAGCCTTTAGTAAACCATAGAGTCAAATCTAGGAAGAAAAATGCTTGAAATTACCTTACATAGTGACACTTATTAAGAACACTTATTAAGCAACACTTATTAAGAATTCTCTGGAAGCCAAAACATTCCCAGAAACATATGTATAACAAAATGAGCAAGGGTTATACCAATCTACAATGGGGAGAATCCCAATGACATAAAAATCAATTGGTACAGGAAAATTTCTAACCAAATGATCCTAGATAAATTATAAATTCCTGAATCTATAACTAGACAAATGAAACCAGCCCACATATCCAGAACCCAACAAAAGCTTCAAAAACAGAGCCCATTCAGCCTATGCTGGATTAGGCACTAATCTACCTCTATTCCACAGTGTTTGTGCTAGTGCATCTACAACAGCAAACTAGTTATATGTCTTAATCTCAAGATAATTTTTCTTTACAAAATATTTTATCAATCCGAGAACTAACAAATTCTAGCACTTTAATTAACTTTACAAATTTACCACAGCTCAAGTTCATTATATTATCTAATCTAAGTTTTTCATTAGTTTTCCTGATATTTTTTTTTTGTTTTCTAGACACCCTTAATGTACATTATTATTATTATTACATTAATTGGGAAGAACTATCCAGTAGGGGTTATACAGAGCTTAGGGGAATGGAGGGCATTCAGACAATTCAAGAGATTGGAGCACAAGTCCAATTCCCCAGATCAAGAGCCCTTCATAAGCATCAAGGAACTTCATTCAAGGGAACACCTAATGAGCACTATTTACATCAACTTTCAAAAAATATAAAATATATGCCCAAAATGCAGTGCAACATCATGGGCTTTTCAGAAAAGAGAATAAACAAATTGGAAAACCATCAATGTATTTTATTACTTTTATGTGATTTCAAAAATAAATTTTCTCCATCATGTACTTTAAAAGTTCTAATCTCACACCAATCTAGCATTAAAAAATACAAATAATGATCACTGATATATTTATTCAAAATAATCAAACAACATACAGCATAAAAGACATATGAACAGAGTAAACCTTCTAGTTATTGACATTTCACTCTCGGTGGAGCTTTATTAGGTACAGTACATATTTCATAAAGCTCCACAGAGAGTGTATACCTGGAGAGGGTTTCGGGATCAATGCCCCCGTGGCCTGGCCCATGACCAGGCCTCGTGGTGGATCAGGGCCTGATCAATCAGGCTGTTACTGCTGGCCTCACATTAACCAACGTACAAACCACAACTCGGCTGATCAGATACTGACTTTCTGTGCCTGTCCAGCGCCTTCTTGAAGACAGCCAGGGGTCTATTGGTAATCCCTCTTATGTATTCTGGGAGGCAGTTGAACAGTTGAGTGAAATGAAATATCTTTAAATAAAGGGCTTACTCTATCCACGTGTTTTATATTTACCATTTGTTGGCTTCTACCCAAATAACATATATATAACAAATAAAAGAACATTATTTACTAGTAAACACTCACTTTTCTCTTTCCCGAGCATTAGTATAAAGCTTAACCTCTTCATAAAGCTCAGGGCGATTATGATCTGAAAAAAAAAGCTTTCAGTAAAGGCTAATATAATATACAAAGATGTTAAACATAAATATCAGCTGTTCCTAATTCAATCACAATGATTAAGATAAGATTTTATTTGGATTTTTAACCCAGAGATAATCCAGGATGACACAATAAATTCAGTGGGACATCAAGGACTGTGTCTTATTTCCATTGGGAACTTAGAAATGCCATCCCCAGGCTGCAACTCACAACAACCAGCTAGCATTCAGGTACCTAGTTACTGCTAGGTGAACATACCCAACATTTCACCTGCACTGAAGACTGATCCCACACACCTCAGTGTAAAAAACTTGCATTTGTGGTCACAGTGGTGCCTATGCTAACCTTCCTATGGTGTAGAAATATACCTAGTTGAACGAATCTTATTGTGGCTACTTGGTCCAGTGGCTAATGCGACGGTCTGGAGTTTTGAGAGTCTCTGACCGCAGGTTCAAATCCCGCCCATGGTATGGTTTGTTTGCAATCGTGTCATTACGATTTCACGAGTCACCTCAGTGTAAGCTGAGGAAGCTACCAACCAAGCCACAAGCACCTCTGCAGCTCAGTCTCGTTAGGGCGTGTTTCCTTAAGACACCTGCGATCATTGTTCACCTAACATAAATTGGTACCTGGGTGTTAGCTGACTGGTTTGGGTCACATCCTGGGGACAAAATTACCCTAAGTTGCCAGAAATACTCTGCATAATCAGGGGCTTTCTATATAGTATATCACTGATGTCAGTTACATGGGCCCTGTGGCCTGGCTGGCAAAGCTCTCGCTTCACACACTGAGGGTCCAGGTTTGATTCCCAGCAGGGTGGAAACATTGGATACATCTCCTTACACCTGTTGTCCCGGTCACCTAGCAGCAAGCAGGTACGTGGGTGTTAGTTGACTGGTGTGGGTCACATCTTGGGGGACAAGATTAAGGACCCCAATAGAAATAAGACAGTCCTCGATGACGCACTGACTTTCTTGGGTTATCCTGGGTGGCTAACCCTCCGGGGCTAAAAATCCGAACAAAAACTTATCTTACCTCGTGGTCCGTATAAGTTGTATCGTGTACTTGTAGAAATAATGATTGTTATATTATTATTATTACTGGGGTCCTTAGTACCTAAATAAATTTACTTACCTAATAAGGGGTTTTCTATAAAGTACCTATATGTCAGTCACCTCAACTGTGTAATATACTCCACTTTATATTATTATTATTATAATCAAAAAGAAGTGCTAAACCTACAAGGGTCATACAGCTCCACTTTATACAAATTATTATAATCAAGGGGAAGCGCTAAACCCGTAGGATTATACAGCGCCTATAGGGGGATGGAAGGTATTTAGGCTTAATTCATGGAACTGGAGCACAGATCCAGTACCCTAGATCAAGAGCCCCTTACCAGCATCAAGGAACCTTCCTTAAGGGGTCCACTTTATATGAATAAAGTTTTTGTATATAAATATTACCCTGAGTAGTGTTGGAAGACAAGGCACCGAACATTGCTGTGTAATGGCAGACTTCACGCTAGTTATGTCTTTCCTCTATATATGTAGGACCACCACACACTTTCCTTCTTTGTAGCAAGTGTGAGGTGTAAGTAGAAGAGAGAGAGTGTGTGTGGCTGTAAGTAGGAGACACTTAAATAAGAGATGTCAGGTGCACAGCTGACTCTTCTTTTTGTTGTTGAGATTGTTAAGAGTCACCAAAGTTTACACCTTATTGAACCCGGGTTCACGGGAGTCAGGGGAGACATTAGTTTCTCACCTATGTGTGGTTGCAGGGGTTGAGCCATAGCTTCTGGCCCCGTAAATGGACATAGATGCAACTAAATTTATTTAAGTACTGGTATACATAAAAACAATTATCATACATAGTGTAAATAATTTAGGATAACCCAGAATAAGTCAGACAATGTGACTTATTTCCTTTGAACCCCAATGAAACATGTCACTGTTAGTGGCTTTCTTTGTGGTTAACAATATTTCACTACATGTAAACTACACATTGTATACTATGCAAAAAAGGAAAATTTTGAATTTCATTTTGAATGAAGAGGACTGGGCTTTCTTGCTGGCTCCATGAGATCTGGTAAGGCGAGACACCATGGAAAAATTTATGAGAGTAGAAAGGACCCCAATAGAATAAGTAAGTAAGTAAGTAAGTAAGTTTATTCAGGTATACACAAATACAGTTACATAGAATTATCATACATAGCAGCATATGTGTAGAGAACCTAGGATAACCCATTCAGTCATTTTGACTTGTTTTGGGGTAATGCTATGTTCTCAACACATATGCTGCTATGTGTGATAATCTATGTAACTGTATTTGTGTATACCTGAATAAACTTACTAAAGGGACAGCTGCAAAGTGCAAATTTCAGGAACAAGCAGGAGTTAGCAAGTGAAGCTTCTACAGACATTTGAAGTGGCATCTTGCACAGATGTTTGTCAGATTCCATAGAAGAAGAAATTGGAGTGCAGAGGTAGCTTTATTCTGCCATAATTGGCAGAAAGAATTAAGAATGATCTCCGTTGTTCCTCTTATGGCGACTGACTGCTCAAAATTGAGCTATACGTAAGTTTATTCAGGTATACACAAACACAGCTACATAGATTATCATACATAGCAGCATATATGCAGAGAACCTAGCATAACCCAAAAAAGTCAGTGATTTATTTCCATTGGGATGATAGAGACAGGATCTATACATAGTTTTAAGAACAGGTATGATAGGGCTCATGCAGCCAGGAGAGGGGGAAAAACCTTTACTGGACAGGAAAGAAGTCATATTTCTAACATTTGTTCATTAGCTTCCTTTCTTATTGTACACATAATTGTGGTGAAATGCATAAATAGTCTTTAAGTATTAGGATTAGTTTGCTTTGTTTGTACCTAACAATGCTTTATTGCATCTAAACTACATTATTTTTGTACTGTATAAAAATAAATGAAAATGTGAATCTTGAGCTGAGTACACAACACTGGAATCAACACCAACAGGCTTTTGGTTGGCCTGATGGACCTGATGGACCTGACTAACTGGTGAGCAGCAGCAGCAGCAGGAAGAAGGAGTGTCAGTGTGTGATGACACAGCTCCTAGAGAAGGAAAACATGGGAATTTCATCACTAATGTACGAGAGTTTATTTAGGCACAGGTACACATAAGTACAATTATCATACACAGTGTAAATTACCTAGGATAACCCAACAAAGTCAAAGTGATTTATTTCCATTTAGGTCCTTGTATTTCCAGGGGTAAGTAAGGTTAGACATTAAACATTCACTAATACTAAGTCTCAGCGGGGCCAGGAGCTGAGAATCGACTCCTGCACCCTAAAATAGGTGAAGTTTCTCATAACAAACACCAGCTCCACCTACCTAAATTTTTATTTATTTTTCCTCTCTCATAAAGTACAAAATTGGGTGAGAAATCTTTTGATCCGAGGAAGTGGACGCACCCTTTCCTTATCAAAACTAAATATTAAAGGAACCATCACCCCTACGGGTTTAACTCTTCCATATGGATATTATAACAGTAAAAATACTTGAGTGAATATTAGTAATACCGAGAATAATTATATAAATAATTAAATATATATATTAAAGATTAAAGATGTTATCTTCATTGTAGAACAATAAGAAAATATTATAACCTTTATACTATAATAATAAGGTAAAAGGACCCCAATGGAAATAAGTCACTCTGTCTGACTTTTTTGGGTTATCCTAGGTTCTCTACACATATGCTGCTATATATGATAATTCTATGTAACTGTATTTGTGTATACCTGAATAAACTTACTTACTTACTTACTTACTTATATTTTAGCTTGACAAAGTTAACATTATTTTCAAAAATATAATATTTTCCAGTCAATTTTCGTACAAATATAATATTTTCTTCGTAATTTTTTTTATAATAAGTATTTATAATATTGTTTGTACATATATTTAATACTGCTGTTTGAAAATGTATTAAAATAATGTTATGCAGATATACTTCTTTATATAACATTTTAACAATAATTTAATTATAAATTGCACATAACAATACATATAAGAACATTATATATATATATAAATATAATTTGTAATATAAATTAGTTTTCTTGGTGAGGTAGTTGATAATATTTGTTCCACTCAGCAGCAGCCGCCATCACCGAGGTCTTCCCTGGGAAGGTACGTGTGTTTTTATCACGCTTCATCCACGTTATAGTCGGTTATTTACTTGTAATACATGAATATATTTGTTATTTATCCAAGAAATATTATTGCTAGGAATGGCTACGAAGGTATTTTTTAGGTTTGTAAGAAATGCTGGAGGTGTTTTGATTTTTAAAAATTGTGGCCATGTTGGGTTGCATCACTGACCATGCTCTCGTTCAAGTTATTTCTTACACCGTAGATTAATGCCGGTATAAAGAATATAAGAATGAACGAATAGGCCTACTGACACGTTCGGCAGGTTAAATTCGCACTGCAAGCCTACTGGTCACTGCTAGGTACGGTTTAACTCTCCCAATTTTGGTCTGTTTTAACCTAATTTTAAACCTATGCCATGTTTTTCCTTCAGTGATGCCACTTGGGAGTTTATTCCACTTATCCTCAACTTTTACCGAACAATCGGAGTCCTATATTCTTTCAAACTAAATATTTCCAACTTGCTCATTACAGAGTCCTGTCTCTTGTTATTCTTTTCATAAATTTAGTTATATCCTTATTCATTGCTGTTGTCCATTAACATACCATCGTATCTAATTATATTCTACAGATTGCAGATTCAGGTCTTTTCTTGACGTAAGAAAAAAAATTTAAATATAAACTATTGTCATCCTTCTTTGTTTTCCAGCTCATTTATAAGTATTCTGTAATATGGAGACCAGAACTTGGCACAGCATAATCTGAGGCCTTACCAAGGATATATAACGTATAAACTCGATGTATAGGAGAGGACACCAATAGAAGTGTCACTTGGACTTTTTTGGGTTATCTTAGGTAATCTACATAGGCTGCTATGTATGATAATTTGTGACTATTTGTGTACCCATACCTGAATAAACTTAAGAGGATTATATTAGCGTTTTGAACACTAATGCACTGTTGTCTTGGCTTTAAGTTACTGCTAACCAGAGCTAAATCATGATGTACTATAAATATATAGGTGGGTGTGAGTTGCACCTGACTAGCTTATGCCAGTATGACTGCTGCAGTGGGTAAAGTAAAATTTATAAGGCAGAAATGTGTCTTTAGACCTTAATTTTATTTAGCTAATTGACAGTAGCTTCAGATTGTCATTTATTCCATCAATTTTTTGATAATTATCTATAATTCTAAACTAAATCTCCTTTGTAGAGGTTGATCACATTTTTTTTCCCCACTCGTCTAGGACTATAATGCTCATGTCCTCAGGTTGTTCAACTCTATATCCTTGGTTAGGCCTCGTTTACATTATGCTGCACAGTTTTGGTCACCGTATTACAGAATGGATATAAATGCTCTGGAAAACGTACAAAGGAGGATGACAAAGTTGATCCCATGGATCAGAAATCTTCCCTATGAGGATAGACTGAGGCCCTGAATCTGCACTCTAGAAAGGTGTAGAATTAGAGGGGATATGATTGAGGTGATAATTGGAAGACTGGAATAAATAAAGGGATGTAAATAACGTGTTGAAAATACATAGCCTAGACAGGACTCTTAGCAATGGTTTTGAGTTGGAAAAATTCAGATTCTGGAAGGATATAGGAAAGTGCTGGTTTGGTAATAGTTGTGATGAGTGGAACAAACTCCTGAGTAGTTAGGCTAAAACGTGTAGTTTTAAAAATAGGTTAGATAAATACATGAGTGGGTGTGGGTAGGTGCGAGTTGGACCTGATTAGCTTGTGCTACTAGATCAGCTGTCATGTTCCTTAAGTGAATGTGACCTTACCTGACTAGGTTGGGGCATTGGCTTGAATCGGTGGGAGACTTTGACCTGCTTCGCATGGGCCAGTAGGCCTGCTGCAGTGTTCCTTTACGTTATGTAAATAACTTGTTCACTTAATTTTTTTTCCTGTCGTTTATTTTTCAGTTTAAATACTAAGCTGTTTTGGTTTTTAAGGTTATAATTCATGACTGATTTCTACATTAATTTTTTTGGACTGTCCTAGGTAATTTGCATTGTTACTATGTATCAATGATGACTTGGACACTTGTACAACACTATCTTCAGCCAGTCCTCTTTTTTTTAACACTGGTAGTCTTCCATTGAGGTAGGGTGACCTGAAAAATAAATTTTCATCACTTCACTGTTTTCCCAGGGACAAGACATCACAGCTTAGATGCTGCTCTGAACTGAAATATACCCAGTGTAGGCACTACTTCTCCACTCTAGCACTCCATATTTATCTTTTAATCACACGTCTCTTCCCAACACCTTTGCATTCACATCTTATGACCCCATCTTTAATATTAAACAACCATGGTGACATCCCTGTCTAAGGTCCATTTTTACAGGAAAATATAACTTTCTCGCATACACAAACTTGAGCTTTGCTATCTTCATAGTCTTGACTGCTTTAAGAAGCCTACCTCTTGCCTACACTTGCAACATCTATCGCATTGCTCCCCTGTCCACCCTATCATATGCCTTTTCTAAATCCCCAGATGCCTGTCTACTTCAACGTCAGTTCTTGGTTTACACATCTCCTCTACTTCCTAAAGTCTCATTGTGAATATCTATAACTATCCAATTCAAGCTACTTGAGCAGAGCTTTGCTTGTGGCATCCTGTCTTAGATAATTTGTTCATATAATCTTTTAAACTTGATGGCTGTCATAATATCCATTGAGCTGTTTGGAATGGTGGCCTCTAGTAAGTAATATTGCAGGTATGAAATACTATTGCTTAGGTTATTATTGTTATTTAAAGCATATGACTAGTGGGAAATTTTTGGGATGTAATTCTGATATTTGATTACCCATTTCTGATGCTTTGCATGAAGTTCTTTGCAGTATTTTAATTAAAGTACAGTAGTAACTTCTATTTTCGTTTACAGGAATTCACAGCTGGTATTCAAGCTTAATGGTGCTTCATCTAAAGAAATAATTTGTAGTATTCCTTTGGCTCCATTTCTCTCATTTCTAATGGTGGCCTCTTGTTAGTCCTGTTGCAGGTATGGAATACCTTTGCTCAGGTTATTACTGTTATTTTTAGCATATGATGATTAGTGGAAATTTTAGGGACGTAGTTCTGATATTTGATGAACAAGCCCATTTCTGATACTTCACATAGTTCTTTGCAATATTCTAATTAAAGAAAGTACAGTAACTTCAGTTTCATTTACAGGAATGCACAACTGGTGTACAGCCTAATGGTGCTTGGTCTGTTCACCCCAAAATCTGGAGCAAAGGTTGTCAGCACCTACTCAGCTTGGGTGGTCCAAAAGAAAAAAAACTAATTCTCTTCCCCTCCCCTGAATTTTTTCTTTGAGAAAAAACACTGGCTAAATTTTAAACCTGAATTGGATATATTGAGGGGTGACTGCTTGATTATCTGGTGTATTACTATATACACTAAACTCTCGACTACATATTCGATATCAGAGCATCCGACTCGATTGCTTGCTTATGTTCCCAAGTCCTAGCATCTAGGGTGTAGGGTTTCCCGTAGTGGTCAGTTTCAACCCCCAAGGGTCAGTAAATGTCTAGGGACATGGTTGCATGGTGTATCTGATTTATGTATGTTTGGTATTCCTGTTTTTTCTGTACTGAGTGGACTCCCTCACCTCAAACTGTTTGAGAACCAGTACATTCTCAATACCCATAGTGAGAGGAGTGGTACCAAAGAAGTGATTGTTGTGCATTTGCTATAAATTTGGCATTGTAACACCCACAATGGCAGCTGTTAATACCAAGAAAGTGCAGACAGTATTCACAAGAATACTTAAAATCTGGATTCGTAACTTCATTTACAAATGAAACGATGCCAATGTGCCTATTATGTGAAGACTGAATTCAGTAATGATGCCATGAAACCTTCAAAGATGAAAGACCACCTTGAGAGGGTTCACTTTGATGAGACAAATAAAGACATTGACTATTTTAAGGTACTGAAAGAACAGTTTAAAAATCGACCAAATTTTAAGACTTTTTTTTTTTTTTTTTTTTTTTTTTTTTTTTTTTTTTTTTTTTTTTTTTTTTTTTTTTTTTTAAGCCCCTGCCAATATTGATAAATTAGGACTGAAGGCATCATACAATATCTCCCTTACCATAGCAAAGAAAGGAAAATCACATAAAATTGGTGAGGAAATCTTAATTCCAGCAATTGCAGAAGTGATTGAGTCTGTTTTGAAGAAACTGTCAACCTATCCTAAAGTCTGTCATTGAGTGACAATACAGTTCAACGACGAATTGACGAGATGGCCAGGGATGTGTACGAATGGTATATAATACCGACAAGATGAGAGTAAGACACATGTGCAACATCTGGGTATCTTTATTGTAGACGTTTCGCCATCCAGTGGCTTTATCAATACAAATTCTAGGACATAACTTGAAGACAGTAGAACTATGTACAGAAGATGAGGTAATCAGTCCCTCAACCTAGGAGTAGGTGCGAACAGCACCATAGTCGTGGAGATTCTGAAGCAGAAGAAAGAATCCTGGCGCTTATATAGTAACGTCAGGTGAAGCAGACGAGGGCAAATTCACTGGTAGGCGGGATTCCCCAGTGGAAGTAGGTCCTTACCAAAGAGATGGGTTAGTAGTAGTAGTAGTTGTCGTGAAGGTTATGTACATGTCCTAGAATTTGTATTGATAAAGCCACTGGATGGCGAAACGTCTACAATAAAGATACCCAGATGTTGCACATGTGTCTTACTCTCATCATGGCCAGGGATGTTGAAAAAACCCTTGCAGCAGAGCTTCAGCACTCCAGGTTTTCTCTCCAACTCGATGAGTCTACTTTTGGCAACTCAAATATTCTCGTGGCCTATGTGAGGTATTATAGTAGAAGTAGAGTGCATTATTGATTAACTTTTGTTTGCCAAGTATCTTAAAGTTGATTCAGGAGAGAATTTTTCATTGTTTGGAAGAGTATTTAGAGGCACAATATACCCCTCAGCAATATTACTGCAGTGGCTACTGATGGTACATTAGCAATGGTTAGCTGCTACAGAGGATTTGCCACTTAAGGAAAAAGTATCTGATGTATGTACTGTTCCTTGTGTATAACAATTAGACACCATTTTGTTGCAAAGTAACTGTGGTGAACTGCATAATGCCGTACAAGTGTGTATTGGATCAATTAACAAAATTAAAGCGCATCCACTCGACTCAATTGTTCGCCATACTATGTGAAAAGAATTATGAAACCCTGAACCAATTCCTTTTGCACACTGAGGTAAGGTGGCTGTCTAGGGGTGATAGTTTGCAAAGGCTTGTTGACTTTTACAACTCGGCTGTGCAGTTTCTAACAGGTGCAAACCCATCACTGTGTGAAGAATTAAAAAGGTGTAAGAATTCTGTTCTATTTGGCAGACCTATATTCAGAATTTGATGAAGTACAGAAATGCCTGCAGGGTAAAGATGTTAAGATTATTCAGGCCAGGACAATTCTAGTGGGCTTCAGTCAAAATAGACCAATTTGAAGCTTCACTGTCACAAAGATTTTAAATTCTTTTCAAATTTACAGCAGTTGCAAGAAAGTGGAAGCCTTTCAGATGTTGACCTGGAGATATACACAAAACACCTTGACAAATTAAAGGAAGACTTTAAAAGACTCTTTGAGGACCTGGAAAAAATGCACGTGCCTGACTGGATTCTTAGACCATTTGATATGGAAATGCAAAATGCAGATGTTTACTTGCAATTGCAGGAAGACCTCTTTAATATGACAATGGATCTGGAAGCAAAGCATTGTTCAGAAGTAAGAGCTTAAGTGACTATTGGAGAAGTGTAAATACTGTTGCTAAATACCCCCGGCTTTGTGCAGTGGTAGCCATTTTTACTTTCTTTCCCAAGTTCAAACGTAGTTGAAGCTGGTTTTAACCATGTAAGTGCAATTCTAACCAAGCAGAGGAACAGACTGAACCTGGAAGAGCATGGTGACCTGCGACTAAAACTCTCCAGTCTCCCACCCAATGTCAGTGCCCTTGTTGATGCTCATCAGATGCATCCTTCCCATTGATGAGATCAACAGTTTCAGTAAAATAGGGTACGTTGAAAGTTATACTTCTCATCATATAAATTTTGTAACGCTAGCCACCTCTCGCCGAGGCAGGGTGACCTAAAAAAGAATCTCCATTCTTGCCATAGGCCGTACGTATAGATGTTTTTAGATGTTCCTCCAAGCAGCAAATGTCTCGGACCCCTTCTTTAGAGTGCAGGCACAATGTTTTCCATCTCCAGGGCTCTAATACAGCTAATCGGTTTCCCTGAATCCCTTTAAAATGTTAAATTGCTAATCAGTTCCCAAAAAGTTTGTCTCCACTCCTAATGTGCTCACACGTCTGCTTTTGTGCAAACACCCTCCTTTACCCCCTTATTTTTTGAGATTTTATTTGTAGGACTTTAATTAAATTTTCATAAATGTTTGGGGGTTGACAAACTGTCTGAAACTTCATGAAAGGGTCAGTGAGCTGAAGTTTGGATGAGCAGGATGTAGTGAAGAATCTTGTAATTTATCTGGTTATTGGTTCAGAGTTACTATATCTAGGCACAGGGAAAGGAGGCTTCCTAACCTGTTGGACATAGTCCATGCCAGTTATCTTTCTATCTTGAATGAAGAGGATTGGGCTTTCTTGCTAACTCATGGGATCTAGTAAGATGATGCTGTGAGATCAGTTGATGAAGTAGAAAGGGACAACTGCAGTTTGAATTGATGGAAGAAAATAGGCAGAGGATAGTAAGGGGAGTTTCTTTCAATATTTGAAGTGGCATCTTTCAGACGTTTGTCAGAATCCACGGGAGAATAAATGAGAGGTGCTGGCATTTTTCTGCTGAAATGAGTAAGGAGAATTGAGATTTCTGTTGCTGTTGCTACACTGCTGAAAGAGTTAAAACCATGAAGTGGCTGTTCCTTCATCAAAACATGCAGAGCATCACTGCAGAAGTTGTTGAAGGGTGAATCTGAAGTTTGTCATGGTTCATGGCAGTTTGTCATTGCCACCAATGAACAGTGTCAGTGGAACAGGTGAAAAGCAAGAAACTGTTGTTGCCAGTCTTCTCCCAGAATGGGAAATGATTGTCATTCGAATGCATTTTGATCAGACTACCTCAGGTGTTTATGTTTTCGGGTGCACAGGTTTGCCTTTGTGATTAGGGAGATCCCTTTTTGTTTGCTGCAACCTTGTGATGGAAATGTCTGGGGGGGGGGGGGTCTTCAGCACATGATCCTGTTGGTTATTGGCAAAGAGGAGAGTAGTTCTTCAGTTAGCATACAAGCTCTTAAGAAGTTAAATTTAGACTTTGATAATTATAGTTGTCTATCCTTTGCTTTGGAGCAGGATACTTTAGTACATACAACCCCTGCCTTGAGCAGATGGCCACCCACAGATTCTTATCTCGAAATTGAACAAATTTAATAGGGGGGGGGGGAAGTGTAGAAATTTATTTTCAAAGACTGGACCACCCTACTCTACTTGCTGTATACAAGGTAAGCAACTTTGCAGTCCTAGATGTGAAATAATACTTTTACCTCCTTTACATACCTGTGAGCATTGCATACTAAGTTATGGCACGTTTGGCAGAATGTGGGCCGGAGCTAGTGGATTGGGCACAATCTCTTCCATAGCAACTTGTTTATGTGCTCCTTCCTTTCCCTCTTGTGTACGTGCGCAGCTGACTAGAACATGGATCCCCAATAGGAGGTTCCTTGATCAAGCAATTTGAAAATGCCTTCTCTTTGGACTAAACCTCATTGCCTCGTGTGTTTTGTGTTCATTGTGTGGATGGATTTTAGTAAATAGTGACCTAAGAAAGTTTGCAGATAACTAAAATAGGCTGCAGAGTATATTCTGAGGATTTGAGAGAACCACAGAATAACGTTAGAGAGGTTATGTGAGAAATGGCAGATAGTTTAATGTGAACACATCTAAGGTTTTATTTGTGTAGAAAAGAACTGACACCTGTATACTAGTTGTAGATATCAAGCTGACTGGAAAAGAAAAGCAAGTTATCAGTAATCTAAATACATAACATTGGATCTGTGCTCCAGTTCCCCGAATTAAGCCTGAATGCCTTCCACATCACCCTCACCCCCACCCCCCCAGGCGCTGTATAATCCTCCGGGTTTAGCGCTTCCCTCTTGACTATAATAATAATAATAATAATAATAATAATAATAATAATAATAAATAACAGGGCATAGGTGTTTTCAGTGACGCTAATAGTTCTTGACTTAATATAGACGATAAATCCTGAGGTTGTACTTGAGCATTATATTTTTAAGGCCTCGTTTAGAATGTTGCAGTTTTAGTCTCCATATTAAAGAATGGACATAAATAAAAATGGAATGACTGGAATAGAGGGGACAAATAAGTTGCTGAAAATATCGAACCAAGACAGGACTCTCAGCAGTGGGTTAAAGAAGGAAAAACTTGTGTTTAGAAGGTATGGGAAAGCACTGTTAATAAATGTGGAAGAGTGCAACTCCTAGGTAGCATCACTGAGGAAGTAACTATGGGTGAACTGCAGTAGGCCTGCTGTAGTGCTCTTGTGTTCTTAAATGTGCAACATGGACTGCACTATATTAAGAAGACTTGCAACTTTGCCTTGTATGTTTTTAACAGTATGTATTGACTAACCAGGCCAGAGATTGAAGAGTTACCACCTTGTATAATGACATTCAAATGCTAAATTTTTAAGGGATATTAAGACATTGGAGGTGGTAAGCTCTGCAGACATGTACTCTGTAACAGTTTGTATATAAACTGGTTTGCTTTAAATGTCTGCTATAGAAAATACAGTGAAAGCTCTCCCAGTAAATTTATTGGCATTGCTGGTTGCTTAATATGCTGCCACAATTGTTACTTTTAAAACATTTTTGTATCCCAATGAATGGATGTTACACAGTTGGCCCCTCAGGGAAGGTTCCTTGATGCTGGTGAGGGACTCTTGATCTGGGGGAACTTGATTTGTGTTCCAGTTCCCCAAATTGAGTCCGAATACCTTCCATCCCCCCATAGGCGCTGTATAATCCCTATGGGTTTAGCACTTCCCATGATTAGTAAAAAAAAAAAAATAAAAAAAAAATAGTACACGGTTGGCAAGAGACAACTTGTCAGACCTATTAGCTGCATAATCTTGATTGTTCACCATTACAGTCTCCAAAATAGGTATTACAGTAGCTTTGTGCATGTTAAATACACTGATAATGTCGATAAATGATTCAGAGAATAGACTAGTGCACAGATAACATCAGCTTCTGTGACACTGCAGGGGGGAGAATGGGGATGGGAGCAGAATGGCCCTTAATCCCCAACAAACCTTATAAGCTGGGTAACAAAGGAGCACGAGTAGGCCTACGACATACGGTTTAGGTGGGGAAGGGAGCATCAGAAAGGAGGTATAGAAGTAATGACAGTTTCACTTGGAAATTAGCATTTCTTATGTGGCAGTCTTTCATTTGATTTTAAATAGCCTATTGTTCACATTCAACATTGAATGATTCCTTCCACTTGCAGCTTTAGTCTTTGCCATTTACAACATCGATTCTCAGATACTGCATGTAAGATTTTGAGGGATCTGACCAAACCAAAATACTTGGGCAAGGACACTCCTGTATATACAACTGGTGCATGTACAATATTTAGAATAGTGTAGTAGCTAATTTAGTCACATTACTGGAAGGAGTTAATGCAGACAGGAATAAACCTGAGCTTTAAGAGACACAAGGCAGTGTTCATCTAAAATCAATTTTTGGAGAAATTTGTGAAAAGAAACTAAAAAGTATAATGCATTTTTATTATAAATTATTGAAGATACTTATAGAAAACACAAGTGCCAGATTTCTAAATCTTGTGGCACCTTCAATAAATGCAGTGCTCATATGAGCAGTTTCATAGAAAATTGAAGTGATTTTTGATAGTGCCAAAAATGTTGATTTTTATCGGGGTACATTTTTTTGCCTTAGTGTTTTAAAATCCCTTGCTCTTGTACAAATTTTAACTTTGCCATGCAGTGCTGAAAAAGACCTTTCATGGGTATGACATTCACTTCCTTCCAGTATAGGAACCCTTCCTGTTGCAACTTTATTAAGGGAAATTATTCAGCTTAGTGGCATGACTGGCAACAACTATACTGGAACAGCTTTGGTTATAATTGAATAATTCACTTTTTTTTTAGTTCTGATTTGTTTATATTTCTGGGAAGTGGCATGGCTTATACTATAGTGAATTGGATTGCATTTGAAATTGGTTTTAATTTTTTTTTAAGGGGAAAGCTCAAACAATTGTTTTTAAAGCATTTTGATTTTGACCTTTTATTATTGGACTGTACAGTACTGAAATTAATTTTTCCCGGTATTGTGCTGGCCATTATGCTGATCTGTGTGAAGGAACTCTTTTGGAAATTTCAAGCCATGTATCTTGCACAATGGTATGTATTGACTATTTGCTGAATCTTTTCTGATAATCTACTTAATGTATATAATGGCAAAAAGTTTATTGTCAGTTTTCCCGCTCCTGCATATCAGGAATTTTTGCTGTTGTGCATTTGGTGTTTTAAGAACATAAGAAAGAAGGAACATTGCAACAGGCCTACTGACCCATGTGGAGAAGGTCCACAACCCCCCCCCCCCCCCCCCCCCCCCCCCCCCCCCTTTTGGGTTAGCCCAAGGACCCACCCGGTCTGGTCACCACTTAAGGAAGGAGCTGGCACCAGACCCAGAAGAAAAGCTATCGGGTCCACCTCTCGCCACCCACTCTTGTGATTAAGTGACTCTAATGGGTGAAACTACTAAAGGGTTTAAAAGTTTTTGGAACAAAATATGGAAGTGGTGTATCCTGATCAGATTTTTTATAAAATGATTTTAAAAAAGGAAAGAGAGCGGGCAAGACAAAACCAAAGCTACCAGGTGAAAATACAAAAAGGAAAGTCTTTTTGCAGCTTTGCAAAATATCCTCGTTTTTTTACAGGAGAATCGGTAAGGCACCGCCTCTGCTTTTGGGACCAATTCATTTCTAGTAAAGGAAAATTTTTGGGGCCCCCAAAATTTTATATATTTACAGTAATTTATCACAACTACTAAACCATTGACAGTTGGAGGGTCAGAAATCAAATGCAATTTTAAAGACTTGGTAAAAGGTATTTTATAAATTTGGTTGGAAAACTATGGGATTCATCTTTACAGAAGGGGCGGGGAGTTGGGGGCTATCACTACGCCTGCTCAGAATTTTAAGTGCTGTATGGCCTTTTGGGGGTTTAGGCTTTTTTTATTATAATAATAATAATGCTGGGCTTTTAAAAAATTAAACTGTATCCCCTTAATACGGAAATTTACGGGGTGATAATTGGAAAGTAACCCTAAAAGGATATCTCCAAATACACCGAGGGGTTTTAAAGGGAAAATTTAAAAATAGTGAAATCGGGGTTTTCCCAGGGCCAAGAATAAAAAAACTCTGTGGTTTGCTTTTTGTTACCGCCGTGAATTTTTTTTAAAATTGAACTTCTGCGTTTTGAAATGTTTACTTAAAGGCTTATGTGCATAAGAACGGGGTTTTCTTGATTACCAAAGTTCCAGTTCAACTGGCTGATAGTTGTTGCAGCACCCAGCAAAAACTGTTTGATCAACCAATTACAGAAAATTTGGCCCCAAGGCTGGACTGCAAGTAGGTAATGAGAACCCCAGTAGGGGATATCGGTCCCAAAGTAAATTTCCCCCCAACCCCCCAATAAAAAAAAAAATTAGTTCCCTGTTTTGAAAGAATTTTAAGACTTTTTGGGGTGATGCGATGCAAAAAGATTCTTTAGGGGGACTTTTTGTGCTTAACTTCTTTTAAGCGTTGCGGGGCTAGAAAACATAGTTTTACATGAACTGTATTTTTTTCCCAAAGTTTTTGATCACGAAAATCACCTGAAAGAAAAAAAACTTTGTTTTGTCCAAAGATCAAAGATCAGTGTTTTTATATGCGTGGCAATTCTTTTATATGTTGCTGGTACAGGTAAAGACATGTTTTAACTAAATTTGGGATAAAGGAATATTTTTAAAATTTTAGAAAATTTAGTTTTAATTTTTAGTTGTTGGCTGTTTGTTGAAAAGGTTAATGTTTATGCAAAAACTTTTTTAGTTTGCAGGCTACTTTTCCTGTACAATCCCAGTGTTTTAATAAACTTTATAAAGGGGGCTTTATTTCGTTGTCCCGTGTTTCTTGGGAAAAAACTTTTTAAAAAGATTGCTAGCAAATTTTCATGTTGCCCTAGGAATAAAAGTTTGTAGCTATTTTTTAGTCTCTAATAAAAGTATTTTTTTCCCCAGTCCAAAACCTCTTTACCCTTCCCAGTTTTTTGTGTGTGGCTAATTGGGTACTTGAGATGTACATTGTATATCTTAAGTCAGTGCATTTCTATTTGAAAGTTTAAAATTTTGGACCCGGATTTTTTTATAATTGACTTTTTGAAAAAGGGTTGGCAAATTTTCAGGTCTTGCTGGCCACTATGTGATCAGGGGGAAAAAAGTAAAAGGAAAACTCAATTGGGGGCTTGCACAATAGGTTTGTATTAATTAATTTTCAGTTTAGTGAAGTTTGGCATGTACTGTTCATTTTTTGATGAATTTTTCAATCTTTTACCCCCCTGGAGTATATTGGCTTAGTTTTTCTGATAATTTGTTTTTAATGTAGGAATACAAAAAATTCAAGTTTGACTTTAAATAATTTTTCGTTTAAGGTGCATTGTTCCCGTGTTGGTCAAATTTTTTATTGCTGTTGGCAGTTTTACATTCCGTAAATTTTTCTGTTGAACTGTATCAAACAGGTTGACTTTCATTGCATGGTGAAGCTACAAGTAAAAAAATTTTGGGGAAAAACCCGTGATTGGTACTTTTGTACTAGATTTAAAGTGAAAAATTTGTGCAAGATTTGCTGAGATGAAGAAAAAAGAATGTCAAGAGTGGAATGTTTAAGCCCGTTAGCTAATAAAGCAATTAAACTAATTTCTATGGCGGAAGTACTGCAGATTTTCCTTTAAATTAATGTTAATATATACTGATGTGAATTACCTTTGCTTTGTCTTTCCCGAGTGCAGTTAACCAGGCTGGGTGGGGTATGTGATCCAGAGGCCCGCAACAACCTGTTGAAAAATTAGTTGAAAAAAACTTTTGGGCCTGCTAGACTGGAACAAAAAAACGTGTCATAGTATAAATTACTTTTTGGTCCGTAAGTGTTTAAAAAGGGGTGGGGCCCTGGCTGGGCTAAAGTAGGAAAATTGCTACCCTTTTCCCGGTTTCCTGTGACAAATAATTTATTGAAAACCCTTCTTGTGAATTAGCATTCTTTTTTTATTTAATAGTCATTTTCCCAAACTATATTAAAATTAAAATTAGTAAAATTATAATTTAAATTGGTTGTGAAACTGTTGCAAGAAAGTCCGTAAAACTTTTTATTTGGGGGGGCACTTTTTTGGGGGGGGGAAAATTGGCATTGCCCAATTTGACTACCTGTTGGTTTTAAGGTTTTGATTTTTTAATTTGCAGGGGGTGCCCTGCCCTTTAAATATCATGTTTAGTTGTACAAATCTTACTGATACAAGAGTAAACCTGAAAGTTGATAATTTTTTTTTGGTGTAATGTGATCAAATTTCAATTTTGCCTTGTGCTGGGCAATTTCTTTGGGCGGGGTCAAGGCAAACAGATTTTAAAATTTTAAAGTTGGAAAGAATATAGGCATTTAAAAAATTTTTAAAACCGTTTTTTTTTAGTTATTGGCTTGTTCATTGAAAGAGTTTTACTGTTAGGGAATTTCCGGGTTATGGAGGCCCCATCCTTCCTGCATTTTCAGTAGTCTACTAACATTTGAAAGTCATTTCTGTCCATTTTTTTTGAAAAAGGGAGGAAGCTTTACCCTTTTTCACATGGGGGATTTTTTATTCCCCTCTTTTCAGTTTTCAGTTTTGCAGTTGGCAAAATTGTAGATTTGTTTGCGGGTGTAGAGCTATACCCTTTTGGGGCATTTCATCAGTGCTGTTTTAACCCGGAAACAAGGCATGACAAGTATGTTTGGTATGTTGAAATTTTTATAATTAAGATGATAATGATAAATTTGTTACCCCTGTCTTTTTTGAATTATGGGGGAATTTTTTAACAACCTGTTTGAATTTTTTATAATGTTTAATCTTTGGCATTGACTTTAAAAAAACCCAAAAGACTGCTTTTACAGAATGGTGGGACCCCCAAAAAAATTTTCCCAAAGCTCCCAGCAGGGCAACAGTAGATAAGTTATTTAAAAATTTTTTTTTATACCTTCAAATAGTTTTGAGTGTTTACTTGAGATTGTTGGGCTAATGAAACCCAAAATGGAAAGAAAAGTTTGCAAGGAGGGGTTGGGAAAAGGGTACCCCTAAAGGGGAGATGAGTGTTGGAGGTTGAACAGGGAATATTTAGTGAAGGGTTTCAGGGAAAACCCTGTTTTTTTTTTTACCCAAAATTGGTCTGGAAAGGGGAAGTACAATGCCTGCTTTTTTAAAAAGGGTGGTTTGGGATTTTGGGCAGTTTGGGGGGATATGTGTGTATCTTTATAGGGAAATGTTTCTTCTAGACTGTTCCCATTCTGAGCACCTCTGCAAAAAACCCAGTGATAATGTGAAATTTGGGGTTTGAAAGTTTTGAATGATAAAAGTATTTTTCTTTTTGGGGTTTTTTTTTTTCTTTTTTGGGTAAACCCGCCGGGGGGGAGAGGGCCCCCAAATTTTGGGTTTGAAAAAAAAAAAAGCTAAGTGTTGTTTTCCTGGACCCCCGAAAAAAAACGTGATTGTGTGAGGGAGGTGAGTGTTGAATGAAAAAGTATTTTCTTTTTGGGTCCCCCTCCCTTCGGTGGGAGACGGCCAACTTTTTTAAAAAAAAAAGGGTAATTATTGTAGTTTGATTTGTAAAATTTATGTTTTGTAACCCTTTTTCCAGGTGAATGTGGAAAAAAATTGGGATTTTATTTTTGGTAAATTCCACTTAGGCATTTTTGACAAACCTGTGTGGGACTTTCAGGGGGGTGCACTAATCATTTGTTTTTTGCGAGCTATTATCCTGTTCGGGCCCAAATTAAATGCCTTGGCCCGTTTGGTTTCATAAATTAAGGTGTTACCCTCTTTGGGCCGTTCTGCAGGGAAATTTTTAATTTGCCTTTTTTCCTGGAGCGGGGGTTTCCCCAGGTGGGCGGGAGGAAAGGGGGAAATTGAATGAGGGTTTGGTTTTTTTTAATTTTTTTTTTTGCTTTTGTTTAATTTGCCCCCAGTTGGTTATACAAAATAAACTTTTTAAATAAAAAAAGTGCCACTTTTTTGTTTTTTTTTAACCCTTTCTTTTTTTAAATATAAATTCCCCCACTTTTTTAATTGGTGGTTGGGCCCAGAAAGGGTTTTAAGGGGGGGGTTTGAAAAGGTTTTTGTCGTTGAGTGTTAGGGAGCGTTATAACGGGAAAATTAAAGGGAAAAAATGATACCTGAAAGGTTTGTTGTTGGAAATTTTTGGGAGGGGGAAGTATGGTTTTTGAGGAAGGGAAAGTTTTTTGAGGAAATTCTTGGTTTGGCCCCAAAAACTTTTAAGCTTTTGTCTGGGGAAAAAAAATTTCGATTTTGTACGTTTTGCAACTTTATAACTATTTTTAATTCTGAAGATTGCCCAAAACCCCCTTTTTTTTTTTTTGGGGAAATTTCCCTAATTTTTAAAAATTTTAAAATTTTTAAAATTAAAGTGTATACACTTAAAATTTGAAACCAAACCCAAAATTGCATACTTTGCTCTGAAATTAATTCAAGGGTTGGGGCGCTTCCCTCGTTTTAAATGCATACATCCCACAAAGACCCATATAATGGGGTGGGGGACTTGAATACATTACAAATTTACATGTTGAGATAGGGGAAGGTTTTGGTAAAATCCCAAAGGTAGTTGGGGTTTGGGTTCCCTTTGTTATTGGAAAAAATTTTTTTGGGGGATCCCAGCATTTTTTGGGAAATTTTTCAGGGGGAGGGGGGGTTTAACCCAGGTTTGTTTCAGAGGAAAAGCGTAGCCGTTCTCGTTTTTTGGGGAAAGCACTTGAAGAAATGAAGACTCCCTTAAAGGGGTTTTTAATTTTTTACCCCAAATATTGGAAGGGCAGAGGCTGTCATTTTTCCCTGCTGAACTGTGTGCCATTCTTCCCACATTTTTTCGTTGCATCTATCCCGGGTCATCATTGTGGTAGTCTCGGGGACCCTTAGTGCTCTACAGCTATACGAAAATTTGTTACATCTCCCCCCCCCCCCCCTAGTTCTCCTTTTCCCAAACTTCGGCAGGGCCGTATCTCTACGAAGCATAGATATTTTTTTTGGGGTCCCGGGTCTGTCGACGTACGGGGCCAATCAAAAGGCCCACACTGCTGGCGGTCAGCAGTGCATGCCAAACCAATTTTTTTGAGGTTTTCCTTTTTGGGGCTTTTTTTGTTTAAATAGCTGCCCACCTTCGCCCCGTTGGAAAAAAACTTTGGTCAACGGTGTTGGAAACCCAAACTTCATTCTATTAAAGGGAGCATAGGTTACGGGCCGTTTTTGCATCATTTGCCGTGGTTGGGAGCCCATTCTCCGTCTTCTTTTTTGGCCACACTATTTTTTACTCCGGGTATTCTCTGGAGAGGCCCCCTGTCCCTTTGAGCAGTGTCGTTCCAGTATCGTTTAAAGCCACATTGTTAGATTACCCTCTCTATCAACGATTTACGCAGAATGTACCTCCAACACCGTTTTTTCTTTCCCTACTATTTTCCCCTTTCCCTTTCCCCTTTTCTTGGGATGGCCCCTTTTTAAATTTCCGATCTTCTTTGACTTCTTGAAAAACGACTGATTTACCCCACAAAACCCCAGATGATACCTTCGCACTCCCTCGGCCCTTTTTTATCAGCCCTTTTGGGCCCCCTTTTAAATTTTTCACCATCCACTCCCTCCGCTGTTATCCGAAAACCTTTTAAATCGCCCACCTCCCTTTTGAAAATGATGCCCTGCTTCCTTCCTGCCCTAAAGGGGTGTATACCCCTTTTGTGGTTTTAGCGTTCTTTTTGATTAAAATAAGGGTCCTTAATACATTGCAAAACAAAGGGGGGCTAAAACCCCTGGGGTTGATGGCTTTGGGTTTGCTTTTGGTTTCCAGGTAAATAGACCTGTCCTTAGATAAAAAACCTGATAGCCTCCCATTCCCTCGTATAACCGTATGGTTTAGTTCGGCCCCTTTTGGGCCCTTTTGAGGTTTAGCACTTTTTTTAAATTTTAATGTTTGTTTTTTTTCCTGATTACGTTTGAAAACTTGGGGGTTTAAATTTAAACCCTACAATTTATCAGTTTTCCCCGGAAAAAATAAATTCTTTGCTGCAGATACTTTCCCTTTGATGCGGGGGGGGAAATTTAACTTGTTTTTTCCCCTTGGAAAAAAACCTAGCAATTGTGCATAGATGTTTTTGGGATTTACCGCCCACAGTAGGGGATATGGGGTGCAAAATGGGGGGAACCAATAATATCCTTAAGGTTGTTTTGATCTCTCCGCCCTGATGACCACCCCCCTAAAGGGAAAAGTTCTTTATGTTGGTGAGGGGCTCTTGTTTTTGGGAATTGGATTGTGTTCCATTTCCCCTGAATCCCTTTCCCAAATTTCCCCCCCTAGGCGCTTTTTTAACCCTGGGGTTTTTACCCTTTCCCCCTTGATTATAATGTTTTTACCACAGTGGGTTAAAGCGCTAGGTTTTTATAAAAATTGCATGATCTCGAGGGGTTTTTGTGGTTACTTTTAAAAAGGGTGATAACAAGCTGCTTTTGCCCCAAATGTCCCATGCCTGAGTATGTTTTAATTTTTAAAAGACTTGCTTATTTTATCTCCCCCTTTTTATATAATGTCACAATATAATAATTTTGGGTTTTTGTTTCAATATCCCGGGAGTGTTTTTAAGATGTTTGGAGGTTTTCAGTTGATGTGTGTTGTCCCGAGGTGCGGGTGGGGTGCCCCTGTGACTGGCGGGGCCCAGGTGCCCAGTTTTTAAACACAGTAACCATAGTCATGGCGAGGACTGTGGGTTTTATGCTGTTTCGGCCGCCCTACTAGTAGCTGTTGGCTGCTTTCCCAGGCATCGTCACATGTGGAAAATGTGATGGAAAGACTTGGGAAATATTTGGGTAGATCCCTTGTGGCGTCCCCTTTAAAGGGAAGCCCCCTTGATGCGGGCTGAGGGGCCCTTTTTGCTCTGAGATTGGACCCCCCCTTCCCCTGACTGGGTTTGAACCTAAATGCTTTCCATCCCCCTTTAAAGGGTTTTTGTATGACAAAAAAGTGTAAAATTTTTTGGGAATTCCCCTCGTGGAGCGGGGGTTTAATTTGCTCGGCTCGCATCTCGGAGGATTTATTTATTTCTAACGCCCCCTTCCCAAACCTATTAGTAAAATGATACCTAATGATTTTTGGAAAACCATACCACAGGTAGGGATGGGAACCCCGCAAATCGTGTCAAAACCCCTCCGGGACCGTCGGTTAGCCACTGGCCCAAAGGCTGGGGCCGTGGCTAACGCGACGGTTTTATGACCAGATTTTTGGGTTTAAAGGGGGGAAAGGGAAAGGGAAGGTTTTGGGAAAGGATGAAATTTTGGGGAAAAAGGTGGGATGGGGAGAAAAGGTAGGATTAAAAGGTAAGGGGCCCCAAAACCACTTCGGTGAAATTTAAAAAGTATGTAAAAATAAAAGATATTCTTAAAGAGGTATAATACAAACCCCATCAGTACATATATAAAAAACAGTTACAAAAGTAATGACTCTGAATTGGAAATTATACAATTTGGGCAATTTTTTATTTTTTTTCCTTTTTTTGGGCCCGGTTTGCAAAAACGGATATTTAAGCGACAATGAACCCAGTTTTCTGGCCAATTTTTGGGAATCGTTTAGACAATGGCTTTTTTACAGGGGGTTTGTCCCCCCATGTAAATTTAGCAAAATTTTTTATGGGTAGAATTTATTATTAGATGCTGGAGTTTTGAGAAAACCGGGGTTTCCCAACCCCGCCCGTGGTAGGGTTTTTTTTTTTTCCGGGGGTAGGGTTTTGGGTTTTTAAAATTCTTTTGTCATTACGATTTGGGGAGTCGATTTTCTACATAACAGCATGTGTTGGGAAAACCCTGGGAAACCCCAAAAAGAAAAGTGCCCCCACTTTTTTCCTTTGGGGGGTCCTTTAGTCTTTATAGTCCTTTATAGTTCGTCTAGTTTGAACAAAATCTTGCAGGTTGATGCTGATACCGTTTCATCCCGGGAATGCCAGGTTTAAAAAACTTCTGTCCCGCGCTCTTAACTAAAAACCCAAAACCAAAGGGAAAAATTTTTAAAGGGAAATTACCCACCCACGGTAATCACCAAGTTGTATACATCTTGTGTTATCCACGGCAATTTGGGCCCTAATCTTTTGGGGCTAGTGTTTAAAGGGGCCCCTAGGGAAGGTTCCTTGTTGTTGGTGGGGGGTTTCTGGATTTGGGGCCTCTTCAAGGGGGGGCCCCTTGGCGGGGTTTTAAGAGGCCTTGGTCTGAGGAATTAGACCTTTTTGGTCTATTTCCCTAAAGACCAAAACCCTAATTCCCCCAATCCCCCACCCCTATCCCATCCTTCCCTTTTTCCTTTCCTCCTCCAACCCCCCCCCCTTTTTCCCTTTTCCCCTTCCCTTTTTTGGCCCTTTTGGGTTTTTTTTTTTCCCCAAGGAACGCTGTTCCTAGGTAGGGGTGGGGTACCGGGGTCCACCCCATTCCTTTTGGGGTTTCTTGGGGGTTTGGGGTGTTTGCCGGGAATTGGTTTCCCGGGGGATGTCCTGACCCCTCCGGTATCCCGAGGGTGGTTTTGGGGGTTTTGTTCTTCGGGGACTGGGGGTATCTCGGGAAAGCCCCCTTTTTTTTTTCCCAGGGGGGGGCCCCCGAAGGAGGTATGCTTTTTTTTGTGGCGGATTTCAGCCCCCCCTCTCTTTTTTTCCCCCCGAGGGTTAGCTGGGGCAGATGTAAAGGTTGCTACCCCGGATTGCCTTTTTTAGGCATGATGGGTAGGGTATGGCACGGGTTTTTCCCTGCTGCATCTGCGCTAATTGCGGTTTTGAGGTCCTTTTGGGGGCGGAGGGGATTTCTGGCCCTTTTATTCCCCTAGGAAAATATCCCCCCCGGTCCCCCCCTTTTTTTTTCTTTTTTTTATTTCTATTTTCTTTCTTTTTTTTCTTAAAAACCCAAAAAAAAAGAATTTAAATTTAAACCCTGGCCAGCCCCTTTCCCCATGAACCTACCCCCCCCCCCCCCCGGGCCCCTTTTTTATACCCCACCCCGTTTTTGACCCCGCCTTTGCTTTGGAACACTTTGGACATCCTCAAAGCCCCCTGTACCCCTTGCTGGGTGTTTCCTCACCCCCTTCAGGTACTGAGGCCTCGCCCGACTCCTTCGATTTTTTTCGGGCCTTCGCTTCCTCTGGGCTGGCTTCCGGCCTTCCCCCCTATGGTGTGGCATTTTCGAATCGCCGGCGTTCCCCGTCAGACCAACTTGGTCCCAAGCTAAATGGCAACGACAATTTTTCCCCGCTGATGAAAAATTCTCCACCCTCGGTTTTTCTCAGAAAAGATCGACAAGTCCTTCACTACCTTTCCCCGCTCAGTTTCAGACTGCACAAAATTTTGGTTAATTGTTTTTTATGCACCCCCCTACCCATCCTGTGGGCGGTTTGTCAAAAGATTAGGGTACAAATTGGTCCCCGGGGGCTGGACTCCAAGTTTTGGGTAGCCCAGGGAAGTTACAAAAGGTAATGAATCCCAATTTCCAAAAAGGGAATGAACTCCAGGAGGTCTGGTCACAATTTGACAAAGTTACAAAGGTATTTCAGTTTTCAGAGGTAAAGTAATGGGGTCAAAGGGGCTGGGCCCCCAAAGGGTTTTTTATTGCTGAACAGGTACGAAGGTAATGAGTCACAAGTTTTCAAAGGTTTCTGAATTTGGGAGGGGAAAGGTTTACTTACGTTTTTACATGGCTACAATCATGAACAAATTATAGGTAATGAACAATTCACACTTCCCCAAACCCCCTCACAACTGAATGAATTTTTTGGTGCAAAAAGTTTTATTGGGTTTAGTCGCCCCGCGCCGCCCCGCACACACACACACAAAACACAACCCACACACACACACACCCCACACCAACACACACACACAACACACAACCCCACAACACACACACCCCCACACACACACCAACACACACAACAACACACCCCACACACACACCACACACACACTCCCCCACACCTTTTGTTTAATTCTTTATTATGCCCCTTTCCCCTCCTTTTGGGGGGATGGCTAAAATTTTTCATTTTCGACCGACTTTCCCCACTGCCCATCTTTTTGACCACAGTATTGGCAAGGCCCCTCCTACGCCATGTTGGTAAAGGTTTCCTTTTTAAGGGTTTAAGAGCGGTTCGCGCATCGTCACCCTACAGAATGTACCCAGGCTCATGAGCTTTTTTTTCCCCTTGCCCCCGATACTGTTCCTGGAAAAAAATTTAAAAGCATTTATTCCCTCAAATTTTTGTAGTGGTACGGGGTTTTTTCGGGCCCCCCACCCTGGCCCCTTTGCGGGGGGTTCTTTTTGAATTTTTTTTAATAAAAATTGCCCCCTTTCCATAGTTTCAACAAAATTTCCGGGCATGTGGGGACGACATTTTGAAAAACTGGCGCCCAAGATCTCCCCAAACCCCAAGGTAGCACTTAAAGTTCTTCCTGCCCCCGGGGGGAGAGCGATACCCTAAACTTTTTTGGCCCCATTTAAAATTTTTACAGGGCCCTGAAAAAACCCTCCCCGTTTATGTAGCAGGACATCGGTTACAAGTTCGAAAAGGGGTTTTCCCCCACCAAATCAGTGTAGAAATTTCTGGCGATTTTGGGGCCCTCCAGCGAAATAGCAGATCTATCGCCCCAAAAGCCCGTCTGGGGGTACCCTTTACCATTTTAATATGTCTTGGGAATCGACCCCCCCTCTTGCCTTAATTGTATGGGCTCACCCCTTTGTAAATTTGCCCTTGTCAAGTCTACTTAAACCCAGCGGGGAAAAACCCTTCCCTCAGAAAGGGAGAAGGGGCTTCCCCTTTTGCCCTGGCGTTTCTCATTCCGCCTCCAAGGGGGGACTACCTTGTTTTTTCTTATTCCCGTGTTTCAAAAAGTCCCCCCCCCTTCTGGTATCCATCCTTCTGCACCCACCTTGGGTTACCTTTTCCCCTAGTCACTCCTGTAGCTAATTTTTTTGTGTCCTCGGGAAAAACGTCCCACTTCGTCTGTCTGATCTGCTTCTTGTTTTTCCCCTCTCACAAGCCTTTAGTAGGACGAGATCTCGTATGACACCTCCCCCCAATCTTCCCCTTTCTTCCCCCAAAAATCAAAAAAAAAAGGGCCCTTAACACCTCCCCCCATCATCCCAAACCCCCTCATTTTCCCTTCCCTGTTTGTACCGGTTTCCCCCCCCTCCCTGGCTCTGTTCAAGTGTAAAGGTTCACCCTCTCCCCGTACTGTACCTTCCTCCCCGTTCCCTCCCAAGTTTTTTCCTCTTCTGGGCCCCCTCCCCGGGTTTTTGCCTCTTCTGTCCCCTTCCCCGCTTCTCCAGTTTCCCCCCACCCTTTTTTATCCCCCCCCACCTTGGTTTCGCCCTTACAGTTCCAATCTTTCTTTATCCTCCCCCTAAAAATTTCCAATATTGTCCCCCCTACGACGTCTTGGGAAATTTTGAAAAAACTTAAAACCCCCAAAACTCTGAATATATTGCAGAGCCAAACCATCAATGGACCCCTGAAACCCCCCTCCACTCCTTCTCTTCCTTTTACTCCAAACTGGCAAATCCCTTTTTTCACAGGCCCGTTTCCCTTTGCTGGGTTGAAAGTTTTCCCCCTTTCCTCCGCATGTGGACTTTTTAAAAACCCCCTTTGTCCGTGGAAAACCCTTTTCCCGCGGATTTTAGGTATCTTTATCATTGCCAATCTGGCCCATTTTTTCAGTGGAATATAAGCGGCCCCAGGGGTAATCGGGGTGAGTTCAGATGTTACTCTCCCCGTTTTCCCTGTTGGTGTTTGCTTTCAGGGGGGAACCCCCCCCCCCCCCCCCCCAAAATTACCCCCTGCTTTTTATCTCTCCCCTCTCAGGCTATAAAATTTTTTTTTTCTTCAAATCCTTTTCCTGATTTGGGAAACCCTTTAAAGGGAAAATGCCCTTCTTTACGCACTTTTTTCCCTACCCTAGCTTTTTGTTCGTTTCTTCGCTGCATTACACAAACCAGCCGTTTTTCATTGCATTGGGGTATACGCTCTGTTCTTTATATTCTCTCCTTCCGGGCATTTTTCTATTCCCGGGTATTTCCCTTTTTTGTTTCGTCATTACTGCCCCCGATTCTGTTATTGGTGATTTTAAAGCCCCCCCTTTTCCTCTGGGGGGGGGGTTTTCACTGTGATTCCCCCTGGCATTCGGTTTGGGGGCTTTTTTTTGTCACCCCCCCCCTCCTGTTTTTTTAAAAACAGGCACTCCACCCATTTTTTATCCCCGGGCTCACACTTCTTTGCATGCTCTCAGGGCTTTCCCTTTTCCCCCACCCCATTTGACTTTACTTGGTCTGTTCTTCCGGGCTTACCGGGCAGCGATATTTCCCAAAACATTCCCTTTCTTCCCCTTCAAATTTAAACCCCCTCTTCGCATCCCAAAAGCTGGCAATTTGATCAGGCCAAAATTTGGGAACCCTTTTCTTTACACCTAAATGTTTTAGGAGGGTTCCTTTTCGCCCCCTTTGATGAAACTTTTACACCTTTCCTTTTTTTTTCCCCCATTTTAACCGCGTTCTCATTCTATACCCCCAAAATTCGGGGAGGGATTCCTCAGGAAATGCGTGCCTTGGGGGGTCTCCCCGTTGTTCATGCAGTAGTTTTTGAAAAAAGTGCATGGGGCAGGGCCGGGACAATGGAAACCCCAGAGGGGACTTTTGATTTTTAAACAAAAAACGTTTCGAAAACACTCGCCGGGGGTCATCCTGCGCCCAAACGCCCCTTGCTGGCGAGGGTTATTTTCTCCACCCTCACCCCGCTCCTCTATGGGTGCAGTCTGGGAAAAAAATACGAAAAAATTTAGTGGTAAATAAATTTTCCCGACCCGGTTCCCTTTTTGGGGTTGCCGGGTTTTATATAAACCCCCCATAGATGTTGCCAATGAAATTGGCAAAACATTTTGGGCCGTAATTTTTCAAGGGGCTCCATCTATGGGCCCCCCAATTTTTTTCCCAAAAGTTTTGCCAAAGGTTAGATTTGGGCTTTTCCCCTTTCAACGGGAAGATCCGTTTAATTTTGCCCCCTTTTTAAAACTTTCAAGAACTGGAAAAAGGCAACACTCTCAGCTTGCCCGTCATCGGCCGTGGGCCCCGAATATTTCCCCCCTTTTTCCCACAAATTAAAAAATTCAGTCAGCCCCTTTATTCCCCCATTAAACCTTTACAATTTTTTTTTGGTCACAAGGAGTTCTTCCACAAGGGTGTGGAAATCCCCCATTTTTTTCCCTTTCTGCAAACCCAGGACCGGGGGCATGAAACCCCCCCTTTTCGTCCCCCCTTGGGTCTTACCGTGCCCGTTTGCAAAGTGATGGGGAAAGCCTAGTAACAGACGTTTAGTTTTGGTTTTTTAGAGACACAAACAGCCCCCCCCCTCCACTCGTTTAATAGGCTTTCGTAAGGGGCGTTTTACCTAGACCCCTTACTACACTTGGTACGTATGTTTTTTTAAAGCCCTTTTTGAAAAACACTCGGGTTTTTGCCCTATTTTTTGACCCTTTAGAAGGCATATGGGCCAACTACTTGGAAAGGGATTTAAAATTTTAGCCCCAAAACCCACTCCTTTTGGCCCTTCGAGGCAATCTACCAAACCTTCCTTTAAAACTTTTTAACTGACAGGCATTTCCGGTTCGGGTAAATTTAAAGTGCTTCCCCGGACTTTTTTCCAAGCTGAAAAGGGGTTCCCCCAGGGATGGGGTTTGAGCACAACACTTTTTTCCTTGCTATTAATGTTTGGGGCCCCTTTGTCTTCCATCAAAAATTTGGGGCATCACTCTTAAATTTTTATGAATTCGCTTTTGCCTGTGCAGGGGGGAAAATGTCCCTTTTACGTTTCTCTCCGCATGCAGGGCGGCCTGTTTCCCAAAGGGGGCCCCCCACGTGGGTTTTTAAAATTTTCCCGCCCAAAACCCACCAAAATTTTTTCACTTGCGCTCTGTAAAATTCCCTCTCCTTTGTACCTCTTTGGCTCCCGTTTTCCCCCCGAAAGTGATTTCAGTTTAAGTTTTGGGCCCCCCTCTTTGATCGTAGGTTATCTGGAAAAACCTTTACATTACCTCTTTGAAGGCAATTTTTCACAGCCGGCTGAACCCTTTTTAAAAAACCCCTTTTAAACTTTCATGGGGGGGCGATGCCGAAACCCCCCTTCACCTTTCAATTCCACCCTTATTTTATCGAAAACCCTTTATTTTTGGTGCCCCGATTATTCAGCGGGATTCCTGGTACTCTCTCTAGCCTTAACCCCATCATCACCAAGGATTAGTTTTTTGCCTTGGTTTCTTTTTGCTTTTCCCTGTCGAAAGCCTCTATGAAAAAGCGAAAGTTCCCTCCTTATCCCATCGCCCGGGGTGCCCCTTTCCTTCATACTATGTAAAGCCCCTCATGATCTCCGGGAATCCTTCCCTTTTAGAATTTGGGCTTTATTAGTAGACATTCTTTATTTGTTCGCCGCCCCTGTTTACTCCATCCCTTCCTCTTTGCCCTTTATTTGGTCGGGTTTTTCTTCTTTACCACCTTTCTATGTACATGAGCTTTTCACTTTTCCCCACCCCCCTGGGAAGTTCCAGCTGTTCGAGGGCTGTTCTTTCTCTCTCCCTTGCTCGAAACCCAAATGTCTACGGTCGCTTGCCCGCTTTTTTCTTTACCCCTTTCACTTCATTCTATTTCCATTTCTGTGTACCCCAGATGGCCTTAAGTCTTCTGCGGCGTAGGATTCGCAGCGGGTTTCCCGGGCGCATCGTAAATGGGAATTTTTTTTTTTCGGCTAGTATTTTTACTTTCGGAAATTTTAAAGCCCTCCTTGCCCGCACAATCCGATTGCATCTAAAGCCCTGTGTAAAATTTGTGGTTGTCTCGACCTTCCCCTTTGTGCTTTAAGGCATACAAAAAATTTGGTACACCCTCCCCTTAGTCCCCCGTATCCAAATTTGGCTACGCGGGATCCCTTTTCCAAAACATAAAGTATTGTTTTTTTTTTGGGCCCCGGTCATGTTGAAGTTTCAGGGCAATGAAAGGGGACATGCTGGCGGGTCAGCAGTACATTTTCCCACCAGTTTCATGTAGGGGGTATTCCCTTTACGGACTAAATTTTTCTGCAAAATCTTCCCAACTTCACACCCGTTTTGGGAACAAAAATTGGGGTTTCTATGTCGGGAACAAAAATTCCAAACTATTAAAAACCCAGGTATAGGTTTTTGGGCCCTCTTTTATCAAACCCCGGGGTCGAGGTTGGGGAAAACTACTTTCTCCCGTCTTTTGCAAAGGGCCTTTTCTCTCTTACTCGGATATTCATGGAGAGGCGCCCTGCCCCCCTTGTGAGAATTGCCCAAGGGCCCTTATCAGTCAGCCACATTTTTGTTGGGGCTGGGCCCACCCTTTATCAACGAGCAGGGAGAAAATTTTCCCCCGTGTCGTCTTCGCCCTTTCTGCTCTCTCTTTTCCTTCCCTTCTCGCTGATGGACCCACCTTTTTATCCAAATCTTTTATTGGGGGCCCTTTTTTAAAAAAAACTGACTGACTTCCCCCAAATTTTGTTTCCTTTAGCCCCCTTTTTACCCCAATCTCTTGCTACCCTTACCCCCGTACTATCCCCCGCCCCGCTGTTTTCTGTAACCTTACTGATTCCCTCCCCCCTTTGCCATCCCAAAACCCCTTTTTCCTTCCCTACCCTGCGCGCTGTATAGCCCCTTTTGGCTTAGCGCTTCTTTTTGATTATAATTTAAAAATCTGGATTTAGGGGAAATTTGGGTCTGTCTCCAGTTCCCCCAATTTTGCCTGAATCCTTCCCCATCCCCCCCCCAGGCGCTGTTTAAAACCCCCCGGGTTTAGCTTTCCCCTTTATTATAAAAATAAAATCTAGCTTAAGGAAAAGAAAAAGTTCTTGACTTTGAACAGGTTCATTCAGCCCTTTAAAGCAAAATTTTCATTTGGGAAAAAAATTTCTGTGGAAAACTTAAAAAATATGAAGAAACAGAATTTAATTTGGGGCCCCTCGCCAGGGCGCCACCCCCAAATGATAAGCACTTTGGGTCTTATTTAAATGCCTCTTCTACGAAAATTCTTACTTGAGCTAATTATAAAAGGGTAGGTGCACATATTTCCTAGACCTTTTGTGGGTGCTTTTTTTCCCCGCCCCCCAGGGTGCTTGTGGAGTGCAGTTGATTAAGGGAAAGTTTGGGCAAACCCCCTAGCCAGATTGAGTCCTGGAAATGGGAAGTACAATGCCTGCACTTTAAAGGAGTGGTTTGGGATATTGGCAGTTTGGAGGGATATGTGTGTATCTTTATATGTATATGCTTCTAGACTGTTGCATTCTGAGCACCTCTGCAAAAACAGTGATAATGTGCAAGTGTGGTGAAAGTGTTGAATGATGAAAGTATTTTCTTTTTGGGGATTTTCTTTCTTTTTTGGGTCACCCTGCCTCGGTGGGAGACGGCCGACTTGTTGAAAAAAAAAAAAAAAAAGCTAAGCTGTTGTATCCTGAGCACCTCTGCAAAAACAGTGATTGTGTGAGGGAGGTGAGTGTTGAATGATGAAAGTATTTTCTTTTTGGGTCACCCTGCTTCGGTGGGAGACGGCCAACTTGTTAAAAAAAATAAGGTAATTATTGTAGTCTAGATTTGTCAAATTATGCTTTGTAACCTTTCCAGGTGAATGTGGAAAGAAAGTGATGTTACTTTGGTAAATACACTTAGGCATTTTTGACAAACCTGTGTGGGACTTTCATGGGGGTGCACTAATCATTTGTTCATTGCAGAGCTTATTATCCTGTTCTGCCCTAATGCCTGCCATGGTCAGCTCTGGTTCAGAAGATAAGGTGTTAGCCATCATGCAAGTTCTGCATGGGAATATTAATTTGCCGTTTCCTGGAGCTTTGTATCCCAGGTAGCAGATGACAGGTGAATGAATGATGTTTGGTATTTTCTAATTTTTTTTGTGCATTGTTTAAATTGCACAGTTGGTTATACAGATGAACATTTTTAAATAAAGAAAGTGCCACTTTATTGTTTTAATTAACCTGCTATTTTTATATAAACTTGCTCACTTGTAATTGGCTGGTTGTCCCAGAAATGGTAAGAGGGGTTGAAAAGGTTTAGTCGATGAGCTGTTAGTGAGCGTTATAACTGGAAATTCAAGGAAACTGATACCCTGAAGGTGTTGATGGAAATGTTGCAGGAGGAAGTATGGTCTTTGAGGCAAGGGAAAGTCATTTGAGGAAATTCTTGGGTTGGCTCCAAACTCTTAAGCATTAGTCTCGGGAAAAATTCCGATTTTAGTACGCTTTGCAACTTTATAACTATTTTATAGATTCTGAAGATTGACACAACCCTTTATTTTAATTGGTAATTTCCCGCTAATTATGAAGTATAATTCACACTTAACGTGTATACACTTAAAGTTGTAACCACAAGCATAATGCATACATGCTCTGTAAAATTCAACGGGTTGAGCGCTTCCCTACGATTATAATGCATACATGCACAAAGATCGCATATAATGTGGTAAAGACTTGCACATACATTACGAATACACTGTTGAGATAGGGGAAGGCTTGTACAGTACGAAGGTAGTTAGGGTTGGTTGCCTTTGTATATTGGGATAAATTTTTGGGATCACAGCATCTTTCTTGGAATTTTCATGGGGAGAGGGGTAACCAGGTTTGATCAGAGGACAGCGTAGCCGCTTCTCGTATGAGCAGCACTTGAACGCAATGAAGACTCCCTTGAAGGGTTTAAAATTTATCAAATATTGGAAGTGGCAGAGGCTGTCATTTTTACTGCTGAACTGTGTGCCATTCTTGCAGCACTTATTCGTATCGCATCTATGCCTGTCATCACTTGTGGTAGTCTCAGACTCCCTTAGTGCTCTACAGGCTATACGAAAATTTGATACATCTCACCCCCCCCCCCCCTAGTTCTCCGTATCCAACTTCGGCTACGCCGTATCTCTACGAAGCATAGATATTTTTTGTTGGGTCCCTGGTCATGTCGACGTACAGGGCAATGCACAGGCACACTGCTGCGCGGTCAGCAGTGCATGACCTACCAATTTCCTAGAGGTGTTCCATTTCTGGACTATTTTGCTAAAATAGCTGCCCACCTTCGCGCCCGTTGGCAACAACGTTGGTCAACTGTGCTTGGTAACAAACTTCATTCTATTAAACCGAGCATAGGTTACTGGCCGTCTTGTCATCAGTGCCGTGGTTGGGAGACCATTCTCCCGTCTTCGCATTGGCCACACTAGTCTTACTCACGGGTATCTCATGGAGAGGCACCCTGTACCTCTGAGCAGTGTCAAGTTCCAGTATCGATTAGCCACATTGTTAGACTACCCTCTCTATCAACGAGTACGCAGAATGTACCTCCAACACCGTCTTCGTTCTACTACTCTCTCTTTACCTTCCCTTCTTGCTGATGGACCCTCCTTTAATCCTGACTCTCTCATTGACTTCTTGACAACGACTGATTTACTCCACAAACTCAGATGATACCTTACGCACTCCCCTCGGCCCTTTCTAGCTCAGTCTCTTGCTGCCCTTTACCCTTTCACCATCCACTGCTCCGCTGTTATCCGTAACCTATTACTCGTCCACCTCCCTTTTGCCACCTGATGCCCTCGCTTCCTTCCTGCCCTGCAGCGCTGTATAGCCCTTGTGGCTTAGCGCTTCTTTTTGATTATAATAATGTCCTTAATACATTGCATAACTAAGGGGCTCAACCCCTCGAGTGATGTGCATTGGTGCTCTTGATCCAGGTAAATAGACCTGTCCTTAGATCAAACCTGATAGCCTCCCATTCCTCTGTATAACCGCTATAGGTTTAGTTCGGCGCTCTATGGCCTTTGTAGGTTTAGCACTTTTATTAATTATAATGTTTAGTTTCCTCCTGATTACGATAGTAACTAGGGGGCTTAATTAACCCTACAATTTATCAGTTTTGCGGAAACTAAATTCATTGCTGCAGCATACGTTCCTTGATGCTGGTGGGAATTTAACTTGTCCTTCCCTTGGAACAAACCTAGCAATTGTGCATAGATGTCTTTGACTACCGTCCACAGTATGGATATAGGGTGCAAAATGAGGACAATAACTCACTCCTTAATGGTTGTATGATCTCTCCGCGCTGTATGACCACACCCCTCAAGGAAAGTTCCTTTATGTTGGTGAGGGGCTCTTGATTTAGGGAATTGGATCTGTGTTCCAGTTCCCTGAATGCCTTCCACATTCCCCCCTAGGCGCTGTATAATCCTCCGGGTTTAGCGCTTCCCCCTTGATTATAATGTATGACCACAGTAGGTAAAGCGCTAGGTTTTTATTATAATAGCATGATCTCGACGGGTTTAGTGGTTACTCTTAAAACTGATGACTAACAAAGCTGCTTTTGCACCAAAATGTGCCATGCCTGACGTATGATAATACTAAAAGACTTGCTTATTCTTATCCTCGCCTTTTTATATAATGTCACAATATAATAATTCTTGGTTGTTTCAATATAGAGGAGTGTGTAAGATGTTTGGAGTATTCAGTTGATGTGTGTTGTACGAGAGTGCGGGGTGGGTGCCCACTGCTGACTGGCTGGGCCAGGCTGCCCAGTGTGGACACAGTAACCATAGTCATGGCGAGGACTGTGGTCTATGCTGTTTCGGCCGCCCTACTAGTAGCTGTGGCTGCATCCCAGAGCATCGTCACATGTGGAGAATGTGATAGGTAAGACTTAGAGAATACTTGTAGATACCTTGTGGCGTACCCTTCAAGGGAAGCTCCTTGATGCGGCTGAGAGGCTCTTGCTCAGAGATTGGATCTCCCCTTCCCTGACTAGGATTGAACCTGAATGCTTTCCATACCCCTAAGGGTCTGTATGACAATACGTGATGAAATTCTTTTGAATTTCCTCGTGGAGCAGGGATAATGCTCGGCTCGCATCTCGGAGGACTTATTTATTTCTAACGCCACCTTCCTCTACCTATTAGTAAATAGATACCTAATAGATTATAGACCATACCACAGGTAGGGATAGAACCCGCGATCAGTGTCAAAACTCCAGACCGTCGCGTTAGCCACTGGACCAGCTAGGTCCAGTGGCTAACGCGACGGTCTTATGACCAGAGCTTTGGTAAGATGGGTAAGGAAGAAGGATGGGTAAGGATAGAAATATTGGAAAAAGGTGGGATGGGGGAGAGAGGTAGGATATAAAAGGTAAGTGGCCCAACCACTTCGGTGTAATTTAAAAAGTATGTGAAATAATAAGATATTCTTGAAGAGGTATAATACTAACCCATCAGTCACATATATATAACAGATACACAAGTACTGCCTGAATTAAAAAAGTATTAGTCAGGGGGCAGAAGAGGGGTTGTTGAGGTGGTTTGGTCATTTAGAGAAAAATGGATCAAAGTAGAATGACATGGAAAGCATATAAATCTATAGGGGAAGGAAGGCGGGTAGGGGTGTCTCGAAAGGGTTGGGGGAGGGGGGGGGTAAAGGAGGTTTTGTGGGCAAGGGGCTTGGACTTCCAGCAAGTGTGTGTGAGCGTGTTAGACAGGAGTGAATGGAGACGAATGGTACTTGGGACCTGACGATCTGTTGGAGTGTGAGCAGGGTAATATTTAGAAGGGATTCAGGGAAACCGGTTATTTTCATATAGTCGGACTTGAGTCCTGGAAATGGGAAGTACAATGCCTGCACTTTAAAGGAGGGGTTTGGGATATTGGCAGTTTGGAGGGATATGTTGTGTATCTTTATACGTATATGCTTCTAAACCGTTGTATTCTGAGCACCTCTGCAAAAACAGTGATTATGTGTGAGTGTGGTGAAAGTGTTGAATGATGATGAAAGCATTTTCTTTTTGGGGATTTTCTTTCTTTTTTGGGTCACTCTGCCTCGGTGGGAGACGGCCGACTTGTTGAAAAAATAAAAAAAAATGTAAGTGAATATGCTTCACAAGATATTTATCATTATATAGGGTACAGGTGAAGCCACATGCGAGTGTGAGGACTCTGGGGCAGTATGTGGCAGTGATGGAGTCACTTATACCACCCTGTGTCACTTGCTAATGGAAACTGCAGAGAGGCCTGATCTCAGCGTTGCTGTCAGAGGGCCTTGCAAAACAGGTAAGCAAAATAAAATACCTAGGTAGAAGCAAAATAATGAGTCTGTTAGAAGAATAACAGTGTATTAATTTACAGGCATTACATACTCATTGTATATCCAGTACATTGCATAGAAAGCATTTGTATCATTGTTACATTACTCTATTATAGAAATTTCAACTTTGTTGTTGCAGCCCAAACTATCCAAGACATGCTGTGCACTTTTTTTTTATAATTGATCTGCAGTACAGTTCTTAAATACTCTCACTTTTATCAATCCTTAGCATATGTAGTTATGACTTCCAAGAATTGTTGCATATTTGCATTTGTAGTTTTTTCTTAGGAATGGCGATGTTTCATTAACTTTTACAAATAGTAATGCTCTAAACTTATATGCAGCCCCTGTGATTAAATCCAAGCCAGAAGATAAGATAAGACCACTTGGAAGCATTCTGGTGTTGGATTGTGAGGCTGTCGGTTACCCTGTGCCTGACATTACATGGGAACTGAACCGCCCAGATGGATCATCGTTCAAATTGCCTGGTATCTACTCAAACACTTGATATTGATAAGTTAATTAGCTTTACATTTAGGGAATAAGTGTAATGCAAATTAGTGCATATATAATCTCCTGTAGTACATGCAAATTGTAAATTATTATTAAATTCATGTATAAGTGCACAACCCATTGGTATCAAGCAGCACATGGGCGAATGGGCAGCAACCAGGGTTGATCCAAGTAGAGGATAGGTCCAATTAGTTGGATCAAGATACCTACCTCCCTGGAGGGGACTGAAACTGTAGAGCTACATATCTTTAGGAGGAGGTTGGTAGACATCAGTTTTCCAGGGAAGTACATACTGTAATTTGAACAGCTGGTTGGGATGTAAAATAATTTGATAGATGATAATTGAACTATGATGCCTGTACATTTCTGTAAATACTGCTAAGTGGAGAGGAAGCCAGAGCTTGAATGTTTTATATCTTGCTCTAGGGATCAGCATTCTAAATAACAAGGTACAGATTATTTCTAAATAATGAGGTACAGATTTCTTCTAAACAACGAGGTACAATTATTTCTAAATAATGAGGTACAGATTTCTTCTAAATAACAAGGTACAGATTTCCCCTCAGTTACGGGCTTTGCTTTGTAATGTCCCATTTCTCTCAGTAATTCAGTATGGATGATTATTTACAAGAAATATTGCACAAATTGCATACACAATGTTTGCAATATTTCTTGTAAATAGTAATCAGTTCTAATTTGAATGGTAGTATGAAACTAGGCTGCATGTTTTGAATCTACAATTGCCTGTAGTGTAAGGCTGTATCATTGAATGCAAAATATAAGGAATATAAGTTCTCACTGCTTTAGGTGTTGAATGACCTCCATGTGAGCTGGTGCTTGCCAAGAATATAATTATTATTATAATCAAAAAGAAGCGCTAAGCCAAGGACTATACAGCCAAGAATATAAACATAGCAATAATAATAAACTGTTTTATGCCCTACTTACAGTTTATGTACTTCCAGGTGATGACTCTTCATTTGCTGTTCAAGTTCGTGGTGGTCCTGAACCTTACATGATTACTGGGTGGGTTCAGATCATGCGTGTTACAAATGAAAATCTCGGTATCTACAATTGTGTGGCTACCAATTCTGAGGGAGAGGCTCGTGCTTCTGTTTCTCTCGCTACAGAGAAACTTGGTAAGTTCACATGCATTACAGGGACCTGAAAAACTGGATCTCTGTTGTGATGCATCCAAATTCTCTTTTAGGTGGGGTGATAAACCATAAAAAAGAAAAATCTTTTTTTGAAATATGAATCGTACATGAATGGTATACAATACTGACAAGATAAAAATTAGACACTTGCAACATCTGGGTATCTTTATTGTAGACATTTCACCATCCAGTGGCACTATCAATACAAATTGATGGACATAATTGAAGAAAGTAGGACCATGCATATACAAAAGATGAGGTGATCAGTCCCTCAGCCTCAGAGTTGAAGACCACTGTAGTCATGAAGATTCTGCTAGCTCAATTGCTAGCACACTCAGCTCACATAATGAAGTCCAGTGGTCGAATCCCTGGTACAGTTAATGATATCTTTATTGCTACAAGTACAAGGTAAACAGGTCTAGTTGACATCAATGACATACTACTATACAGAAAGCCACTTGTTATGCAGATTATTATAATAAAAAATTGTTATGCAGAGCATTTCAGGCAAATTAGGTCAGTTTTGTCCCAGGATGTAACCCACACCAGTTGACTAACACTCAGGTACCCATTTTACTGATGGGGAACAGACAACCGGTGTAAGGAAACACGCCCAATGTTTCTACCATCACCGGGAATCAAACCCGGACCCTCACTGTGTGAAGTAAGAGCTTTAGCCACCAGGCCATGGGGCCTCGTGGCTACACTTTTCCATTAGACACCTTTTATCCATGTTCACCCGTAAGTCAAATACATAGGTACCTGGGTGTTAGTCGACTGGTGTGCGTCACATCCTGGGACAAAACTGATATAAATTAAATCTTCCTTCAGGAAGATTGAATTTATATCACACTAGTTAGCTTAGGTTTTGCATTTTATGAGAACAGATATTTCTTTTCCACTATCATTTAACATGGTTTTATTAGTAATCCTACCTGTGTTATTTTAGTGTATTGTTTCTAATTTCAGATGAAAAAGCGAGTTCCATTAAAAAGCTGTAATCATCTAACAAGTGATGAGACAGGCACAATGTCAGCTGTAACCACTGCCATAGCATATAATTTTTTTTTTCCTACATTTAAGAAAATATTTTATAATAAATCTCGAATTTTTGTATCTTATGAATAGTATTCACAATAATGTATTCCTCTAAAGCAACCATGCCATAATAGCAACAAAAAAAATTTGTATGTCTCTACATTTGATAATTACTATTAAGATGCACCTTGTTAGAAATATTTAGTGTTGTAATGCATAACTGGTCAAGTCACTAGGCTAAGATTTACTATTTACACTGGTATCATTATTTTTAGTAAAACCGTAGGTTATATTTTGTTTAAATGTTCAATAAAGTCTAAGAATTTGGCATTTTTTTTTTCTATATGCCATCCATCTGCTAATGTGTTTATTAATTTTAAGCAAGAATAATGCGCTAATGGGTTCACTCAAATGTCAGTAATAAGATATAGTCAAGGCTTTGAGTAAGATGGCTACAAAAGCTCTCTCTCTCTCTCATTGAAACATTTGCCTGCTCTGCACATTTATTCAATCAATATAGTGGTGATAAATACTGGAAACAGCAATGGAGTGGTAAATAGGTGGTGCTCAGTCTCGATGCCTTGAATAAGTAATTTAGAGATGGCCAATCCCTCAGATTTATTAAGTTTCTAGCTCCATAGTCTCAATCCACGTGAAGCAACTGAGGCACGAGGATGACCTAATATGCTATCTCCAGGAATAATTAAGGGAAACGTGGAGCAAAGACAAGAGCAGACCACTATTCTGTTAAGTGACTTTGTAAATGATCCAAGTCGGACCGAAACGTCATCGTAAGCTCCTCTCTATCTCCTGTGTGGGTTATTTGTGTACTATTCAGCCATCATAATATAATCATTAAGCACTAAAACCAAAATGATCAACACTGGCCCTAGTTTTACACCTACCAAAGCTGTCTGTTGCCCACTAAAGGGCTGCAGCTCCAAGAACAGACAACTTTCAGGCAAGCAGCAACAAGTATTCCTGTACATGCATCTTCATGTACAGTAAACTCAGACTGGGTAGAGTGGTCCCTTGCAGGAACCAGCCAACCTAGTGAGGACTATCTCCATCGTCAAGTTAATTCCCCCCACCACCACAAAAATACTATCTTTAGGAAGTAACTGGTATTATTCTGGTTACTACATATTTTTAATGCACTGTCTCACTGAGGTAGAGCTACACCACTTTCCTGAAAAAAAAAAAAAAACTTTCAAATACATGTACTTTTCTTGCTAGAAGTGTGGAAACAATTCAGATGTCCCCCCCCCCCATGACAGACACTATTTCCCCACCTCCAGTACATGCTAACTGGGTTTCCCTTGAATCCCCTCATTAACGTTACTTTCACTCCAACAGAACGTAAAGCCATAAAAATCACATCTCCAATCACTTGAATCTAACATTCTCACACAAGTCTGCTAGATGCTAAGTACCCAGTACTCAAAAACCACTTTTGCGCCTTTCTAACCCTTCCTGGGACTACCACTATCCCTTAATCCTTCTACGTACTTTTGATTTACACACACTACCATCCTATTCAGTTCCACCCTCTACATGGTCAAACCACCCACCTCTCCTCTTCAAAATGTCCCGCTATATAGCCCTTGTGGCTTAGCGCTTTTTTGATAATAATAATAATTCAAAATGTCCCAACCATATGGGTTAAAGCACTGCAAGGCTGAGGAAGTTATCAGCAAAGAGAAGTATAGCAGTTGAAAGGATACACCTATGAGCTAGCAGTCATTGTGAGCATTACAAATCATTTCAGTCATAAAAGTCAGTGTTGACATTGAAAGTAGAGCTTTCCAAAAGGACCTTCAAAGATGTACTTTTTCAACCCCTCCTTATATCACTTTTGGATTCTCTCGCAGATCCCTTGTATATGCTCATTTTGGTGTCCACCCTGCCCATGTGCCTTATCAGTCCTCCTCACCACACCATGATCGCTTTAGCTACTGGGCTAAGCCCTGGTACTATCCCTTCCACTCGTCAACCTGCTCTTCCACTATCCCCACTTCCCCGCTCACTCCACAAGGGTCTTACCTACACTCTCTTGATCTTGAGGAGCACAGGGCCCAAGCATTGAAAAATGACCAGAAATAAATTCAAGTCTTGTGATCGTTGAAGATGTTTGACAATCAGGAACACCTGACTAAGTTTCACAGGCACCTCAATGTGAATTTATAGGAAGATGCAGTAAACCCATAGGGGTCATACAGTGCCTGGAGGATGGGAAGCAATCAGGTTTGATCCAAGGAAGGAGAGAAAGATCAATGCTTTGAATCAAGAGTCCATCAGCATTAAGGAACCTCCATTGACAGTGGTCCATGTGAAATATCCTGGTTAACTACTGACAGAACTGTTTCTTAACATGTTAAACTTGACAGAGCCCTATATTCAAATTAATATGATAAGGAACCCTAATATCATGCATTATTAACCCTGAAATAATAATATAATCACACTAAGTACTAAACCTGGAATTACTACTATAATCAAAGAAAGCGCCAAACCAACAGGGGTCATGCAGCGCTGTGGGGTAGAAAATAGAGCTGGGGCTATGAACAGCTAGGTTGAGAGGGGATCAGTAGTGAGGGGAGAAAAGGGCCAGTGTGTCGAAGTTCATACAATAAAGCAGTTTCTGACCAAAAGTCAAAAAGTGATCGTAAATCAAAGGTAGGGCCATCTGCAAGAATGGAAGATAAGACAAGAGTGGTAGGGCGGTAGCGTCGTTGGAGGTAAATCCTACGAGCTTGCTGGTAAACCAGGCAATCCACAATTAAGAGAAAAACTGAAATAGGGACCTGACAAACCTCACTGAGAGGAATAGTGTGTTGTTCCATGAGATACCCATGGGTAAGGCGGGTATAGCCAATGCAGAGACGGGAGAGCGCAGTCTCCCGAGTACGGCAATGGTGGTAAGAAGATTGCCACAAACCTAAAAGCGGTTTAATAGCGTGCAATTTGTTATGGTGCATGTCTGACCACCGTTGTTGCCAACGGCCATGAAGACGTGCAGAGATAAACCTGGAATAAGAATGTATTACTGGGATTTAAAATATAAAAGGTTTTAACACTTGGAAATAAAAATAAAAATCCAATCCAAATGGTTTATTTGTAACTCCCTCCATAAATACCAAACTTCCTCTCAAAATGATCAGATTTTATCACACTTTAATAGACAATGTCTTATGTTTGCGATGGTCAACATGGCAACTACAGTTATTTTAAACAAGAGCTCCCTACCAAGACCAGTGGTGGGTTAGTTAACACATGAAGCAAGGTAGCTACCAACCATTTGGTTATCACCAAACTGTCTGAAGCAGCAGAAATTTAGAAAATCAGGGAATACTACTTTCAGATTTACAGATTTTGTACAAAAATAATGATTCATACCATTGAGCCAACTACTTAGTCAATATATATTTATTTCTACTACATCAGACATTCTCAATTGCCTTGTAGCACCCATACAATAATCAGCACTTGACTGAGTAGGTGAGTGACTCATTACAAGCAACTTCTGTTGTAGTTGAATACAAAACAATAGGAAGAACATGCTTTAATGTGAACAATTGATAACCCTTTGCATAAATGCTACCTACTTCAAACCTAGTTTTCTTACTCAGGCACACCACTTCGTAGTAGTAGTATTGTAGTAGTCATAGTAGTAGTAGTATTAATATAATAATAATAATAATAATAATATTATTCAATGGCCTTGTCATGGGGATAATCTTAGTTTTTTAACCCACAAAACCAAGATATTCTATAACCCAGTGACACTTTCCTAAAGTTTGCACTAATTTTATAATAAAGTATATAGTTACTAAATACATATCAGTTATGAGCATTTATGTAAGAATAGGAAACTTATGATAGTCTGAGGCAGTTATTTATCAGAAGTTAAGCTCATACAAATATTGGTTATTTTTTTTTTAATTCATCAACACTTACAAATCCATTACTAGTAAATAGGATGAGATGCATTAAGCTTGAGAAAGGCAAAGAGATAAAAAGAGTGAATCCTAAGAGAACTTTAATACCAAGTTGTTGATCATTTTTTTTATGAATAATGAATAAGAATTCAGGGATGACTGGAATCAGATGATATTTGTGTTCATGGTCTTCATAGAAATTAACATGAAAAGTTTGTGAAAAATGAAAGGACACACTACCTAAATGGGGGGGGGGGGAGGTGGAACCATGAGGTTCTGAAGTGGTGCAGGTAGGATGCCGATTCAGAAAAACGGATAGGGCAAGTGGGAACACAACAGTTTTGTGGTACAGGCACATAATGACCAACAGTCTATGCCTTTAAACCCAAATTGATTGATTGAATAGGTTTGTAGTGGTGATGGAAAAGGAGGTTGTGCGAGTAATGTATTCTGCCGCACAATGCTACTTCTCCACCCATGCTACCTGGCAGCCATTTCTTGTGCTTAGGTTGCTTAAGTTCCCCCAAGGAGTTCAGCCCCAAAGCTGCATGAAGCTTCATTCATTCACCAAGAAATACAAACTTTGGCATCTTCCCTCATTCACTACTGGAACATACCATGTACTGTAATAATAAACACACACATTCCTGTAGTTTGAACAATGGCAAATTCTCATCCAAATAGCTTCAGAGGCAATTAACTCCACAAAATTCTACTGACCAATAAAGGCAATCTTGCACATGTTATGCCTGGGGCTCCTCCAAGGTTTACTGTGGATGTGTCCTACCCTACAGAACAATACATCTCCTTCCTTTCTGGGGTTCTGGAGGCTCTAAGGCTGCAAGAATTGCTTCATCAAATACATTCTTGAGTCCTTTCTGTGTAAGTGCTGAACATTCTACATACTTTACAGCCTTAAGCTCACGGCTCAGCTTATCACCTTGCTCATAGGTGATGGGCTTCTGTTTATTCTTGGCCAGCTTTTCAACTGTAGCAGCATCATCTCTCAAGTCAATCTGTGTGCCCACTAAAAGGAATGGAGTTTTCTGGCAGTGATGAGTGATCTCAGGCACCCACTGAAAAAAATATTTATGCATTAGTTAATTATCACTGATTTATTTATTATGAATTTACTTTTCTTGGTACAATAATTTATATTCCTTCACTTGTTCTATTCATAAAGCAGATTCCTTAGCATAGTCTCACAGATTATAAAGTTCTTTTTGAAGCTATGGTAGCCAATAATTAAGGCATAAATTATTCCTGCTTATAGCAACATTAATGTCTAAATCAGAGTTGATCAGAATATTATGGATGCAGGTAAAGTAAATGAAAAGAACATGTTCAAAATTATCGTACACTTTTTTCTTTTAACACTCCAGGCATCTCCCACAGAGGCAAGGTGACCCGGCAAATAAGAAAACATTTCACTCTCACTGAATCACTATCTTGCCAGAAGGGTGCCAACATCACAGTTCAGATGACCCTCCAAACCTGACATCCCCACCCCTCTTCGAGAGTGCAGGCACTATTATATTCACTGGGTCATACAGGACTGGGGAATGGGGAGATAATCAGGCTTGATCCAAGGAAGATGGTCCCTCCAATTCCTTGGATGAAGTACTCTTCACCATTATCAAGGCATCCATTTTGAAGGGACTATGGAGGGAGAGAGTATGGAGGAGGTGAATGTATTCAGATATTTGGGAGTGGACGTGTCAGCGGATGGGTCTATGAGAGATGAGGTGAATCATAGAATTGATGAGGGGAAAAGAGTGAGTGGTGCACTTAGGAGTCTGTGGAGACAAAGAACTTTGTCCTTGGAGGCAAAGAGGGGAATGTATGAGAGTATAGTTTTACCAACGCTCTTATATGGGTGTGAAGCATGGGTGATGAATGTTGCAGCGAGGAGAAGGCTGGAGGCAGTGGAGATGTCATGTCTGAGGGCAATGTGTGGTGTGAATATAATGCAGAGAATTCGTAGTTTGGAAGTTAGGAGGAGGTGCGGGATTACCAAAACTGTTGTCCAGAGGGCTGAGGAAGGGTTGTTGAGGTGGTTCGGACATGTAGAGAGAATGGAGCGAAACAGAATGACTTCAAGAGTGTATCAGTCTGTAGTGGAAGGAAGGCGGGGTAGGGGTCGGCCTAGGAAAGGTTGGAGAGAGGGGGTAAAGGAGGTTTTGTGTGCGAGGGGCTTGGACTTCCAGCAGGCATGCGTGAGCGTGTTTGATAGGAGTGAATGGAGACAAATGGTTTTTAATACTTGACGTGCTGTTGGAGTGTGAGCAAAGTAACATTTATGAAGGGGTTCAGGGAAACCGGCAGGCCGGACTTGAGTCCTGGAGATGGGAAGTACAGTGCCTGCACTCTGAAGGAGGGGTGTTAATGTTGCAGTTTAAAAACTGTAGTGTAAAGCACCCTTCTGGCAAGACAGTGATGGAGTGAATGATGGTGAAAGTTTTTCTTTTTCGGGCCATCCTGCCTTGGTGGGAATCGGCCAGTGTGATAATAAAAAATAAAAAAATATGTAAAAAAAAAAAAAAAAAAAAAAAAAAAAAAAAAAAAAAAAAAGTACACATACATTAGAAAAAAACTTTGTTCATGTTTAAGAGTGCAAATGGCTCAATCATATAACTGGGAGAAACTCAACTCATATTTGTACTGAAAAGTCTGTATTATGATTTGACAGGCTTGGATCACCTACCCATAATAAAAAATATAATTACAGTAGGGCCCCGCTTTACGGCGTTTCGTTTTACAGCGTTCCGCTAATATGGTCATTTCAAATTATGACCAAAACTCGCTATACGGCTCCCCCCACCTGACTTTCTAATACGGTCACAGCGCCCCACCCGGTTTGTTTACATTCTCTGTGAGATCCGTAAGCACTAAGTCTCAACATTATGTCTGGAAACTCCAAAATTTTAAGTGTTTTTAAAAGTTATTTCATATTTTATATATATTTTTTTTTTCAACAAGTCGGCCGTCTCCCACCGAGGCAGGGTGACCCAAAAAAGAAAAAATCCCCAAAAAGAAAATACTTTCATCATCATTCAACACTTTCACCACACTCGCACATTATCACTGTTTTTGCAGAGGTGCTCAGAATACAACAGTTTAGAAGCATACACATATAAAGATACACAACATATCCCTCCAAACTGCCAATATCCCAAACCCCTCCTTTAAAGTGCAGGCACTGTACTTACCATTTCCAGGACTCAAGTCCGACTATATGAAAATAACCGGTTTCCCTGAATCCCTTCACTAAATATTACCCTGCTCACACTCCAACAGATCGTCAGGGTCCCAAGTACCATTCGTCTCCATTCACTCCTATCTAACACGCTCACGCACGCTTGTTGGAAGTCCAAGCCCCTTACCCACAAAACCTCCTTTACCCCCTCTCTCCAACCCTTTCGAGGACGACCCCTACCCCACCTTCCTTCCCCTATAGATTTATATGCTTTCCATGTCATTCTACTTTGATCCATTCTCTCTAAATGACCAAACCACCTCAACAACCCCTCTTCTGCCCTCTGACTAATACTTTTATAAATTACTCGTAGAAATAAGGCATCATATAATAGCAAATTTATACGAGGCTAACCTGCATAAAACGAGACAAACCTATATAATGTAAATGTAACCATAACACAGTAAAAAAGCAGTAGGTTACTGGCTATGTTACATCTATACGGTGGTGTAATAATGTTGGTAGAATTACCGACTTAAAAGGACACGCATGCAACTAATGTGACATTTTATTGATAATGTTTTGCTTTCCAGGAGCTTTGCCAAGCTCCTGGAGAGTGAAACAAACACTGCCACAATAAAATGTCACATTAGCTACACGTGTTCTTTTACCTATTACATTTATAAATGGATATGGCATGCAAGTTAAAATACTGTATGGCATTTTGAAGCAAATTATGATTATTTTATCATGTTGGGCCCACATGTGTTAGCAATTTAAAAAATGTACTGAAATATTAAATCAAAATTTTTAACCCAGCCATAAAAATAAAATTCTTCTGCAATGCTAGCAACAATTTTTTTTCACCAAAGATTATAACTAACCTTTTCCTTGACATTCTCAAACGATGATGGAGACACCACTGAAAAACAGACTAGAAACACGTCTGTCTGAGGATAACTAAGGGGTCGCAGTCTATCATAATCCTCTTGCCCTGAAATGCAAAAACAAGACCACTGAAAAACAGAAATGCAAGTTTTTTCCATCTTCTTTAAAAAATAAATGTTAAAATGCAAATCACTGGAATTAATTTGCAAACTTCCTTAGCCTTTTAACCCATAATACTCGTTAGTCTTAGGCATTAAGCTCCTAGCAAGTGCTTAGCTGCTTAAGAGTACCATGGCTGCAAAAATTCCATATCCCAGTCAGAATATGACACAGGGATAGGAAAAACAAAAATAGGACAGTGTAAGATTAAGAACATAAATCAGGAACATTGCTGAAGGCATACTAGCCCATGCTAGATAGGTTATTTACTCTTACCTAACCATTCCCATATACAGCTAAACAAACTTTTAATGCTATCCAAGACATTAGTTTCAATGTAGTTACTCGACAACTTGTTTCCCTCAACTCCCAACTACTGCCAAACAAGACTCTTCCTGTTCTTCAAGATTCTCCTTTGTATGGACTGATGAAGCCACTGTGTGGCGAAACGTTTCCTCAATATAGATACCCAAGAGTTGCACATGTGTCTAATTTATTAACATGTCGGTTCTCTGAACCATTCATCTACAAGACTCTTACTATTGTGTATCATTACTAAATCTGCATTTAACAAAGCCATTGTTTCAACTTCATTCTTCGTTAGATATATCAACCAATTCATAATCTCTGTCTTCCACCTGTATAACTATATCACCTCCCATCCCCCTTTATTCTATGCTTTTTAATGAGTAGATTTGGGGCTTTTGTATCATTGTTTTAATTTTTTTTTTGGCCCCAGCCATGTCCTACCAACGTAGGGTGACGAATTATTTTTTTACCAAATTCCAAATATAAAAGCATAATTTTGATATTACTTATGTTTTCAATGCATCCCAAGATGAAAAAGCAGTAAGCAAGAAGAGGGCATCCCAAGATGAAAAAGCAGTAAGCAAGTAGAGGGGCAGAGAGAAGAGGTGGGGAGAATGAAAAAGAAAAAGAAGTATTTACATGTTACGCATGTTAATGCATTAGCTTGCAGTATCTACAAAGAAATTCATTCCCTATCTGTCTTCACTGTAACTTAAGACAACTGGTCATGGATACTGCACGTTCCTAATGTGTGTCATTTGTGAACTACAAAATATTTTATGCAAGCCATATTTATTTTTTTTTTTTATTATCACACCGGCCGATTCCCACCAAGGCAGGGTGGCCCGAAAAAGAAAAACTTTCACCATCATTCACTCCATCACTGTCTTGCCAGAAGGGTGCTTTACACTACAGTTTTTAAACTGCAACATTAACACCCCTCCTTCAGAGTGCAGGCACTGTACTTCCCATCTCCAGGACTCAAGTCCGGCCTGCCGGTTTCCCTGAATCCCTTCATAAATGTTACTTTGCTCACACTCCAACAGCACGTCAAGTATTAAAAACCATTTGTCTCCATTCACTCCTATCAAACACGCTCAAGCATGCCTGCTGGAAGTCCAAGCCCCTCGCACACAAAACCTCCTTTACCCCCTCCCTCCAACCCTTCCTAGGCCGACCCCTACCCCGCCTTCCTTCCACTACAGACTGATACACTCTTGAAGTCATTCTGTTTCGCTCCATTCTCTCTACATGTCCGAACCACCTCAACAACCCTTCCTCAGCCCTCTGGACAACAGTTTTGGTAATCCCGCACCTCCTCCTAACTTCCAAACTACGAATTCTCTGCATTATATTCACACCACACATTGCCCTCAGACATGACATCTCCACTGCCTCCAGCCTTCTCCTCGCTGCAACATTCATCACCCACGCTTCACACCCATATAAGAGCGTTGGTAAAACTATACTCTCATACATTCCCCTCTTTGCCTCCAAGGACAAAGTTCTTTGTCTCCACAGACTCCTAAGTGCACCACTCACTCTTTTTCCCTCATCAATTCTATGATTCACCTCATCTTTCATAGACCCATCCGCTGACACGTCCACTCCCAAATATCTGAATACGTTCACCTCCTCCATACTCTCTCCCTCCAATCTGATATTCAATCTTTCATCACCTAATCTTTTTGTTATCCTCATAACCTTACTCTTTCCTGTATTCACCTTTAATTTTCTTCTTTTGCACACCCTACCAAATTCATCCACCAATCTCTGCAACTTCTCTTCAGAATCTCCCAAGAGCACAGTGTCATCAGCAAAGAGCAGCTGTGACAACTCCCACTTTGTGTGTGATTCTTTATCTTTTAACTCCACGCCTCTTGCCAAGACCCTCGCATTTACTTCTCTTACAACCCCATCTATAAATATATTAAACAACCACGGTGACATCACACATCCTTGTCTAAGGCCTACTTTTACTGGGAAAAAATTTCCCTCTTTCCTACATACTCTAACTTGAGCCTCACTATCCTCGTAAAAACTCTTCACTGCTTTCAGTAACCTACCTCCTACACCATACACTTGCAACATCTGCCACATTGCCCCCCTATCCACCCTGTCATACGCCTTTTCCAAATCCATAAATGCCACAAAGACCTCTTTAGCCTTATCTAAATACTGTTCACTTATATGTTTCACTGTAAACACCTGGTCCACACACCCCCTACCTTTCCTAAAGCCTCCTTGTTCATCTGCTATCCTATTCTCCGTCTTACTCTTAATTCTTTCAATTATAACTCTACCATACACTTTACCAGGTACACTCAACAGACTTATCCCCCTATAATTTTTGCACTCTCTTTTATCCCCTTTGCCTTTATACAAAGGAACTATGCATGCTCTCTGCCAATCCCTAGGTACCTTACCCTCTTCCATACATTTATTAAACAATTGCACCAACCACTCCAAAACTATATCCCCACCTGCTTTTAACATTTCTATCTTTATCCCATCAATCCCGGCTGCCTTACCCCCTTTCATTTTACCTACTGCCTCACGAACTTCCCCCACACTCACAACTGGCTCTTCCTCACTCCTACAAGATGTTATTCCTCCTTGCCCTATACACGAAATCACAGCTTCCCTATCTTCATCAACATTTAACAATTCCTCAAAATATTCCCTCCATCTTCCCAATACCTCTAACTCTCCATTTAATAACTCTCCTCTCCTATTTTTAACTGACAAATCCATTTGTTCTCTAGGCTTTCTTAACTTGTTAATCTCACTCCAAAACTTTTTCTTATTTTCAACAAAATTTGTTGATAACATCTCACCCACTCTCTCATTTGCTCTCTTTTTACATTGCTTCACCACTCTCTTAACCTCTCTCTTTTTCTCCATATACTCTTCCCTCCTTGCATCACTTCTACTTTGTAAAAACTTCTCATATGCTAACTTTTTCTCCCTTACTACTCTCTTTACATCATCATTCCACCAATCGCTCTTCTTCCCTCCCGCACCCACTTTCCTGTAACCACAAACTTCTGCTGAACACTCTAACACTACATTTTTAAACCTACCCCATACCTCTTCGACCCCATTGCCTATGCTCTCATTAGCCCATCTATCCTCCAATAGCTGTTTATATCTTACCCTAACTGCCTCCTCTTTTAGTTTATAAACCTTCACCTCTCTCTTCCCTGATGCTTCTATTCTCCTTGTATCCCATCTACCTTTTACTCTCAGTGTAGCTACAACTAGAAAGTGATCTGATATATCTGTGGCCCCTCTATAAACATGTACATCCTGAAGTCTACTCAACAGTCTTTTATCTACCAATACATAATCCAACAAACTACTGTCATTTCGCCCTACATCATATCGTGTATACTTATTTATCCTCTTTTTCTTAAAATATGTATTACCTATAACTAAACCCCTTTCTATACAAAGTTCAATCAAAGGGCTCCCATTATCATTTACACCTGGCACCCCAAACTTACCTACCACACCCTCTCTAAAAGTTTCTCCTACTTTAGCATTCAAGTCCCCTACCACAATTACTCTCTCACTTGGTTCAAAGGCTCCTATACATTCACTTAACATCTCCCAAAATCTCTCTCTCTCCTCTGCATTCCTCTCTTCTCCAGGTGCATACACGCTTATTATGACCCACTTCTCGCATCCAACCTTTACTTTAATCCACATAATTCTTGAATTTACACATTCATATTCTCTTTTCTCCTTCCATAACTGATCATTTAACATTACTGCTACCCCTTCCTTTGCTCTAACTCTCTCAGATACTCCAGATTTAATCCCATTTATTTCCCCCCACTGAAACTCTCCTACCCCCTTCAGCTTTGTTTCGCTTAGGGCCAGGACATCCAACTTCTTTTCATTCATAACATCAGCAATCATCTGTTTCTTGTCATCCGCACTACATCCACGCACATTTAAGCAACCCAGTTTTATAAAGTTTTTCTTCTTCTCTTTTTTAGTAATTGTATACAGGAGAAGGGGTTACTAGCCCATTGCTATATATATATGCAGCTATATATATATATTAACCTTTTCAGTAGCTGTCAAGCAGAACTATGTCACTGAGGCCTGGGTCACTCACATAGTTCTGTGTCATGAACTCGGCTCACTCAGATAAGCCACGAGCAGTAAATTTTGGCCTAGATCTGAGAGAATGGGTGTGTGGGGCAAGTGTGCACATTATAAAACAAATCCTGCCCCCCTTTCCCATACACTAAGGGTACATGATTACTCTCCCTTCATTAGTATTGCAATTCCAAAGCAAGACAGCAACAGAGAGAGCAAGAGAATCTACAGAGATTAGAGGATGGAAGAGATACAGAATTCAACTGGTTCATACAGCATATAGTGTACAATAAGATTTCAAGTCAAAATACTTACCAGCAGTATCAAAAAGGCCTAATGTATATGGTTCACCTCCAATCATTACTGTAACTGCATAGTTATCAAATACCTAGAATGAAGATATATTCTAGGTTCAGTAAAACAGTATGTGAAGATATCAATATAGACACTCTTAAGTCTGGGGCATTTTTAACAGTATAGTATATGTCACCTTCATATAAAGTGAAGAGCAAAGCATTAAATCAACATTGCTCTATTAGGTATCAATACCTTTCAGCATTATTATCCATTTTAATTTATCATAAGATACAGCCAATACAAAAAACTAAAGGAACCTTACATACCGTGGGGACATACTCAGAAGGAAATTTATTTGTCGTGTAGGAGATGAGCAGACAGGTTTTACCCACTGCTCCATCTCCCACCACCACACACTTTATCGTCTGCATCTCTCACGTTCCCCAGCAGGCTGATGAAAATGTAATATGTTAGATTGCATCATGATAGCATGGGTCGAAATCTGAGAATTGTAGTCCCCCCCCACAAAAAGAAAAAAAAAAAATTGCAGTAGGTTCTTGGGAACTGCAACTAAGCGAAACGACATATAACAAAACCAATCTTACCACAGGCTAACTGATAACATCAAGGGTGCAAAATGCACCTTTAGCACTCATTGCAACAAGGTTGAATAAAGGTTTGCAAAGTGAAAATTATAAGGAGCACCTCCTACCACCATGCAGTTCAAATACAAACAAACAATTATGGCGGGCTCTCTGAGTGCTTTCAGACCTCATCATTTGTTGTGTATTTGTATGATTATTGTATACTTTATGAATTTTTAACACTTTCAACCTGCTTATTACAGTTCAGGGTCACGGGTGGCCAGAGCCTATCCCAGCAGCTCAGGGTGCCAGGTGAAAACCAACCCTGGAAGGATGCCATTCCATCGCAAGGCACACTCCCAAACACACACCCATACTCACTCATACCGGAACAATCTAGACACCAACTAACTTAACATGCAGATCTTTGGTATGTGGGAAGAAACTGAAGTATTCTGAGAAAACCCACGCAGACATGGAGAGAACTTTCAAACTCCATGCAAACAGTGGCCCAGGCCTGGAATCGATTTTTCTTCACATCAACATTTTAATGAAACAACATTAAGTAAGAACTTACTGTACATATAGAAAAGATACAAGCTACAACTGAGTAGTTAAGGGAGTTACCTCCTCAGTAGCAGTCTCCTGTCAAGGAAGAGTGACCAAAAGAAACTCATTCATCACCATTCATTAACTGTGGTCTTTCCATAAGTGTACTGACATTACAATTCAGATTACCCTCCAAGTCCAACATCACCACTTCTTTCGTATAAGCACTGCCCTTCCCACCTCCAGGACTCCAGTTTGGCTAATCAGTTTCACTAAATACCTTTGTAAAGGCTGCCAACAGTATGTCCATTAAAAAACTTTCCCATTCACTTCTACTTAACATGCTCTCACAAGTATGCTGGATACTCAAGCATCTTTTACTGCATCACTAACCATTCTTGGGGCAACCTCTTTCCCTCCTACCTTCCACCCCATGGCTCGGTTGGCAACACACTCCACTCACAAACACTGTCTGTGGTTTGATCTCCAACACAGATGGAGACACTGGGCATGTTTCCTTACACCTACTGTTCCTGTTCACCTAGCAGTAAGCTGGTAAATGTGTTAATTGACTGTTGTGAGTAGTATCCTGGGGGACAATATTGAAGGACCCCAATGGAAATAAGACAGTCCCCAATGATGCACCGGCTTTACTGGGCTCTGGTGGCCTGGTGGTTAACGCTCTCGCTTCACACGGCGAGGGCCTGGGTTCGATTCCCAGCCAGAGTAGAAACATTGGGCGTGTTTCTTTCCACCTGTTGTCTATGTTCCCCATCAGTAAAATGGGTACCTGGGTGTTAGTCGATTGGTGTGGGTCGCATCCTGGGACACTGACCTAATTTGCCCGAGATGCTCAGCATAACAAGTGGCTTTCTATGTAGTAGTATGTCATTGTTGTCAGCTAGGACTGTATACCATGTACATGCACTTGTAGTAAATAAAGATTATTATTATTATTATTATTATTATTATTATTATTATCCTAGATAGCTAACCCTCCAGGTTAGAAATCCAAACAAATCGTATACATCCCTTTCATTAGCCTATCCTTCTCCTTCCACTCTACATGCCCAACCCACTTCAACAACTCCTCCTCAGCCATTTGACTTGTACCCTTAATGACTCACTGCCTTTTAATTTCTACACTACAAATTCTCTGCATGATATTCACACTACATGACATCACCACTGCCTCTAGCCACTTCCTAGCTGTAACATTCAAAACCCATGCCTCAAACCACATAAAAGTGTGGTACCAATAAACTTACCCCTCCTTTCATATATACATCAGTATGCTTTAGCATAAGCAAATGCAAGGTTTTGGAGACTGGAGAAGGGGTCAAAATACTGGACAGAGTATAGACTTGGGGGACAGATTCTGCAGACCTCATTCAAAGAGGACCTACGAGTAAGCATCGTGCCTACCATATCACCAGAGGCTCAACAGGATAACCTTTGTAGCCAATGCTTGCCTGACAAATCAGCATCCTTCAGAAATCTGTCATTTAGGGTGCTTTATGCAACATATGTCAGGCTCATCTTGGAGTATGCAGCACCATGTTAAGAAACTGAATTAAGTGCAGAAGTATGCAACGAGACTAGTTGCAGAGCTAAGGGGTATGAGCTATATGGAAAGGCTAAAGGAATTTAATCTAAAGACCCAGGAGTGCAGAAGGTCCATGGGAGATATACAAAATACTCAAGAGGAACTGATAGGGCAGACAGAAAGGCTGTTAGAGAGGGGGAAACAGGTACTCAGGGGGCACAGCTGGAAGCTAAAAACAGAAGTCACAGGGATGTTAGGATGTCAGTCTCAAGGTGGTTGGGAAGTAGAATAACTTCAATGAAGTGGTAGAGGCAGACTCAATACAGTTTTAAGAATAGGTACAACTGGGCCCACAAGGCTAGTGAGAGTGTTTGTAGCAAGCAAGCTGAAAGGCAAGACCAGCAGCTAAGATTAGACACCTGAAACCCCATATAGGAGAGTAGAATTAGGCAAGTACAGCACAGTAGTCCCCGACTTGCAATATTCCACTTTTATGACACAGGCACTACAGAAACAAACTGACTAAATCACCAACTCACTCTTCCAATACACAGGACTATTTGTGGCCATGGAAGGCGGGGAAGCAGCAGACAATGTTGCTGCAGTCAGGATATTCCCATGAACAATTTACAGATTTTCCTACTCTTACAGCCAAGTCTAGGAAAAAGCTTTTCTGATTAACTGTTCAACCAGGCTGGTGCTGTTGGAAGCCCACTGGCCCAAATCTTCCAGAAGTTCATTTAAATTGATTAAGGTCACAGCACAAACATTTCCAATGAACACATTCTAGGGACTATCATCTCTCTCTCTCTCTCTCTCTCTCTCCAAAAAGTTCTTAATACATAGTGCAGTAGGTCTACTGGCCTATGTTAGGCAGGTCTCATTATCACCACATAATAATAATAATTTTTATTTTTATATGTACAAGGTATACAGGCCTAGCTGACATCAATGACATACTTCAATACAGAAAACCCCCTGGTTATGCACAGCATTTCAGGCAAAGTAGGCCAATTTTGTCCCAGTATGCAACCCACACTAGTCAACTAACACCCAGGTACCTATTTAACTGATAGGGAAACATGGAAAACAGGTGCCTTAAGGAATCATGTCCTAATGTTTTCCAGCCATACTTGGAATTGACCCTGGGACCTCAGTGTGTGAGCTGTGTGTGCAGCACTCAGCTCACTGCCTTTCAACGCATTTTCATAATTTTAATTTTTAGATACAACCCACACAGGAGAAAACCTTGTGATGAAATTTCATTCCATCCTGTACCATTAGCTAATCACACACTAACACACGAAGGTAAGGGAGCCAGTGTGACTAATTATAATTATAATCACGGGGGAGCATTAAACCCATAGGATTATACAGTGCCTCTGGGGAGGGGGAGAGAAGGTATTCAGACTCAATTCAGGGAACTGACGCACAGATCCATTTCCCTAGATCAAGAGCCCCTCACCAGCATCAAGGAACCTTCCTTGAGGAGTATGTGACTAGTTAATGGTCCTAGTAGGACCGAAATGTCACAAGTCTCTTTCTCCTGTGCGGGTTATTTGTGTATTGTTCTGGTCACAGCATTGTATCTTTTTATTCTTTAATTTTTATATTATAGTCTGCAGGAAATATTACCCAGAATAAAGGATATTAAGTAATACACAGGAAGTTCCATGAATCACATACCCTGCCCCCATTTCCTCTATCATTTCTATGATAATTTCTTCAAAACCGAAGGAACAATAATTTAGAGAGATAATGCCACTTAGATGATAACTGCAATAGTACAAGGATAGTTGCTGGCTAATGGAGGTTTCAAGACTATCGACTACACTAGGGTTATTAAGGATACACCTAACCTCTTCACCACCAAATAAGAATACATGTAATTCCTAAAACAGAGATTAAATGAAGCTCAGGATATATATACTGGGAGAGAAATAGACTTGTGGGTGTTAATCCCTTCACCCGTGACTACCAGAGGTCTGAAGGGCAGGAATAGTAAGCTACTACCTTTCTTCCTGCCTTCCCTTAACTTCATTATAGTATAATAACCAACTTACCATGCAACACAAGACACAGGTGCACATGCAACACAAACAACATCGACATAAACTCGCACCTTGACATTTAATTTCCTAACGTCAAGTTGGAAATAGTTTTTTCAGCCATCTTAGTGAGCCCCGCCTTCACATTATCAGCTCCCCCAGGGCCGCATTACCTGCCATCTCCACCAACACTACGCTCCATACACTCCTAACACTCACACATGGTTAATATCCCCGCTGATACACACAAACCAGAGAGAAAAACGGGTAAATAAGGATAATTTAGTCTCACCAGCTGGGCGTAGTTCATCAGCCACACTACTGCCCTCTACCGGCCACTAACACAACCAACACACACATCCACGCTCACACTTCCCTACATAATATTATTTTAACCATATCCCCTCATTTCTATACCATCTTAACCTATATATATCTAAAATACATAAACCATTTAAGTAACACTTCAAATCTCCTTTATTTCCGAAATATTCTGCATTATAATTGTGTCTTCCAAGACAAGAATGGCACCCAACATTTCTCAGGAATTACACACACACTCATCTTTCTCACAAATATATTCTACCTACAATAATTTTGTACAATTTCAAATAAAAAGCACATTCCAAATTCAACAACACGCACTATAAATTCATTTTCATGTGCTATTCATTTTTTATGTATCTTTTCAACGACATTATTATAAAAATCGCACTAAATAGATAAGCTTTAAAAAAATACCCTCAAGGAAGGTTCCTTGATGTTGGTGAGGGGCTCTTGATTTAGAGAATTGGATCTGTGCTCCAGTTCCCCGAATTAAGCCTGAATGCCTTCCACATCCCCCCCCCAGGCGCTGTATAATCCTCCGGGTTTAGCGCTTCCCCCTTGATTATAATAATAATAATTTAAAAAAATACAAGAATAACTCATATTATATTTCACCACTAATATTCTCTCGTATAAGCTGCTGGTATAAGATTAATATACAAATATATGGCTGCTGGTCCATTGATTGATACTTATGTACTTTATATTACAGATTCCAATTGTTAAATTATGACTAACGCACAGCCGCTTAACTTACGGAAATACCTGTTGTGATAATATTATGTGGTAGTGTGGTACTATCTGTGGTGGTGTGGTACTATCTGTGGTAGTGTGGCACTATCTGTGGTAGTGTGGCACTATCTGTGGTAGTGTGGTACTATCTGTGGTAGTGTGGCACTATCTGTGGTAGTGTGGTACTATCTGTGGTAGTGTGGCACTATCTGTGGTAGTGTGGTACTATCTGTGGTAGTGTGGCACTATCTGTGGTAGTGTGGTACTATCTGTGGTAGTGTTTACCTGGAGTTTACCTGGAGAGAGTTCCGGGGGTCAACGCCCCCGCGGCCCGGTCTGAGACCAGGCCTCCTGGTGGATCACAGCCTGATCAACCAGGCTGTTGCTGCTGGCTGCACGCAAACCAACATACGAGCTACAGCCCGGCTGATCCGGAACTGACTTTAGGTGCTTGTCCAGTGCCAGCTTGAAGACTGCCAGGGGTCTGTTGGTAATCCCCCTTATGTGTGCTGGGAGGCAGTTGAACAGTCTCGGGCCCCTGACACTTATTGTATGGTCTCTTAACGTGCTAGTGACACCCCTGCTTTTCATTGGGGGGATGGTGCATCGTCTGCCAAGTCTTTTGCTTTCGTAATGAGTGATTTTCGTGTGCAAGTTCGGTACTAGTCCCTCTAGGATTTTCCAGGTGTATATAATCATGTATCTCCCCCTCCTGCGTTCCAGGGAATACAGGTTTAGGAACCTCAAGCGCTCCCAATAATTGAGGTGTTTTATCTCCGTTATGCGTGCCGTGAAAGTTCTCTGTACATTTTCTAGGTCGGCAATTTCACCTGCCTTGAAAGGTGCTGTTAGTGTGCAGCAATATTCCAGCCTAGATAGAACAAGTGACCTGAAGAGTGTCATCATGGGCTTGGCCTCCCTAGTTTTGAAGGTTCTCATTATCCATCCTGTCATTTTTCTAGCAGATGCGATTGATACAATGTTATGGTCCTTGAAGGTGAGATCCTCCGACATGATCACTCCCAGGTCTTTGACGTTGGTGTTTCGCTCTATTTTGTGGCCAGAATTTGTTTTGTACTCTGATGACGATTTAATTTCCTCATGTTTACCATATCTGAGTAATTGAAATTTCTCATCGTTGAACTTCATATTGTTTTCTGCAGCCCACTGAAAGATTTGGTTGATGTCTGCCTGGAGCTTTGCAGTGTCTGCAATGGAAGACACTGTCATGCAGATTCGGGTGTCATCTGCAAAGGAAGACACGGTGCTGTGGCTGACATCCTTGTCTATGTCGGATATAAGGATGAGGAACAAGATGGGAGCGAGTACTGTGCCTTGTGGAACAGAGCTTTTCACCGTAGCTGCCTCGGACTTTACTCTGTTGACGACTACTCTCTGTGTTTCTGTTAGTGAGGAAATTATAGATCCATCGACCGACTTTTCCTGTTATTCCTTTAGCACGCATTTTGTGCGCTATTACGCCATGGTCACACTTGTCGAAGGCTTTTGCAAAGTCTGTATATATTACATCTGCATTCTTTTTGTCTTCTAGTGCATTTAGGACCTTGTCGTAGTGGTCCAATAGTTGAGACAGACAGGAGCGACCTGTTCTAAACCCATGTTGCCCTGGTTGTGTAACTGATGGGTTTCTAGATGCGTGGTGATCTTGCTTCTTAGGACCCTTTCAAAGATTTTTATGATATGGGATGTTAGTGCTATTGGTCTGTAGTTCTTTGCTGTTGCTTTACTGCCCCCTTTGTGGAGTGGGGCTATGTCTGTTGTTTTTAGTAACTGTGGGACGCCCCCCGTGTCCATGCTCCCTCTCCATAGGATGGAAAAGGCTCGTGATAGGGGCTTCTTGCAGTTCTTGATGAACACAGAGTTCCATGAGTCTGGCCCTGGGGCAGAGTGCATGGGCATGTCATTTATCGCCTGTTCGAAGTCATTTGGCGTCAGGATAACATCGGATAGGCTTGTGTTAATCAAATTTTGTGGCTCTCTCATAAAAAATTCATTTTGATCTTCGACTCTCAGTCTGGTTAGCGGCTTGCTAAAAACTGAGTCATATTGGGACTTGAGTAGCTCACTCATTTCCTTGCTGTCATCTGTGTAGGACCCATCTTGTTTAAGTAGGGGCCCAATACTGGACGTTGTTCTCGATTTTGATTTGGCATAGGAGAAGAAATACTTTGGGTTTCTTTCGATTTCATTTATGGCTTTTAGTTCTTCCCGCGATTCCTGACTCCTAAAGGATTCTTTTAGCTTAAGTTCGATGCTTGCTATTTCTCTGACCAGTGTCTCCCTGCGCATTTCAGATATATTGACCTCTTTTAGCCGCTCTGTTATTCTTTTCCGTCGCCTGTAAAGGGAGCGCCTGTCTCTTTCTATTTTACATCTACTCCTCCTTTTTCTTAGAGGAATAAGCCTTGTGCATACATCGAGTGCCACCGAGTTAATCTGTTCTAGGCATAAGTTTGGGTCTGTGTTGCTTAGTATATCTTCCCAGCTTATATCGGTTAGGACTTGGTTTACTTGGTCCCACTTTATGTTTTTGTTATTGAAGTTGAATTTGGTGAATGCTCCCTCGTGACTAGTCTCATTTTGTCGGTCTGGGGCTCCACGCATACATGTCTGAACCTCAATTATGTTGTGATCTGAGTATATTGTTTTTGATATGGTGACATTTCTTATCAGATCATCATTGTTAGTGAATATGAGGTCTAGTGTATTCTCCAGTCTAGTAGGCTCTATTATTTGCTGGTTTAAATTGAATTTTGTGCAGAGATTTAAAAGCTCGTGTGAGTGTGAGTTTTCATCAGAGCTGCCTCCTGGTGTTATTTCTGCAACAATATTATTTGCTATATTCCTCCATTTTAGGTGCCTTAAGTTGAAATCCCCCAGGAGCAAGATGTTGGGTGCAGGAGCTGGAAGATTTTCCAGACAGTGGTCAATTTTTAACAGCTGTTCCTGGAATTGCTGGGAAGTTGCATCCGGAGGCTTGTAGACTACCACAATGACTAGGTTTTGGTTCTCGACCTTTACTGCTAAAACTTCCACTACGTCATTTGAGGCATTAAGCAGTTCTGTGCAAACAAGTGACTCTGCAATGTACAGGCCAACCCCCCCTTTTGCCTGTTCACTCTGTCACATCTGTATAGGTTGTAACCTGGGATCCATATTTCGTTGTCCAAGTGATCCTTTATGTGGGTCTCAGTGAAAGCCGCGAACATTGCCTTTGCCTCTGCAAGCAGTCCACGGATGAAAGGTATTTTGTTGTTTGTTGCTGGCTTTAGACCCTGTATATTTGCAAAGAAGAATGTTATCGGACTGGTGGTATTGTTGGTACTGGGGGGGATTTTTTTTCCGGCATTAGTATCTGTATCTGTTGGTTTGGAGTGGAGGCCATCGACTGTGGTTCCACTCCTGTGGTAGTGTGGCTCTATCTGTGGTAGTGTGGTACTATCTGTGGTAGTGTGGCACTATCTGTGGTAGTGTGGTACTATCTGTGGTAGTGTGGCACTATCTGTGGTAGTGTGGTACTATCTGTGGTAGTGTGGCACTATCTGTGGTAGTGTGGTACTATCTGTGGTAGTGTGGCACTATCTGTGGTAGTGTGGCACTATCTGTGGTAGTGTGGTACTATCTGTGGTAGTGTGGCACTATCTGTGGTAGTGTGGCTCTATCTGTGGTAGTGTGGTACTATCTGTGGTAGTGTGGTACTATCTGTGGTAGTGTGGTTCTATCTGTGGTAGTGTGGTACTATCTGTGGTAGTGTGGCACTATCTGTGGTAGTGTGGCACTATCTGTGGTAGGGTGGCACTATCTGTGGTAGTGTGGCACTATATGTGGTAGTGTGGCACTATCTGTGGTAGTGTGGCACTATCTGTGGTAGTGTGGCACTATCTGTGGTAGTGTGGCACTATCTGTGGTAGTGTGGCACAATCTGCTGTAGTGCGGCATTATCTGTGGTAGTGTTTACCTGGAGTTTACCTGGAGAGAGTTCCGGGGGTCAACGCCCCCGCGGCCCAGTCTGTGACCAGGCCTCCTGGTGGATCAGAGCCTGATCAACCAGGCTGTTGCTGCTGGCTGCACGCAAACCAACGTACGAGCCACAGCCCGGCTGATCCGGAACTGACTTTAGGTGCTTGTCCAGTGCCAGCTTGAAGACTGCCAGGGGTCTGTTGGTAATCCCCCTTATGTGTGCTGGGAGGCAGTTGAACAGTTTCGGGCCCCTGACACTTATTGTATGGTCTCTTAACGTGCTAGTGACACCCCTGCTTTTCATTGGGGGGATGGTGCATCGTCTGCCAAGTCTTTTGCTTTCGTAGTGAGTGATTTTCGTGTGCAAGTTCGGTACTAGTCCCTCTAGGATTTTCCAGGTGTATATAATCATGTATCTCTCCCTCCTGCGTTCCAGGGAATACAGGTTTAGGAACCTCAAGCGCTCCCAATAATTGAGGTGTTTTATCTCCGTTATGCGCGCCGTGAAAGTTCTCTGTACATTTTCTAGGTCGGCAATTTCACCTGCCTTGAAAGGTGCTGTTAGTGTGCAGCAATATTCCAGCCTAGATAGAACAAGTGACCTGAAGAGTGTCATCATGGGCTTGGCCTCCCTAGTTTTGCACAATCTGCGGTAGTGTGGCACTATCTGCGGTAGTGTGGAACTATCTGTGGTAGTGTGGCACTATCTGTGGTAGTGTGGCACTATCTGTGGTAGTGTGGTACCATATGTGGTAGTGTGGCACTATCTGTGCTAGTGTGATGCCATCTGTAGTAGTGTGGCACAACCTGCGATAGTATGGAATTATCTGTGGTAGTGTGGCACTATCTGTGCTAGTGTGATACCATCTATGGTAATGTGGCACTATATGTGGTAGTGTGGCACAATCTGCGGTAGTGTGGCACTATCTGTGCTAGTGTGGCACTATCTGTGCTAGTGTGATGCCATCTGTGGTAGTGTGGCACAATCTGCGGTAGTGTGGCACTATCTGTGGAAGTGTGGCACTATCTGTGCTAGTGTGATACCATCTATGGTAGTATGGCACTATCTGTGGTAGTGTGACACTATCTGTGCTAGTGTGATACCATTTGTGGTAGTGTGGCACTATCTGTGGTAGTGTGGTACCATCTGTGGTAGTGTGGCACAATCTGCGGTAGTGTGGCACTATCTGCGGTAGTGTGGCACTATCTGTGGTATTGTGGCACTATCTGTGGTAGTATGGCACTATCTGCGGTAGTGTGGCACTATCTGTGGCAGTGTGGCGCTATCTGTGGTAGTGTGGCACAATCTGCGGTAGTGTGGCACAATCTGCGGTAGTGTGGCACTATCTGCGGTAGTGTGACACTATCTGCGGTAGTGTGGCACTATCTGTGGTAGTGTGGCACTATCTGTGCTAGTGTGATACCATCTATGGTAGTGTGGCACTATCTGTGGTAGTGTGACACTATCTGTGCTAGTGTAATACCATTTGTGGTAGTGTGGCACTATCTGTGGCAGTGTGATACCATCTGTGGTAGTGTGGCACAATCTGCGGTTGTGTGGCACTATCTGCGGTAGTGTGGCACTATCTGTGGTAGTGTGGCACTATCTGTGGTAGTATGGCACTATCTGCGGTAGTGTGGCACTATCTGTGGTAGTGTGGCACTATCTGTGGTAGTGTGGCACTATCTACGGTAGCGTGGCACTATCTGCGGTAGTGTGGCACTATCTGCGGTAGTGTGACACTATCTGCGGTAGTGTGGCACTATCTGTGGTAGTGTGGCACTATCTGTGGTAGTGGTCGCCTCGAGACACGAAGATCAAGCACGTACCTCATATATCAAGGTCGGCCTCAGGAACTCGCCTAGCAATCCTCTGAGATAGTGATACTCCACAAAGCGGTTAATATTGCTTTGGTTTCTCCTTTTCTCACCCATCACACTCTATTATTATTATAATCATAGGGGAGCGCTAAACCCATAGGATTATACAGCGCATGTGGGGAGGGGGGATGGAAGGTATTCAGGCTCGATTCAGGGAACCGAGCACAGATCCAATTCCCTAGATCAAAAGCCCCTCACCAGCGTCAAGAAACCTCCCTTGAGAGGACAACACACGCTAGCAGCTCTCAAAACACATATCAGATACAAACACGCATGTCTCCCGGTACCCATGGACCACATATGGTAGAGGGAGTTAGTCCAGATTAGAGCTTTCATGGAGCAGATCTCCAGATCTCCAATGGAAAGGCTCTTAAGGGTACGCACGCTCTGTTTGGCTCAGGAACCTCTACTGATCAAGATCACTGAAGAGATGATGATAGTGTTACCGTCAGCCAAATTCCAGACCCAAGTTGCTGTGTCCGGTTTATCATATACAGCATTTCTGCGCATGTGCATGGGAAAACTAAGCTACGACATCAGGTTTATGAAGGGCGCCTCCAAAGGGAACCCGCACCTCTCTCTCTCTACATGATCACTGCTCCATAGCGTCCAACAGCGAACAGATGGCTCATCGAAGATCCATACCATCCCTGGTGTTCAGTAGACTTTAACGCCGTACCTGGGAGAACTCACGGACATTTATTTACCTCAGCGTTCGCAATATTAGAAGGTCCACAGGTTCTCTAGCTGCCGCCTTCACAGCGTCATCACTGGAGGTAAGTAATACTTCGGAACGCTTGCTCTTTTGTATACTGATTGTTGTGACGAAGTCAGGTAAATACGCAAGTAACCCGTACATAGGAGAAAGAAACTTATGATGACGTTTCGGTTCGACTCGGACCGAAGTCAGACCGAAACGTCATTATAAGTCTCTCCTATGTGCGGGTTATTTGTGAATTGTTAGATAAAAAGACGCAAGTGTAACTAATGTGACATTTTATTGTGACAACGTTTCGCTCTCCAGAAGTTTTGTCAAGCTGTTAACAAAGCTCCTTGAGAGCTAAACGTTGCCACAATAAAATGTCACATTAGTTGCACTTGTGCCCTTTTACCTAACATATTGTCGGTAATTCTACCAATATTTGTGTATTATTCCAGTCACGGTATTGTGCTTTTTTTTTTAACTCTTTAAAGCCAGATAAGCCCAACCAACCATCTGCGACGGAGGCGTAAAAGTATGAAACTGGAGTGTGGTGAGGCAAATGAAACCATTGGCAAATGCTCTGGCGCATTTGTCTATCTAGTCTCCCCCGTTCTGTCTGCAAGACGCGTCCGAAGACAAAACGGTGATTGAGTTTCGGTATCAGATAGTGGTGGAGGATGGCTACTCTCTATTGTGGTTTCAGGGAGGTCTCAGCGGTATTTCTGAGTCGCTCCTCTGATCTAGACTTAGGTCCAACGGCCATTTCCGTCGCCTTACGATGGAAGGAGACTGGGTCGGCGTTGATAGAGTTGCCACCGGCCCTTATATTCCGAGAACGTGTCTCGGCACTCTGGGCAGGTCGGGGATCGGTCGTTGTGGCTAACAAGTTCCTCAAAAGGATTTAATTAGGTTTAATGGGTTCCAAGGGCCGATTATCCATGACAACGATAGACAGTTCTAGAAATATGCTCCAAAATAGTCCCCAACTAGTACAACCAGCCCAGGTAATCCAATGATTCCTTCGAGCGAACAAGCTAGCGGAATCAGTCCCTATTAACAACTAATAAGGTCACTCAACACTACCCTCGCTGACCTTATATCTAGCACACTCCTATCCAACACTAGTCCCTGACCTCCGTATATTGCTTTTTTCGGGTTTAGCGCTTACTTTTTGTTATACTATTCTTATTAAAAATTCAGGCAATAATAATTCTACGGTATTTACACACCAAATTTAACTTACACTATACTGTAGGAAATGTATTAGTTGACTATATACACACTGAGCAGTGTATGTCAGTGCATGTACACTGAGCAGTGTATGTCTGCCAGTGTATATACACTGAGCAGTGTATGTCTGCCAGTGTATATACACTGAGCAGTGTATGTCTGCCAGTGTATATACACTGAGCAGTGTATGTGTCGGTGCATATACACTGAGCAGTGTATGTGTCAGTGCATATACACTTAGCAGTATATGTGTCAGTGCATATACACTGAGCAGTGTATGTATGTCAGTGTATATACACTGAGGGTTTGTATTAATATCGTTTTTTAAGTATTAAAGTGTTCTTGACAAGTGAAGAACAGCTAACATACAGCATCAATGACTCTGTCAGTAGTACAAAGACTACGTCCAATTAGTTGTAAACTACTACTACTGTAGTAGTATTTTATAGTTAGTAGTAGTAGTAGTAGTAGTACATTATGACTGCTGATAATATTTTACTAGTAATAAATTTGTATAGAGGCTGTACAGTGCATTAGTTGATGGTCATAAGTTTTGGTCGCCCTTAAACCAGGAAATTCATTCAATGTATTATGTATTTATTCACTTCGTTTATTTTCTGTCTCTTCTGTTATATTTCCTCTCTTTATTGTCCGTCTCCTTCCACCTGCTTCCCTTGTTCACCTCGCAGTAAATAGGTACCTGCGTTTTACTCAACTGTTGTGGGTGGCATCCTGGGGGAGGGTTGAACACCTATAAGGGAACTAGGCTTTGAAATTAACTGTCGTTAATAATGACAATAATAGTAATAATAATAATAATAATAATAATAATAATAATAATAATAATAATAATAATAATAATAATAATAATAATAATAATAATAATAATATTAATAATAATAATAATAATGTAAATCATTAAATAAGCCTGTCAGTTTCTTAAGTTTAAAGCCTAGCCACTATGCGAGGCTCACGACGGTTGTAATATGTATATTATGTAATATATGTACACTGTGTGGTATACATGGTGAGGTATACATCGTGTATACACTATGTATGATAATGAAGGGACCTCAAAGATAAAAAATAATGAAAATTTATTTCTTCATTCATGGGGAAGCTCTAGACCTGTAGGGGAGATCATACAGATCCTGGAGAATGGGAGGTGATGGGGTTTGATTCGAGGTAGGGAAAGGCAGCTCTAATTTCTTGGATCAAGAGCTTTTTACTAGAGAGGTGAGAATGTTTTCCCGCTCTGGAAACAACTAATGAGGATGCGATTTGGTGCAGAAGCGGGAAAAATCAGCCAATTAAACGCTGATTTTCAATTATGACGTCAGGACCTCGATGGCTCAGACCCAATCAGCCAATCAGCAATGATTACGTCACTATTTCTAATTACTACGTCATTGCTAATCAGCTAATCAGAACACTCAAGGCCTCCTACGTCACAGGTTGGTGGTGGTGCAGGAACCCGCGGAAACTGACCCAACACTCGACCACAAGGCAAGATGGAGTGAGGACGTACGCTCCTAGGGTAAGCATTTTATCACAATTTCTTGCATTTTACTGCTCAGTTACACTAGCTAATATTCTTGAACGATAACCTGCATGTATATTTATATATCTGAAGCAATACTCATGCCAAATAAGTGAATTTTATCCAAATTTTTATTTTTTTTTCCAGTCGGCTGTTGGAGAGTTCAAGTGCTGTCAACCATAATGGTAAGTTGTAACTTATTATGTCACTTTGCCACTTGTAAGTGGTTTATTGTGGTGCCATGTCACTTTCGCTTAAGTGGTCGTTTATGTCAAGTTTTAACGACTTTACCATTTATAAGTGGTCGTTTATGGTTTGTAACTTGTCACTTACCACTTATAAGTGGTTTATGGTAAGTTTGTAACTTATTGTCACTTCCACTTACAAGTGGTTTATGGTAAGTAACTTGTATAACTGCCACTTATAAGTGGTGGTTTATGGTAAGTTATGTCTACCACTTGTAAGTGGTTTACGACAGGTTTTACTTGTCACTTTACCACTTAAGTGGTTTATAAAGAATTTCCTTGAGGTGGTCTTCAATACTGTCACCCTTCACCGGGAACTGCCTTGACCACGGTGGAAGGCTCTTGATCCAAGGAATCTGAGCCACCATTTCTCAGTTACCATTCCCCAGGTGCAGTATGACAACGGGTTTAGCGCTTCCCCCTTTTGAATGCAATGCGTTAATCTGCCGGATTTATGCGCAATAAGTGTAGTGTTCACTTGGCGCAAGTAAAAATTCGGCGCCAATTGTGTAAGGTGCGGCCCTCATCATTTGGCGCCAAAATGTCCGTCTGGAAGGAAGGAAAATTTGGCGCAAAAACATGACGGGAAATTTGGCGCCAAAATGTCCCCCTGGCAGGAAGGAATATTTGGCGCAAAAACATGACTAGGGAGATTTGGCGCCAAAATGTGTAAGGTGCGTTTGACAAATTTGGCGCCAGTGTGTAATGGGCGCTTGGAACAGGAAATTTTGGCGCCAAAATGTGTTATGCTCCCTTGACGCAAAGGGAAATTTGGCGCGAAATGTGATGCACGCTTGAAACGGAAATTTGGCGCCAAATATGTGTAATAAGAATATGGCGCCAAATTGCTTGTAATGCGCACTCGCAACCAGGGAAAATTTGGCGGCAAGTAGTGTGCCATGTGCTCGCGGCATAAAATTTGGCACCAAAATAATAATAACTAGTATTCCAGTACAATGTATACTGGCCCAGCTGACATTAATGTCATATTACTATATATAACGTCTCTTGTTATGTAGAGTATTACCGGTAAATTAGGTCAGTTGTCCCAGGATGCGACCCACACCCAGGTACACATGTTACTGATGGGTGAAGAGGGACAGTAGGTGTCTTATGTGTATCATGTGCACGCTGCGCAATGATCGTGTGGATAGGATTCAAACCCCATCAACCTTAAGGTCAGGGATTTGTGATAGAAGGAACTGGACTGATCCTCACTTTACCATTAACAAGTACTGTTATCCTCACGTATACTGTTGGTATCCCTCACCCATACTGATGGTATCCCCCACCCATACTGATGGTATCCCCACCATACTGATGGTATCCCCCACCCATACTGATGGCATCCCCCGCGCATACTGACGGTATCCCTCACGCATACTGATGGTATACCCCGCGCATACTGATGGTATCCCCCGCGCATACTGATGGCATCCCCTGCGCATACTGATGGTATCCCCCGCGCATACTGATAGTATCCCTCGCGCATACTGATGGTATCCCCCCCATACTGATGGTATCCCCCGCGCGTACTGATGATATCCCTCGCGCATACTGATGGTATCCCCCGCGCATACTGATGGTATCCCCCGCGCATACTGATGGTATCCCGCGCATACAGATGGTATCCCCACGCATACTGATGGCATCCCCGTGCATACTGATAGCATCCCCGCTCATACTGATGGTATCCCCCACTCTCACTGGTATCCCCCACCCATAGTGATGGTATCCCCCGCGCGTACTGATATCCCCCGCGCACACTGATGGTATCCCCGCGCATACTAACGGTATCCCCCACCCGTACTGATGGTATTCCCCACTCACTGATGGTATCCCCGCGCATACTAATGGTATCACCCACCCATACTGATGGTATCCCCCGCTCTCACTGATGGTATCCCCCACCCATACTGATGGTATCCCCCACCCATACTGATGGTATCCCCCACCAATACTGATATCCCTCGCGCATAATGATGGTATCCCCCGCGCATACTGATGGTATCCCCGCGCATACTGATGGCATCCCCGCGCATACTGATGGTATACCCCGCGCATACTGATGGTATCCCCCGCGCATACTGATGGTATCCCTTACCTATAGTGATGGTATCCCCCGGGCGTACTGATATCCCCCACCCATACTGATGGTATCCCCCGCGCATACTAATGGTATCCTCCGCCCATACTGATATCCCCCACCCATACTGATGGTATCCCCCCAACCATACTCTTGGTATACACATGCATACTAAGTTGGAGGATGAGCTGTTGGGAAGTATCAGGAATTAATGTCTAGTGGATTTTTCTCCATCAATCTGCTCAAAATTTTGAATTGATTTTTTTTTTCAAACGAATCATATTATCCACAATGTTTATTATAAATATTGGTTATCGTGGATGAACGACCATGAAGTGCCGTAATGTTGAATTATTATTATTATTGATAAGTAAGACATGTGTAACAGGTATCTTTATTCTGAAACCTTGCGCTTACACAGTAAGCTTCTACAGTCGAAGAAGCTTACTGCTGCAGTGAAGCAGAACACTAAGCTGAGGGACTGACATAACCTCAAAACTACGTCTTATTATATAATTATTATTATATGTATTTATTATATATATAATCATTATTATATTACTATATATTATAATGTTAATATATTATAATTATCCTAGTAATACTTCAGATTTCAAAGTGAATGTTACTCTGTAGTTACTAATTTTAACATGTTGAAAAACGCCTTTTGATAAATATAATTGTTGCTTTATTTTCCACAGCCTCTATCCATGAAACGATTTTTTGTGCAGTAGTGTAAAATCTTTTTATAATTATTTTTTTTAATTATATTCGAGCTGTTATTATTTTTTATTTGACATAAATGGTCGAGGACGTGAAGTTACAGCAATTTATTATTACTGTATTAGTATACCTGTATGTGTAATAACAGCTGTGACTATTACTGAATTAGGCATTAAAATATATTATAAACTGACGGTGTACAGGTCACATACAGTCTTAACATTAGTGTAGTTGACAGCTTTCAAAACTACAGTAATCCTTTTCTCAATACTACATTGTTGCATTATCAACATCAAATTCCATTATTTAACGCTAGCGCTTAATTTGATGATAATAATAATGATTATTATTACTAGTATTAGTATTATTATTAACGCAAGCTGCCCTATATTCTTGAGACCTAATAAACCAAGCCTACTGATGACATTGACCCATGATGACTCTTATTGCTACTTTTTCAGATATAAAAAAAACAGCTTTTATCATCTGACAGTCTTGAAATTATAAGTAAAACAGATGGGCACTTTTACCCATACTTTTTTTTTCTCCAGAAAAGCTTGACAGAACTACTCAACCCCAGCGAGATGTCAGCAGAAAATTCATAGCAAAATTGACTTCACTTTGGGTAAAGCCTGTTAGTTGTAAGAAAGCCTAGTTTGAATTAGGAACTTCATAGCAACATTAACACAGAAGGTAATCAATGCTCAACAATAATCTGTCATAAAGTAAGTTAATATTTCTTAACATGTTCCTTGCTGTGTTGGGAACCTTCACTCCCATTGATTTATCTGTTGAATATTAAACATGTGTTTTTAACAAGATTTGTATTATTATATAGGATTTTGAATTATGTATCATGTCATGCGCTGTCATCACTCATAGCAATGACAAGGTGAGAGAAATGGAGCCTTATTTCTACTGCAATTTATTCTATGAAAATTGTTAATGTTTCTGCTCTACATGATTTATAATGCTTTTGGTAATGAATTTTTGTTGAATATGCTTTTTGTTTCACTTTTCACTCATGGGTAGTCCTTGGGCTACTATCAGCCTGGGACTATCACCCTGGGTAATCCTTAGGCTACTATCAGTCTGGACTATCACCCTGGGTAGTCCTTGAGCTATCAACCTGGGTAGTCCTTGGGTTATTAGCCTGGGTAGTCCTTGGGCTACTATCAGTCTGGACTATCACCCTGGATAGTCCTTGAGCTATCAACCTGGGTAGTCCTTGGGTTATTAGCCTGGGTAGTCCTTGGGCTATTAGCCTGGGTAGTCCTTGGGCTATCAAGCTGGGTGGTCCTTGGGCTATTAGCCTAGGGCTGCTATCACCCTAAGTAGCCCTTGGGCTGCTATAAGCCTGGGGCTGCTATCACCCTGGGTAGTCCTTGGGGTATCACCCTGGGTAGTACTTGGACTATCACCCTGAGTAGTCTTTGGGCTGTCACCCTGGGTAGTCTGGGCTAACCTCCTGGGTAGTCCTTGGATTACTATCACCTTTCAGCTACTAACACTAGGTAGTCCTAGAGCTGCTGTCACCCAAGGCAGTCTTAGGGTTTTCAGGTTGGCTACTATTACCCTGGTAGTCTTAGTGTTACTATCACCCTTGGTAGTTCTTGTGCTACTATCGGCCAGATATTTTCCCTTTCAACTTATGTTTTACATTTACTAATGTTCAATATTTTCTAATGTTTTATATTTCAGAATGTTTAATATTTCCTAATGTTTTATATTTCAGAATGTTTAATATTTCCTAATGTTTTATATTTCAGAATGTTTAATATTTCCTAATGTTTTATATTTCAGAATGTTTAATATTTCATGTTTTATATTTCAGAATGTTTAATATTTCGTAATGTTTTATATTTTAGAATGTTTAATATTTCCTAATGTTTTATATTTCAGAATGTTTAATATTTCATGTTTTATATTTCAGAATGTTTAATATTTCGTAATGTTTTATATTTTAGAATGTTTAATGTTTTATATTTCAGAATGTTTAATATTTCCTAATGTTTTATATTTCAGAATGTTTAATATTTCATGTTTTATATTTCAGAATGTTTAATATTTCGTAATGTTTTATATTTCAGAATGTTTAATATTTCCTAATGTTTTATATTTTAGAATGTTTAATATTTCCTAATGTTTTATATTTCAGAATGTTTAATATTTCATGTTTTATATTTCAGAATGTTTAATATTTCGTAATGTTTTATATTTCAGAATGTTTAATATTTCCTAATGTTTTATATTTTAGAATGCTTAATATTTCCTAATGTTTTATATTTCAGAATGTTTAATATTTCATGTTTTATATTTCAGAATGTTTAATATTTCGTAATGTTTTATATTTCAGAATGTTTAATATTTCCTAATGTTTTATATTTCAGAATGTTTAATATTTCATGTTTTATATTTCAGAATGTTTAATATTTCGTAATGTTTTATATTTCAGAATGTTTAATATTTCCTAATGTTTTATATTTCAGAATGTTTAATATTTCATGTTTTATATTTCAGAATGTTTAATATTTCCTAATGTTTTATATTTTAGAATGTTTAATATTTCCTAATGTTTTATATTTCAGAATGTTTAATATTTCCTAATGTTTTATATTTCAGAATGTTTAATATTTCATGTTTTATATTTCAGAATGTTTAATATTTCATAATGTTTTATATTTCAGAATGTTTAATATTTCATAATGTTTTATATTTCAGAATGTTTAATATTTCCTAATGTTTTATATTTCAAAATGCTTAATATTTCAGAATGCTTTATATTTCAGAATGCTTTATATTTCAGAATGCTTTATATTTCAGAATGCTTTATATTTCAGAATGTTTTATATTTCAGAATGTTTAATATTCCCTAATGTTTAATACTTCATAATCTTTTATATATTTCGTAATGTTTTACATTTCCAAATGTTAAATTTTTGTTAATGTTTCATATCCCTAAAGTTTTTTATTTCCTAATATATATTTGTTAATGATTTATATTTCTAAATATTTAATACTTATTAATGTTTAATATTTCCCAATTTTTTATATTTTATGTCTAATACCTAATGTTTTATATTTCGTAGTGTTTAATATTTCCAAGTGTTTTATATTTCCTAATGTTTTATATTTCCTAATGTTTTATTTTTTCTAATGTTTTATATTCTCTATATTATATTTTCTAATGTTTATTATTTATATTTAATATTCCTTAAAGTTTTATATTTCCTAATGTTTCTAATTTTATTATTTTATCAGTTTCCTTGTGTTTTTTATTCCTAATGTGTAATATTTCCTAATGTTTAACATTTCCTAATGTTTAATATTTCCTAATGTTTTATGTTTCCTAAAGTTTATTATTTTATATTTAATATTCCCTAAAGTTTTATATATCCTTATGTTTTTCATTCCCTAATGTTTAATATTTGCTAAAGTTTTATATTTCCTAATGTTTTTTATTCACAAATGTTTAATATTTTCTAATTCTTTATTTTCCTGATGTTTTATATTTCCTAGTGTTTTATGATTCCTAATGTTTATATTTCATGTTTAATACCTAATGTTTTATATTTCCAAGTGTATGTTTCCTAATGTTTTATGGTTCCTAATGTTTTATATTTCCTAATGTTTTATATTTCCTAATGTTTTATATTTTCTAATGTTTTGTTTCCTAATGTTTAATATCTCATAATGTTTTATATTTCTTAATGGTGTATATTTCCTAATGTTTTATATTTTCTAATGTTTTGTTTCCTAATGTTTAATATCTCATAATGTTTTATATTTCTTAATGGTGTATATTTCCTAATGTTTTGTTTTTTAATGTTTAATATTTTATATTTCATATTCCCTAAAGTTTTACATTTCCTAATGTTTTATATTTCCTAATGTTTAATATTTCCTAATGCTTTATTTTTTCTTTTTTATATTTCCTAATGTTTATTACTGCCAAATCTTTTAAATTGCCTATTATTTTAAAATGCTTCGTTCTTTATAATGCTTAATGTTTTAAACTGCCTAATGTATCAAACTTCTAATGTTTTTTTGCTGCCTAATATTTTAAATTGACAAATTTTTATGCTGTGTATTGTTTTAAATTGTATAATGTTTTATAGTGCCTAATGTTTTTAAACTTTCTAATGTTTTAACTGCGTAATGCTTTATTCGCCTAATGCTTTATATTATCTAATGTTTATATTGTCTAATGCTTTAAACTGTTTAACGTTTTATATTGCATGATATTTTAACTGCCTTGGTGGGATAGGGACAGTTTGTTGAAAGAAGATATCGTTTAGCATATTTTAAAAAGAACTCAGAATTGTCTTTTGATAAACTTTTTATATTCCATTAAAAATGCGAAATATTTGTAATTTTTACAATAGCTTGTAACTGATTAAAATTCTTTTTTTACTTGAAATTCCTGCAGTGGAAGAATTTTTAACAATTGTAAACATTTTATATGGATATTTGGTGTTTGGAGTGACATCTGAATATGTTAGATGAGTAAATAAAGGAAGAGAATGTAAATAATGTGCTAAAAACATCTGTCCAAGACAGGACACAGCAGTGGATTCAAGTGGAAAAAAATAGATTTAGAAACTATATAGGAAAGTACTGCTTTTTAATAGATTTGTGGATGAGTGGAACAAACTCCCGAGTAGTGTCATTGATGCTAAAACCTTGTACATTCTAATTTCTAATTTTTTATGTCGTATATATAGGCCCCTCAAGGAAGGTTCCTTGATGTTGGTGAGGGGCTCTTGATTTAGGAAATTGGATCTGTGCTCCAGTTCCCCGAATTAAGCCTGAATGCCTTCCACATCCCCCCCACGCGCTGTATAATCCTCCGGGTTTAGCGCTTCCCCTTGATTATAATAATAATAATAATTATGGCGTATACACTAACTGGGGTTCTTGGAATTTTTTTAGAAATTTTTTGACTGATAAAAGGATTTTAAAATGATGGTTAATTTGGTATGACTACATTTATTTGCATTATTTAATTCATGTTTGTAATTTTATTGTTTTATCAGTTTCCTTGTGTTTTTGTCATTTATTGTCAAGAACTAATTGACCTACGTCCAAGGCATTCATCAAGTATTCAAACTAGGAATGAACCTAGTCGAAGTTGAAGTTATTAAAAAAGGAGGTTTAAGTTGGGAAACTGGAATGCACTCTTGTGCAACTAGAAATGATCTTATTTTAAGTTATAAAACTAGGAATGTACCTAGTTAAATTGTGAAACTAGAAATGAGCCTAGCTTGTACATTGTGAAACTTAATGAACCTGGCCTGTAAATTGTGAACCTGGTGTAAGTTATGAAACTAGGAAAGAATCTAGTTTTAAGTTGTAAAAATTAAGTGAACCTGTTCTTTAACTAGGAGTGAACCTTGTAAGTTGTGTAACTAGTAATGAACTGAGTGTAAGTTGTGTAACTAGGAATGAACCTAGTCTTAAGTTGTGAAGCTAAATTAATTTGTGAAATATATGAACCTAGACAAATTTGTGAAACTGAATTAACCGTCTCAGCTGTGAAATTAGAAAAGAACCTAGTCTAGTGTTGCAAAAATGTTAATGAGCCAATTTTGTTGTGAAACTAGGAATAAGGTTAATCTAAATTGTGAAACTAGGAATGAATCTAGTTTGAAAATTATGAACATAGTCTTTAAGTTGTGACCCTAGGAATGGACCTAAGTTTGTAAAGCCGAAAATGGACCTAGAGTAATGTGTGAGCTATGAATCTAAGGAAATTTGTGAAACTAGGAATTAAACCTAGTCAGCTGTGAAACTAACGACAAAGCTAGTACAAATTGTAAAGTTAGAGATGAAAAATACCCCTCAAGGAAGGTTCCTTGATGTTGGTGAGGGGCTCTTGATTTAGAGAATTGGATCTGTGCTCCAGTTCCCCGAATTAAGCCTGAATGCCTTCCACATCCCCCCCCCCCCAGCGCTGTATAATCCTCCGGGTTTAGCGCTTCCCCCTTGATTATAATAATAATAATAGAGATGAAACTAGTCTGTAAGTTGTGAGACTAGAAATGAAGCTAATCTAAGTTATGCAACTAAGAATGTACCTAGATAATTTGTGAAACTATATGAGCCTAGACAAATTTGTGACACTAGGAATGAACCTAGTTTGTAGGTTTTGAAACTAGGAAAAGAGCCTAGTCTAAGTCATTAAGTCTCAGATTTCTAGACATTGGTGAGAGGCTTTTGGTCCAAGAAATTAGAATTAGATTGCCCACTTTCTGGGATCACACTTAAGTGTGAACAATAGTCCAGTGTGTTTGAATGCGGGCCTTAGTCCTCTCTGTGCAGGCGTGGACTTAATCCAGTGTTCTGTGTGGAACTTAGACCACTGTGTTTGGGTGTGGACTTTAGTCCACTGTTTGGGTGTGGACCTTAGTCCACTGTGATAAGGTGTGGATCTTAGTCCACTCTGTTTGGGTGTGTACCTTAGTCCACGGCGTTCGAGTGTGGACCTTAGAACACTGTTCGGGTGTGGACCTTACTCCACTTCGGGTGTGGACCTTAGTCCACTGCGTTAGGGTGTCGACGTTAGTTCACTGTGTTTGGGTGTGGACCTTAAGCCACTGCGATAGGGTGTCGACCTTAATCCACTGTTTGGGTGTGGACCTTATTCCACTGCGTTAGGGTGTGGACCTTAGACTACTGTGTTAGGATATGGGCCTTAGTCCACTGTTTGGGTGTGGACCTTAGTCCACTGCGTTAGGGTGTGGACCTTAGTCCACTGCGTTAAGGTGTGGACCTTAGCCCACTGTTTGGGTGTGGGCCTTAGTCCACTGCATTAGGGTGTGGACCTTAGTCCACTGGGATAGGGTGTGGACCTTAGCCCACTGTGTTTGGGTGTGGGCCTTAGTCCACTGCATTTGGGTGTGGACCTTAGTCCACTGCGTTAGGGTGTGGACCTTAGTCCACTGTGTTTGGGTGTGGACCATATTTCACCGTGTTTGGGTGTGGACCTTAGTCCACTGCGTTAGGGTATGGACCTTAGTCCAATGCATTACTGTGGACAGTCCACTGTGTTTGGGTGTGGACCATAGTCCACTGTCTTTGGATGTGGACCTTAGTCCACTGCTTTAGGGTGTGGACCTTAGTCCACTGTGTTAGGGTGTGGACCTTAGTCCACTGTGTTAGGGTGTGGACCTTAGTCCACTGTGTTAGGGTGTGGACCTTAGTCCACTGCGTTAGGGTATGGACCTTAGTCCAGTGAATTAGTGTGGACCTTATTCCACTGTCTTTGGCTGTGGACCTTAGACCACTGTCTTTGGGTGTGGACCTTAGTCCACTGCATTAGTATGGAACCTTATTCCGCTGTTTGGTTGTGGACTTTAGTCCACTGCGTTAGGGTGTGGATTTCAGTCCACCGCATTAGGGTGTGGACCTTAGTCCACTGTTTGGGTGTGGACCTTAGTCCACTGCGTTAGGGTGTGGACCTTAGTCCACTGGGTTAGTCTGGACCTTAGTCCACTGCGTTAGGGTGTAGTCCTTAGTCCACTGCGTTAATGTGGATTTTAGTCTACTGTGTTAGGGTGTGGACCGTAATCCACGGTGTTAGGGTGTGGACCTTAGTCCACTGTATTTGAGTGTGGACCTTGGTCCACTGCATTAAGGTGTGGACCTTAGTCCACTGCGTTAGGGTGTGGACCTTAGCCCACTGCGATTGGGTGTGCACCTTAGTTCACTGCGTTAAGGTGTGGACCTTAGTCCACTGTGTTTGGGTGTGGGCCTTAGTCCACTGTTTGGGTGTGAACCTTAGTCCACTGCGATAGGGTGTGAACCTTAGTCCGCTGCGATTGGGTGTGGACCTTAATCCACTGCATTAGAGTGGACCTTATTCCACTGCATTAGTGGACCTTATTCCGCTGTCTGGGTGTGGAACTTAGTCCCCTGCTTTAGGGTGTGGACCTTAATCCACTGCGATTGGGTGTGGACCTTAATCCACTGCGATTGGGTGTGGACTTTAATCCACTGCATTAGAGTGGACCTTATTCCACTGCATTAGAGTGGACCTTATTCTGCTGTCTGGGTGTGGAACTTAGTCCCCTGCTTTAGGGTGTGGACCTTAGTCCACTGCGATTGGGTGTGAACCTTAGTCCATTGTGGGTGTGGACCTTAGTCCACTGTGTTTGGGTGTGGACCTTAGTCCACTGTGTTTGGGTGTGGAACATAGTCCACTGTGTTTGGGTGTGGACCTTAGTCCACTGCATTAGGGTGTGGACCTTAGTCCACTGTCTTTGGCTGTGGACCCTAGTCCACTATCTTTGGGTGTGGACCTTAGACCACTGTGTTTGGTTGTGGACCTTAGTCCACTGCGTTAGGGTGTGGATTTCAGTCCACTGTGTTCGGGTGTGGATTTTATTCCGCTGTGTATGGGTATGGATCTTAGTCCACGGCGTTAGGGTTTGGACTTTAGTCCACTGTATTAGGGGTGTGGACTTTAGTCCACTGTGTTTGGGTGTGGATTTTATTCCGCTTTCAGGGTGTGGACTTTTGTCCACTGCGTTAGGGTGTAGACCATAGTCCACTGTGTTGAAGTGTGGATCTTAGTCCACTGTGTTGAACTGTGGATCTTAATCCACTGTGTTCGTATGGACCTTACTCCACTGTTCATGTGGATCTTAGTCCATTGTGTTCGTGTGGACCTTACTCCACTGTTCATGTGGATCTTAGTCCCCTGTTAGTGTGGATCTTCGTCCACTGTTCCTATGAACCTTGGTTCACTGCTTTAGAGTGGACACTACCTGAGTGGTACTCACTCAAAGCATTCAGTTGAGCAGCTGAATGCTATGGACTTGGTCCATAAACTATATATCGAACTGTCAGTAATATTATTGGACTTTGTCCAGTATTATTGCTTTGTGTTCCATATATACTCCAATTCATATATCGGACTGTTTGCAATGTTATTGGATTGTGTCCAATAATATTACATTGTGTCCCCTATATACCTGATTTCATATATCGGACTATTTGCAATATTATTTATTGGACTTTGTCCACTGTTATTGCATTGTCCTATATATACTTCAATTCATATATCGGACTGTCTGCATTATTACTGGACTTGTCCAGTAATATTGCATTGTGTCCTATATATCGATTCATCCTTCCTAGCATACACACTTCATAGTATTTCGTTGTATCGACTTTGTTTAAACATCATAATTGGTAATTTCCAAATTTTGATGTCAACACAAGGTTGTTATAGCGTAAGTTATGTAGTGTTTGCTGGGGTTTCCCTTCAACCTTGTTTCCCTCACCCTAAACTCTCGTGCCGCTCCCTCCGGGAGCTGGCCGGCAGCATATCACCTTCGGCCTCTTGTCCTGGCTGTTGGTGAGCGATTTCTGGTGGTAACCTAGCTGCCACTGGTAATCAACCAAAGTAACCTTCGATGCATGGTTTAGGGTTCCATGTAACAAAGGTTCTGAGAACCTTTGGACGATTAACCCTGGCCCGGCTCGAAGATCGCAGACCTCATCGTGGTGAGCCGGTGTAACTTGATGCAGCATTTATCTGGTAGTATGTATGAGCATGTCTTGAATATCCTTATGCATAGTTACCAGATAAATGATACTTCAAGGCTAACATGCGATCCTCCAGTTAAGAGAACACTAATAAAATCACAAAAAAATCATTGATCGTTTTTATAGCCTAAATAATCTGATGAATTTAAAGGTTAATGAGGCATCCGGGTATTGCTCTTACACCAAGCGCCCTCAAATTAGCTCTGGTGTTCACTATGATGATGCAGAGCTGTATGACACTGTTTAGCGCTCTGACCATTGTGGGTTTAGAGCTCTATGACCCTTGTGGGTTTAGAGCTCTATGACCCTTGTGGGTTTAGTGCTCTAACCCTTGTGGGTTTAGTGCTCTAACCCTTGTGGGTTTAGTGCTCTAACCCTTGTGGGTTTAGTGCCCTGTCCCATCTGGGTTTAGTGCTCTATGACCCTTGTGGGTTTAGTGCTCGATGACCCTTGTGGGTTTAGTGCTCTATGACCCTTGTGGGTTTAATGCTCTATGACCCTTGTGGGTTTAGTGCTCTATGACCCTTGTGGGTTTAGTGCTCTATGACCCCTGTGGTTTTAGTGCTCTATGACCCTTATGGGTTGAGCGCTTGATTCCGATTGTAGAAACTGGGGCTGTGGTGTTCACAGCTCTAGCTCTGGGGCTGTAGTGTCCACAGCTCTACCTTGGGGCTATAGTGTCCACAACTCTAGCTCAGGGGCTGTAGTGTCCACAGCTCTAGCTTTAGGGCTGTAGTGTCCACAGCTCTAGCTCTAGGGCTGTAGTGTCCACAGCTCTAGCTTTGGGGCTGTAGTGTCCGCATCTCTAGCTCTGGGGCTATAGTGTCCACAGCTCTAGTTCTGGGGCTGTAGTGTCCACAGCTCTAACTCTGGGGCTGTGGTATTCCTATGGTTCCAGATAATTATTGATATCCTGGCGAGTGGAAACACAGTACTGATTCCAGTTATCTGGAAAAACCTGGGATAATTAAATAAGACATTGCAGCAGAGAATCCAACAGATATGATTATGGAAAAGAGATACTAAATGGATGAGAGGGAAGAAAAAGAAGGTAGTAGCAGCATGATGAGAGAGAAAAGTGGAGAGATAAAGACAGCAGCAGCAAAAGAAGAAAATTATGCAAGTGGCCATAGAAAATAAATGGGGGAAACAAGTGTAGAAAGGGATAGATTTACAAAAAGGGAAAATGGGAGATAAGAAGCGAGAAGGAAAGAGAGATACACAATAACCCGTACATAGGAGACAGACCCCTGGCAGTCTTCAAGCTGGCACTGGACAAGCACCTAAAGTCAGTTCCTGATCAGCCGGGCTGTGGCTCGTACGTTGGTTTGCGTGCAGCCAGCAGCAACAGCCTGGTTGATCAGGCGCTGATCCACCAGGAGGCCTGGTCACAGACCGGGCCGCGGGGGCGTTGACCCCCGGAACTCTCTCCAGGTAAACTCCAGAGGAACTTACGACGACGTTTCGGTCCGGTTTGAGCCATTTATAAAGTCACACTAATAGAAAATAGTGAGGGAGCCAGTACCTGCGGGGTCCATAAGAACAAAAAAGGCACAATATTGTGACTGGAGCAATATACAGCAAGTAGTAGGGAGGAAGATAGGTACTGGTACTACGCAACGTGAAAGATATGTTAGTAAACATAGTTCTTGCTGTAACATTGTAAAATGGAGAATCATTGACAGCCACACACTAGCGCATGTAATTTTCATAACCAGATTAATTTTAGTTGCTAAGCGATCCAAGAGAGGTATCCCCCGTATCCCATAAGCTTCAATGAATGTGTCTGTTATTATGTATCCATCTATACACACACACACACACACACACACATATTTTATATATATATATATATATATATATATATATATTATATATATATATATATATATATAAAATATATATATATATATAATATATATATTATATATGATAACCAATGTTTAAGCTCAACTCAATCAATGCAGCGCTGTATGACCCTTGTGGGTTTAGCGCTTAGTTTTGATTGCAATAATCAGCCAACTCAAAGACTATTTTGTACTGTGATGAGAATGTAGATGTCCGTAGAATTATATATTTTTTATAGAGCTAATATAAATATTTTTTTTACAGTGACATGGTCTAGGATATATCCTAGCCTTATTGACCCGCGTGTAGTAGATAGGCTTTAACCCTATTAAACTATCATCCTGCAGTGAACAGCTGTGAAGAGGAATATACGTGCCTCCAATGCCTCGTTATCAGCAGCAGGGAGATTGATATCACAAGTGATGGTTGACTTCACAAGTGTTTGTTGACATCACAAGTGTTTGTTGATATCACAAGTAATGGCTGATCTCATGTGATTGAATTACTATTTGATGTAGTAGGTGTGTATCTTATCAGCAACAAGGTGTATATACACTGATAGACATCTCTCGATGTATGTGCACTGATACACACCTCTCTATGTATATACAGGGTGTTTCAAAAAGATGGACCCGATTTGAAATGGCTGTATCTGCAACCATGAACCTCCCATGGGGATACATGCCTCTCAGTGTACACACACCGAGAGTTACACACCTTTGTACATACACAGATACACACTTCTGTACATACACAGATACACACCTCAGTGTACATACACAGATACACACCTCAGTGTACATACACAGATACACACGTCAGTGTACATACACAGATACACACCTCAGTGTATATACACAGATACACACCTCAGTGTATATACACAGATACACACCTCAGTGTACATACACAGATACACACCTCAGTGTACATACACAGATACACACCTCAGTGTATATACACAGATACACACCTCAGTGTACATACACAGATACACACCTCAGTGTACATACACAGATACACACAGTGTACATACACAGATACACACCTCAGTGTATATACACAGATACACACCTCAGTGTACATACACAGATACACACCTCAGTGTACATACACAGATACACACCTCAGTGTACATACACAGATACACACCTCAGTGTACATACACAGATACACACCTCAGTGTACATACACAGATACACACCTCAGTGTACATACACAGATACACACCTCAGTGTACATACACAGATACACACCTCAGTGTACATATACAGATACACACCTCAGTGTACATACACAGATACACACCTCAGTGTACATATACAGAAAAAAACACTTTTCGGCGTACACAGGCTTTGATATCACGGGAGAATAAAAAACACACAAGTTTTCCATCATTATAATAACCAACTTACTAATAAAATTCTTAATACAAGCCTTCAGTGTATACATTCATACTGTAGATTATTACTAACGTTTAGTCTAAAGTATTTTCACATAAGGTTTAAATGTTCATTTTCAGATATGAGAACTTTTGCTTCAAACACTTTGCAAGTAACAGGTTAACTTATTAAAACTTAATTGGTAATAAGGGTAGGTTTTATTTTAGGTGATTTAGCGCAAAATGTTAGTTTACTCAGTTGGGTATGGGCATTGATCAAGGGGGACACAACAGTTTACTCATGAAGTTGTGGGTATGGGCACTGATCAAGGGGACACATAACAATTTATTCATGAAGTGGTGGGTATGGGCACTGATCAAGGGGACACATAACAGTTTATTCATGAAGTGGGTATGGGCAATGATCAAGGGGGACACATAGCAGTTTACTCATGAAGTGGGTATGGGCACTGATCAAGGGGACACATAACAGTTTACTCATAAGGTGGGTATGGACACTGATCAAGGGGATACATAACAGTTTATTCATGAAGTGGGACTGGGCACTGATCAAGGGGACACATAACAGTTTACTCATGAGGTGGATATGGGCACTGATCAAGGGGGACACATAACAATTTATTCATGAAGTGGGTATGGGCACTGAGAGAGGATGACACATAATATACGGTCTGGATCAATCACTTTATTGTTAATACACATAGTAGTTGGCACTTCATTACCTATATCAGCAGATGTACAAACGTAGTAGTGAGAATCACACCTGTTTGTACATTTGGGGAAGTAGCCCACTTCATAACAAGTGAAGGATTCTCTGCAGTTGGGAGGTTCGATTGTAGTTATGGTAGAAGTTGTGGTGCTGGTAGTTGTTGTGGTGCTGGTAGTTGTTTTGGTAGTTATGGGAGGGGTAGTAGTTGTCCTGTTAGCTCCTCCATCTGTGCAAGATGGTCCACATGGAGCGTCTGTTGAACAAACACCCTCAATTTCATCAAAATTACCCACATCACAGTGATATAAGTTTGACTCGTCTGGGTAACCCTTAACATCACAAAAATAAAAGTTGGTGCAGTTGGTTGGGTCAGGGATCTCTATGTTGGCATCTGGGCAATATGTTAAACACGAGTCACAACACTCAGACGCATTAGCAGTGCATTCAATCCCGTTGAAATAGGGAGTATCTTCCGAACACGAGACTAATACTGGTTCATGATTTGGTGCACATATATAGTAGGAGCTACAGTTATAGCGGTCTGCCACTGTTACTACTACATCAGTAGTAGCCGGACAAGAAAATTTGCATGGAGGATCACATAAAGCACATAGAGCTTGAGCTTCAGTTACGCAAGCCTTTGAAACATCATCAAACAATTCATCTTTAGGACATTCTACTGTAAAATCAGACACTTCCCCATCTGCTAAACAAATATAATAATTTCGACAGTTTGTTGGATTAGTGATGTTCTCGCCTATCAAGGAACTGTCACAGGTTGGTGTACAGCTGGTCAGAGGAGCCTCCACTCTTACCACTACAGCCTGAAAGAAAACACAAATTTACTGCTAGGAAAAGTAGTATAAATGAAGTAAAGTAACCTGTATCTCAGTGATAAAAGCGCTTGGCTCACAACAGCAGGTACCAGAGTTCGATTTCCAGGAAGGGTGAGACATACGGGCAGGTTTCCTTACATCTGCTCATGTTTACTTATTACTAAATACATATCTGGGTGTTGACTGTTGTGGGTAGCATCTTAGGGGGTTGTAACATACCACATAGAGATGTACTTTTTAAATAAGCCAAGATAAAATTACAGCAGTGACATAAAACTGACAAGTATCCCGCTGGGCAAATTTAAAATATTAAAAAATTCAAAGAAGTTCTGACTGACATGAGATTTAAAAATGCGACCAACGGTAAGAGACAGATATTCAGCCATTTTGACAGTGTATAAGCCACAGAATTGACAGTACTTGTGGAAAATATCGCATGAATTTTTCAAAAGCGTTATAGCGACCTCTCATGTGGAAAATACTGTATATATTTTCCGGAAATACGGTAATTTATATGTAAATAGATGGCCATACTGTATTTAATAATATTTATGTCATAGAAAACGGAAAGCCTGCGTCTGCGCAAACGAGACTCGCCATCTTGATTTTAAATTTTGTTCAAACGTTGGAGTAATGGGAAGAATTTTTCGTGCTCTAGAGGTTAAAATTGTGCTGACACCTCTCAAATAGGAGGCGAAATTGGTGGATGTGCATTCCTGCATAACTTGAGATATCAGAAGACTGGACAAGACAGCATCAGGAACCTCAGATAAGCTCTCTAGATTTGTGTGTAATTCTGGCCAGCATTATTTTCATAGATTTAGTTAGAGTGAGGTTTTCTGAGTATGATACACATTAATCTCCAGTCAAATTGGTGAGTGATATTAAGATATATTTTCCTTCTGTTATGTAATTGTGTGTATATATATATATATATATATATATATATATATATATATAATATATATATATATATATAACCATTTATTATTTTTAATATACAGTCCACAAATTTATATATTTACCAGTACTCCTGGTGCATGTATATTTCATTTAATTAATAGGTCAAGAGCAACTTGTGGTTATGAAAGTGGTAGGTATCGAGGGGGGACATTTTTTGCGACCTAGGTGTCCCAAATTCCTACTTGTCTATGTAACATTGATAAATAATAATTATCTTTGTTATCATTTACTGTTATGTACATAATTAGTTACATTCAGATAAATGCAATTTTCCACATTTAATTTACCCGTTGGTCCTTCTTGAACCGGAGCTAATTAGTGAAGTCATTAATTAGTTAATTACTTAATAATTATATGTGAAATAACAGAAGGAGGTGGATGTTAAGTTCACAAATTTACTTAATTTATAGTGGATTATAATTATTACAATATTAATTTGGATAAGCTAAACTCAAGGGTGGCTAAAGATTATATTAATGTGTATAAGTGTATGTGTAATTGATAAGCCAAGTGTAGCTAATTATATTAATGTGTATAATAATTTTGCAAAGCCAAAGCGGCTAGGATTTATATTAATGTATTTGTATAATATTAATTTGATAAGATAATTCTGGCCAAGATTTATATCAGTGTATGTGTAATTGATAAGCCAAGTGTAACTAATATTAATGTATATAATATTAATTTTGCTATGCGAAATTCTGGCAAGGATTTATTAATTTGTATAATATTAATTTTGATGAGCCAAGTTTGTATTAATGTACATTTAAAATTTATATTATACATTTAATTGCTAAGCTCAAGTAGCTAGGATTTATTCAAAGGTAAGTTGTATCAGTGTTGTAAGTTGTAATCAGTGTTATTAATAAAGTTGAATTTAATACATTGCATCATGGCTGAAAATGAGGAAATTAATGTAGAAGACAAACATATGGAATATAGAGTAAAGAAAGCACCGCAAGCTCAAAAAAAAGGCATGTAACAAAAACATACAATAAATGTTTGGAATTAATGAATCAAGAAACTGTGAATACTGATGATTTAAAATTGTATTTAGATGCTTTAAGTAATAGATATGATTCATACAAATTATATTACAACAAATATGAAGGAGATTTGTTAGTAAACTGTGTAGATGAGACTGAAGTAGATCTTATGATTAATCAGTATTATGAATTAGAGGAAAAGATTCTTTCTTGTAAAAGTCAGGCCTTGAATAAATTCAAATGTGTAAACCAGGCAGTTAATCAGTCCTCTCCAACAAATAATATGTCTTTGCCAAAACTCCCAGAACTATGTTTACCTGTATTTAATCCTGGTGAAAATTGGGAGGAATTTTGGTCAATTTTTAAAGCAGCTGTGCATGACAGGAGTGACCTAGCCTGTGTAACTAAATTATTTTACCTCAAAGGACAGGTAAGAGGAGATGCTCACATACTCATACAAGCCTTTCCCAATGTAGATGACTCTTACAAGGAAGCAGTTGACTTGTTGAAGGTCACTTATGGTAATATAGAACAAAGTAGGTTGGATCTAGTGAATATCATTATTAATTTAAAATCTCCAGATAACACTTACAAAGGTTTACAGCAGTTTAGAGTTAAACTGGAGAGCACTCTCAAAACTTTAAGTAATAAATATAATCTGAAGGAATCAGACTGGTTATTGAGTGCCATAGTACAGAATAAATTCAGCTGTAAAATACTTGACTGGATCTCGAACAAATATCACAAGAGTTATTTTGGTCTGGAGGAAATAAGACTAGGTCTACAAGAATTAATTGTGCAGTTGCAGACCAGCCAACTAACTCATTTTAAAGATGCAACACATAATAACTCTGAGGTATCTGTCAAGTTTCACAAAGGGAAAAATTATCCCAATAGTAATAATCAAAATTCATTTCCTAAAAAGAGTTGCATAGGTGCATATCAAGTAGCAGGAATCAGAAATAATGATTCTCCACAAGGTAAGAAGAATAAGTACCCTCCTAATTGTAGCACAGTTAATAGGAAACCAGTCAAAGAAAAGGGAGATTGCCTGTTCTGCAAGGGTACTCATTTTTCTAAGAATTGCAATGCATATAATTCATGGAATGATAGTTGAAAGATTGGAGGAACTTGACAGATGTATCAGGTGTTTGGGTAATCACAATGTAAAGGATTGTTATGCCAAATTAAACTTCTGTTATCAATGTCACAAAGGAAGACACCATATAGTCATGTGTAAGGGTCTATATGATAATGTTGATAATATTGATAATGTTGACAATCCTGACACAACAGTAGCTAATGTAAAAATTGCTGCTAATGTTAATAATGATGGTTTTACTGAAGTAGCCTTACCTGTGTTACAGGTAAAAATTGATGATAAAAGGCATAAATCAAAAAATGTTACTGCATTATTGGACCAGGGATCCCAGCGTACTTTCATAAAACGTAAATGTCTTGATGGTATGAAAGTACAGATGGGAGATCCCACAACTTTAAAATTATCTGGTTTTCTCTCGGATAAAAGGGCTCATTTGTATGACACTGTTTATGTAACTGTCAGGTTAGGCAATGAGAAAAAAGGTGTTAATGCAGTAATTGTAGATAGACTTCCAGAGGAAATATCTACAGTAGGACTTAGTAAAGCTACAGAAAGACTCTCACATAATGTGAATTTAGCACCTTCTGGTGTAAGTGATGATTCTGTAGGCCCAATAAATATTTTGATAGGTAGTGACTATTATGCCTCCTTTGTAAAGGGTATGGTAAAGAAATGTGGTGTCACCCTTTTGAAGACTGCAGGAGGCCATGTAATGTATGGTAGGATTCCTCGTAATAATAATTCATGACTAGAGGACACTACAAATATCATAACTGTGTGTTTTACTCATGAAATCGTACCCCAGTATAATTCTTCCATAGAGGATGGTGTTGAGCCAGTGCATAAATTGTGGGAATTAGACAGCATTGGAATAAATGTAAATGAAGAAAGTCCGGATGATTCTTTTACTCAGGAGCAATACCTGAGAGATGTAAAATTTGAATCTGGACAATACTGGGTACGACTTCCGTGGAGACTGAACCATCCAGAATTGCCCACTAATTACAGAATGGCATATGGACAATTAAAGGCTCAGCTCCGCGAACTGAGTAAGACACCAGAATTGTTAACTGCCTATAATGATATAATTGCTGACCAGTTAATTAATAAATTTATAGAAGAGGTACCTCCTGAGCAAGCCAAAATTTATGGTCACTATTTGCCACATCACGGAGTGAAGAAGGATTCTAAGACCACTCCTTTGAGGATTGTGTTTAATTGTAGTGCCAGGAGTAACAAAAATGTACCTAGTTTAAATGACTGTTTGATGACAGGTCCGTCGTTGACGGAAAAATTAGGAGATATCTTATTAAATTTCAGGATGAAAAATTATGCCTTTACGGCTGACATAAGTAAAGCTTTCCTAAGAGTGGGTTTACAAGAGGCTGACCGGGATTGTACCCGCTTCTTATGGCCTGAGAATCCTAGTGACCCACTTAGCCCTCTGAAAACCTTTCGCTTTAGGAGCGTATTATTTGGTGCTACATCCAGTCCGTTCCTACTTCAAGCGACGATAAATGCACACCTTAAACGTATGGAAAGTCCATTGAGTAAAGTAATGAGTAAACAATTTTATGTGGACAGTTTCCTGGGTGTGACGTCAACTGAAGAGGAACTGTTAATGACTTATGGAGAGGCTAATAAAATAATGCAAAGTGCAAATATGCCTCTGAGGGAATGGAGTAGTAATTTGTCCAAATTAAAGGACAAAATAAGTAAAGATTACCCTGGAGATGAAGTGCCAAAATGTAGTAATGTATTGGGTTTAACTTGGGATACTTAGAGAGATTTGTTAATGTTAAAACCTAATAATTACAGTATGCCCAATAAATTAACTAAGAGAGTTTTGCTTGCTGAAGTTTCCAAATGTTTTGATCCACTAGGTTTAGTGTCACCCCTTACTATAAGAGGGAAATTATTAATACAGGAAGCATGGAAACTTAAATATGCTTGAGATGAAATTCTACCTGAGGAATTCATTAACAGGTGGGATGAATTAATTGGTGATTATGAGAAAATTCCAATGTTGGAGTTCCTACGCCAGGTGGTCAATCCAAATGGGAAAAATGTGCTCCACATTTTTTGTGATGCTTCAAAATTGGCATATGGAGCAGTTGCTTACCTTCAATGTAATAGTGTTATTTCTCTTGTTATGTCTAAGGCTAAAGTGTCTCCAATTAAATCACATACCTTACCTCAGTTGGAATTAACAGCCATTTATGTAGGTGTCAAATTAGCTAATTATATAAGAAATAAGTTGCAGGAGATAAATATTAGCGACACTGTAATTTGGTCTGATAATGAGGTATTCTTACAATGGATTCGTAATGGAAACAGTAAAATTGTGTACGTACAAAACAGAATCACTGAAATTAATCAGATGCAAGAGAAGTATAATAGTTTGGGTCAGCATATGTTAACATTTAATCATATACCTGGTGAGGAGAATCCAGCTGATTTCTTGTCTCGAGGTTTACCTTATGCTAAATTTGTAAATGCTGTATCATGGTTTAAAAGACCGAGTTGGTTGGTAAATAAAGCTAATTGGCCTGTACAAAAGGCGTATATTGCTCCTGTTGAAATTACTGTGACCACCGCTCCAATAGTTTGTCCTCCCTTAGCCATTGATATAAATAGGTATTCTTCTTTACCCAAACTAATTAATGTAACTAAGTTGGTGTTTAAATTTCTAAACAAGATGAATATATCATATAAGTTTTCACATCCTCTTGAATATTGGATAAAGAGGGCGCAGGAAGAAATCTATGGAAATGAGATTAAATTGATGATGGAAAGAAAAATTGTGAAAGGTTCCATAATAGAGAAATTGGGGCTGTATTTAGAGAACAGTGTAATTAGGTGCAGAGGTAGGTTACAAAATGCTGAATTGGGTGATTATGCTAAACACCCTATCTTACTGCCCAAAACCCATCATCTAACAAATTTGATTGTTCTAAATGCCCATAAAAATGTAATGCATGGTGGGGTACAAGATACCTTAAATTGTATTAGGGAAACTTTCTGGATTCCACAAGGACGGCAAAGTGTGAAAAGGGTGATTAAGTCTTGTGTAATATGTCGCCTTGTGGATGCCAGATCCTATATGTACCCAGGTCCTCCACCGTTGCCAAATCAGCAATTTGAGTCGTTTTGCAACGACCTCCGCCTGGCCGCAGTGTGGAAAATACTGTATATTTTCCGGAAATACGGTAATTTATATGTAAATAGATGCCCTATATTGTATTTTTAAAAGAAGTATGTTATCGAAAATGGGAAACTGGAAGCTGCGCCTGCGCAGAAAGGGGGGACTCTCTGTCTTGATTTTGAATTGAACAGAACGTTAGAGTGAATGGGAAGAATTTTTCGTGCTCTAGAGGTTAAAATTGGGCTGACGCCTCTCAAATAGGAGGCGAAATTGTTGGATGTGCATTCCTGCATAATTTGAGTATCAGGCGACTGGACAACACAGCTCCAGGAACCTCAGATAAGTCTGTTTATGTTTAATTCTGGCCAGTAATTTCATAAATTTAGACAGGTTTTCTGGGTATAATACACATTAATCTCCAGTCAAATTGGTGAGTGATATTAAGATATATTTTCCTTCTGTTATGTAATTGTGTATATATATATATAACCATTTATTATTTTTAATATACAGTCCACAAATTTATATATTTACCAGTAATCCTGGTGATGTATTTTTCATTTGATAATTAATAGGTCCAGAGCAACTTGTGGATATGACAGTGGTAGGTATCGAAGGGGGACATTTTTGCGACCTAGGCGTCCCAAATTCCTACTTGTCTATGTAACTCTGATAAATAATAATTATCTTTGTTATCATTTACTGTTATGTACATAATGAGTTACATTCAGATAAATGCAATTTTCCACAATAACTATCTTAGAGTTCACATTACTTACCGTGATCCGCGAGTTTGGACAGCAAATAATTATCAAAGAGATCTTAGAAAGCAACCCACCATCATACCACGAATGAACGATGCTTGACCACCGATTGTGTAGGCATTAATCCCGTTTTATCTATTTTTGCCCACCAAATAAGCGTGTTGGAAATCGACAGGCCACAGCTTTAGGGACAGACTCATTTCCAGAAGGGTTACAGGTCTCCATTTACTGTTAACGCATAGCAACAGCCATGTTCAGCTGATCTTTACAAACCTGGGCCCCCTAGCAGGTTTATTTAGGCACAGATACACATAAGTACAAGTATTGTACATGGTGTAAATTACCTAGGATAACGTCTCTACCACATGAAGGATTCTACCATCAGAAGAAATAATTGCTTTAAATCTTCTGTGCCATATTATGTAATAAAATATTCCTATTGGTAAAAAAAAATAGTCTAGGGATAATCTCCGCCTTCTGTTTTATGTTGCCAAATAGTCAGTTATTATATTAGAAAGAATAATGCAAGAAAAAGCGATAAAAAACAAGGAAAAATTTCCAAAATATATATGGGCTGTGAGCAGACTCCCCCTCAAGGAAGGTTCCTTGATGTTGGTGAGGGGCTCTTGATTTAGGGAATTGGATCTGTGCTCCAGTTCCCAAATTAAGCCTGAATGCCTTCCACATCCCCACCCCAGGCGCTGTATAATCCTCCGGGTTTAGCGCTTCCCCCTTGATTATAATAATGTGAGCAGACTCGCTACCAATATCACCGTCACCTTACCTCATATAAATGACTATAATTTCTTGTAGAAACGTCGTAGAACATTCATTCTGGTACCATTGTGTTGCTAAAGAGTTAAGCTATTTTTCGGTATATATAACTCAACTTCCATAATTTTTCGATTTTTGGTTGAACGCGCGCGGAAATTGCCCGAGGGCCCCCTTAATAGCTGGCTCGAATGAGCGATAATTGATTCGTTCTATCTGTTGTACAAGATAAAATTGAGAATTTATACTGACCAGGAACAGGAGGAGGCAGGAGACTAGTAATGCCATCTCTCAGTGTGAAATTAAACTGGTCTCTTACGTGCTCCCACACACGTTAATATACAAGATAAAGACATGCGTTAAGATAAATGTAGCGGGTTTTTTTTTTCTGGGGAAACATATGTACGACGTAGTTAGTGAATTCCCATTAAGGAAGTCTTGAAGCAAGGAATTACAACTATCCTGTTTCCTGACTCCTGATTATTTCCTATTTCTCAAGCACCGTGTGACCTCTACTGGCTCAGTTGTTCCACTTGAATAAAATTATAATAATATAGTTGAAAAACAATTAAGTATGCATATATGGCACTGAATTTCTGTTGATTAATTTCATTTCAGCTTACTCTCGCTACAGACCTTGCTTACTGATGTTTATCAGGCCAGGTGCTGCTTCCCACCGAGATAATAAGCACCATTTGTTAATGATTAAAAAAATATGTAACTAAATGAAGTACTGCCATGGATAGTGAAGAAAAGACACGTCATTGAGCAAACATTTGTTAGCACAACGTTTCGCTGTTAAGATCTATATGAAGTTAAGATCAACATCTTTGTTATGATTTGATAAAGATCGAAAAATTGCCCCAATAAAAGTTTATTCTGGATGTCTTGACCTATAGATTAAACTCTAATAAACATGATTTTAGGGTTGGCCAAAAACCTATTAATTACAACAGCCTTGCTGCCCCATCATGGCAATAGGACCAAATGGCTTTTCTTGAGCGACTACAGGACCTCTTCCTCAACATGTTCCATAAAGAAAACTGCGACTACTGTAGTCTACACTGTCTTATGGAACAACACCGCCTGAGACACTTCATCGCCTGCTGTGAAAGGAAAACGCAGAAAAATCTATGTAACACCAGAAAGAGAGAGATTCCACCATTAACAGACATATAGTCCTCCCGGTTAACAAAACCACTAATAACCTTGCCAACACATCAACCAAAACTAACACCATAGTTGCAAACACAGCCTCTACCACCAACGAGAAAAATGTCAGCGGACACCATTGTTAGGTGTTTACATCATGCCTGGCTGTGAGGACTTCTACATAAGGAAGACTTCCAGCAACTTTAAAAAATTACATTAACGACCGTCCTGCCAGGTATAAGAAACTCAGCAGTCTGGACGTCACCTCGTTATTTACAAAAGTCATCCCACTACGCGGGCCATCAACTGTCTCCTACGCAAAGTTCAATACGACGTCATTCAACCTGTTCCTCCTAACTACTTTGTCAATGTATAAAAGACGCACTTATGTATCGTGAGGCAATTTTATACTTGGTCGATTGCACTGATCTTTGCTTTAATTTTAGTTGTTTCTTTTTCAATAACAGCCTTTTCCAGCAAACACGTGTGATAAAACACGTGTGTCCCACCAGCAGTGTTAGAAAATTGGTGCATTCAACACTTACAAGCTGGACTACAGCTGGCTCAGGTGGGCTTCAGCTGGCTGGGTTTTTTTTTTTTTTGGCGAGGGTGAATATAAATGAAGATCCTGGTAAAATTATGTAATTAGAAATGTATCACACTCTATGATTGTTTATTATTGCTTAATTCTGTTTGCCAGAAAATTTCAGTTTGCCGCTGTCAGAAATGACCAAATTCTTTGCAGTGTTATCTGCCACAGTTGTTGTTCTCTCACCAACAATATATTATACACTTGCTACATACCCGTCGCCAAGATAAATAACATTTACGCAATAAACTGATAAAATTGTCGCAATTGGACTGGTTAATTCTCTACACTGGGGTTAATAGGGTACAAATAAAGCTACGAAAGCATGCCTCGTGAGTGTATATATACTTGTACATGCTGGGGTTGGATTAAATATTATGAAAATCTGCTTATTGAAGTGTCGAACTGTATTATGGAGCATCTGTGGGGTCAGAACAATAAGTCAAGCACCAGTTTCCTCCACCGTTGTCTTTGGAAGAGTTAGAGCAGTGTTTTGCTTGAGGAATGGCTCAAATTCCCCTGAATACTGTTCATATGCCATATGAATCAAGTCCTCGACGAATTGGTGCTGTTTTAGGTGCAAATTGAGGACCAAGACCAACTCTAAAATGAAAAAAAAAGTTACATAAGGTGTTCATATTTTTTTTTCCAACACCTGTTCTTGATCCTAGGAATTCTTTAATTCCTAGGATCAAGAAAGCAGACGAGTTCTTGATCCTAGGAATTAAGACTCTTTGGATCGAACATGTATACCTCCCATTTCCCAGGTGCTGTATGACCCCGATAGGTTTAGCGCTTCACCATGAATGGTTTTTATAATTTAAACCACAATAAAGACAATAAGAACCAAACAGTTCTTGGCTCACACATACGAACCAAACAGTTCTTGGTTCACACATACGAACCAAACAGTTCTTGGTTCACACATACGAACCAAACAGTTCTTGGTTCACACATACGAACCAACAGTTCTTGGCTCACACATACGAACCAAACAGTTATTGGTTCACACATACGAACCAAGCAGTTCTTGGCTCACACATACGAACCAAACAGTTCTTGGTTCACACATACGAACCAACCAGTTCTTGGCTCACACATACGAACCAAACAGTGCTTGGCTCACTTATACGAAGCGAATGGGTTCCACACTAGATACCCCTCAAGGAAGGTTCCTTGATGTTGGTGAGGGGCTCTTGATTTAGGGAATTGGATCTGTGCTCCAGTTCCCCGAATTAAGCCTGAATGCCTTCCACATCCCCCCCCCCAGGCGCTGTATAATCCTCCGGGTTTAGCGTTTCCCCTTGATTATAATAATAATAATAATCCACACTAGATATATACTGTGTTTCAATCTGATTTCCGATAAACCATTGATTGAAAGCAACATTATAGATCCATATCTGCTTATGTATGAGCAAACCATACATTTAATGGAAATGATGGAGTGTATACACTCAATGTATTCATAACTGATATTACAGTGGAAGCTTGATATTACAGTAGAAACTTGATATTACAATGGAAGCTTGATATTACAGTGAAAACTTGATATTACAGTGAAAGTCTGATATTACAGTGGAAACTTGATATTACAGGCGAATAAAACATCTGGTTGATAAATTTTACTCTACCCAGAACTTCAATAATATACATAAACAAGCTCAATATAAACTCCTATTGTATTCATCCATAAAGTAACTCCATGTTCATGAACATATGTTGTATCTACCACAAACTGAACCTTATGCTTTTACTTTATAGCAAATAATATTATGAACAATTTATATAACATATTGTGTCATTAAAGAAAAAAAAGATGGCTATGAAGATAAGTTATATTTTTTTACTATGAATTGAGTGGGAATGAACACTGGTCGGGGGATACACAATAACCTAAGATGGGATCAAACACTCTATCACTACTACAAGTACTCGCCTCCACCACTGAACCTATGTTGTTAGCTGAACATTTGTAGTACTGGGGATCACATCTGTTAGTACATTTGGGGAAATTTCCTATACGTTCACACCTGAATGTTTCAGTACACTGTGGAGGTTCTGTGGTAGTTGTTGGTGTTGTAGTAGTTGTAGGGGTTGTTGTAGTTGTAGGGGTTGTTGTAGTTGTCGTAGGGGTTGTAATAGTTGTCGTAGGGGTTGTAGTAGTCGTAGGGGTTGTAGTAGTCGTAGGGGTTGTAGTAGTCGTAGGGGTTGTTGTAGGAGTTGTTATTAGGGGTTGTAGTAGTTGTCGTAGGGGTTGTAGTAGTTGTCGTAGGGTGTGTTGTAATAGTTGTCGTAGGGGTTGTAGTAGTCGTAGGGGTTGTAGTAGTCGTAGGGGTTGTAGTAGTCGTAGGGGTTGTAGTAGTCGTAGGGGTTGTTGTAGGAGTTGTTATAGGGGTTGTAGTAGTTGTCGTAGGGGTTGTTGTAGTAGTTGTAGGGGTTGTTGTAGTTGTAGGGTTGTTGTAGTTGTAGTAGTTGTCGTAGGGGCTGTTGTAGGGGTTGTAGTAGTTGTCGTAGGGGTTGTTGTAGGGGTTGTAGTAGTTGTAGGGGTTGTAGTAGTTGTAGGGGTTGTTGTAGTTGTAGGGGTTGTTGTAGTAGTTGTTGTAGGGGTTGTTGTAGTGGTTGTTGTAGGTGTAGTTGTAGGGGTAGTTGTTGTTGGGGTAAAAGTTGACCCGGTGTCTACATCTTTACAAGGTTCATAACACGCTGCATCTTTTGAGCATATTCCCTTATCTTCATCAAAATTACCCTCATCACAGTGATATAAACTGGTTTCCTTGGGATAATCCTTCCTTTCACAGAAGTAGAAGTTAGTACAGTCGGTTGGGTCAGGAATCTGTGTGTAGGGTTCTGAGCAGAAAGGTATACATGGATCACAACACTGAGACTCATCCGTAGTGCATTCCGTGCCATTAAAATATGGAGCACTATCACTACACTTGCTAGGTACTGGTCCATTATTTGGAACACATATCTGAATGCTGCCGCAATCGCTACGATCTGCAACTAATTCGACTTGGGTAATGTCTGCTGGACATGAAAATTTGCATGGTGGATCACATACGTCACACCTCCCATCATCTGCACATGTTTTATTTGCAGCATCAAATATTTGCCCTTCGGAACATTCTACTGTAAAATCAGATACTTTTTCATCCACTAAACAAATATAATAATTACGGCAGCTTTTTGGATCAGCGATCTTTATTCCTGGTGAAATACCAACACATGAAGGAGTACAGCTAATCTCCTCAGAGACACACTCCCACACACTCTGCAAGAGAACAATGAATAAGTTTTCAAAAACGCGTAAATGGTAAATAATAAACATTCTTAATGTTATAATCACCTAGAAGGCATTTATTATTTTTCTAAAATCAGCAACGGAAAATATTGATAAAATATGCAAGCTATGGAAGGTAATGTTAATTAGGCTTCCGACAAGGAAACCCTATAGTGACTGACAAATATTTTCTTCTCCAGTGGTTTTTCGCTCATATCTTTAGAACGTCTTGTCTAATCTGCTTCATATTTTCATCGCTCATATACGGCATCAAGGATGATGTTTATGTTGTTACTGGTATGTGGAAATGCCCTGTCGTCAGTTTTATAAACCAAGAAGTGGTTTTGGTTTCCGTGTGATAATTTGAAAGCCCCTCTTAAGATCAGCTTAAAACTATCCAAACTATCTTGCATAGAAGTAGGTTCAACTGGTATTGAAGTGTGTAGTTGCTAGTTTGTAAATATAATTGAAGGGTATTTTGTCCGTGAGATAATTTAAGAATAACTCTTCATGGTGTTTTTAATTTTCACAAATTTAGTGAACACTTAAATATTTTTTCGTGCTGCTTTAATTGGAAAGCCGGCCATAAACTCGGGTATAATTTTGTTCCTACAATAACTTGACACCGATTCCCCAGATAGGCTTTAAATTTACGGCAGTGGCGTATCTTGGAGTATGATTTGGGTCATTACTGTGATGTGTAGGTACGAATTTGCCAATTTTCACGTACAAATACTGCAGTGATTTCCGTTAGATAACTTCAGGATAGCCTATTCTGATCATCAGGCTTTCAACATTTGAACTACTCATAAGGATCTAATTGTTATTGTAATGTACAGAAACCAATTTGCAAAATTTATGTAAAATAATGTTGGGTATTTTTTTGTACGATTACTCGAGAGCACAAACTCTGTAAGTATTTTAATTTTGTATCGTTATCGGGCTGTGTAAGCCCTAATTTGCCAATTATATTAGACATCAGTGGTGCAGTGGACAGTGTATGAGACTGGAAAAACACAAGTTACCTAGTTTGACCTCCAGCAGGTTTTATGCTTCTTTGGAGAACTGAATCATGGCCCCTTTGAGGGGGCCTTGATAACAGCGAAGATTTCCTAATCCAGGGAATTAGAGGTATCCTCTTCCTTCGATCAAATCTGATTTCCTCCAACTCTTTCGGCTCTGTATGACCCTGATGGGTTTAGCGGTTCCCTTTAAAAATAATAAATATCTAAATCATCAGTCAGGATTCTTTAATGCTCAGAATTTTATATTCACGATTAAGATATTTCTTCGTGAAATGACAAGAGGGTGCAACCACAAATAGGCGAGTCGGGAAATTTCAGTGGCGAGGCTGTCTAGCCAGCACAGTGGACCTGACACTTCCTTAACCTTCACAGGGTTCATAACATGGTGCAATTTCTGAGCATAGTCTCCTCGCTTTATCAAAATTACTTAAAGGAGTGGTGGGAATATGTTGCAGTTTTTGAACTGTAGTATATTAGCGCGTCTATGGCAAGAAAGTGATGGAGTGAGTGATGATGAACGTGTTTCTTTTATTTCGGGTCACCCTCTCTCTGTGGGAAACGGCCGATGTGTTAAAAAAATAATATTTATAACAGCAAAAAACGATAGGCGAATGAAAATTTTGCATCGCCACTAAAGATTGATATAAATGGAAAAATATTCTGATTCATATAAATAACATAGCTGGTTAACAATTAACAATGTGCTTTCAGAGATACATAATATTTCACGTGTTTATGAAAGCCGTCTACATCGCCGGTATGTTATACTAGGTTAATATTAATCAGTAGAAAATGTTGATATTACACTAGAAGGTTAATACTACAGTAAAATGTTAATATCGTAGGTAACATTACAGGAGAATAAAACATTTATGTTTACTAAGTTCAGCTTTTACTGGAGTGTTGCAATATCATCTTTTACAAATTATTAACAACAAACTTTCTATATAACCTTATTTCATTTATCCATGATGTTAAACTCGTGCTCAAGTTCTATATTGTCACTTAAGCACTGTGTAAATTTTGTTGATAAATAGCACTGTGTAAATTTTGTTGATAAATATAAGACAAATTCTTTTGCAAACAAACATCTTTCATGACAAACTTTCCTCCGGGACTGATGGATACACAATAACCGTAGACAGGAACACATAACCACTGCATGTGTTCGTCTCAACTACAAAACCTATATTAGGTGAACATGTGTAGTAATAGTGAAGATAATACTTGTTACTACACTTGGGGAAGTTGTCCCACTTGTTCACAATTATTGCAACACTCTGGGGAACTTTAGTGTTGGAGATATCTAGGTGGAAGTAGTTGATCTTATACTTCCTTTATTTACCTTTACAAGGTTCGTTACAGGCTGCATCTTTTGAGCATATTCCCTTATCTTCATCAAAATTACCCTCATCACAGTGATATAAACTGGTTTCCTTGGGATATTCCTTCCTTTCACAGAAGTAGAAGTTAGTACAGTCGGTTGGGTCAGGAATCTGTGTGTAGGGTTCTGAGCAGAAAGGTATACATGGATCACAACACTGAGACTCATCCGTACTGCATTCCGTGCCATTAAAATATGGAGCACTATCACTACACTTGCTAGGTACTGGTCCATTATTTGGAACACATATCTGAATGCTGCCACAATCGCTACGATCTGCAACTAATTCGACGTCAGTAATGTTTGCTGGACATGAAAATTTGCATGGTGGATCACATACATCACACCTCCCATCATCTGCACATGTTTTATTTGCAGCATCAAATATTTGTCCTTCGGAACATTCTACTGTAAAATCAGATACTTTCTCATCCACTAAACAAATATAATAATTTCGGCAGCTTTTTGGATCAGCGATCTTTACTCCTGGTGAAATACCAACACATGATGGAGTACAGCTAATCTGTTCAGCCTCGAGTCTTAACCACAAACCCTGTAAAAGAATAAATTTTTTAACCTCAAAAAATATGATTTATAAGCAAAAATGATATAATTTTCATAATAGCATAATGAGCCTTTACCAAAGAAATAATGTTAGTGTACCAAGAAACAATGGAAGGTATTCTTGATATCAACCTGAGAAAGACAATGTTAATGCTATCTGATGTTATAATACTATATCTGAAAGAGGCTGTGTGAGGACGTGAAAGAAAAAAAAACTCGACTCACGAATTCGTAGTGACACGCTTGCATTGTACGACTTTATTATAATAACATTGTGCTCAAGGAAAGTTTTATCAAATGACACATAAGTCATATATGTTACTCGTAGTACACTAGTTGCGGGGGTAAAATGACATCAGCACCTGAGCAAATATTGTGACAGTATCTTGTAGGGTAACCATATTAATCAATTTTGTCTTTTTTTTCCAAATTTATGCTATTACCGTAAGTCCGTTTTACGAAATATACAATCTCAGCTTCCATTACTGTTTTATTGTCTACCGTGTCCGTAATTTAGGATGTGGAGTGATATTCAATGTTCACTCAGACATCACAAAATATAAAAAGAGCTATTACGAGTACTTGCTGGTGATGGCTTTTAATTTTCTTATTTTTGAATTGCACAGTGGCTGGGTATTTGTGGTGAAGCATGAAAACTATAATTTGCTGTGCTTCATTATATTAAACATATGTTAAAAATACTACAGTACATATTATTAGTACGTACCTGTTCATACCTGTCGATGACCACTTCCTGTCTTGTACACAACAGCTGCTCCAGCCTTGGTGGAGTGAGGGGGTCGTCTGGCTCTTTCCCTGCCTTGAACATCGGTGACAAATTTCCAAAGTTTTTTTCTTGGACGTTTGTCCTTATACACTGCCCTCTGCTGGTCAATTAGTCAGGACGCTATACTTGAGCTCTTACAAGCTTGGGGAAGCCTGTTGCCGGGGTAGGGATGTGTGGGGTTCTGCTCTCTGGCAACTGCCAAGTGAACCCTCTGCCGGGGTTCAGGCAAGGGGTTCGCCTGACAAAATTGGGAACATTTTGCTCCAGTCTCCTTTTTTATTTGGGAAATTTGTTCCCTCTCCGTTATCTGCCCAGATTTAGGCAATATATTCATCAGACTTCTTGGGGCAAGGGTAATACTGCACAAACTGTCGTAGCCCGTTATACAGTAACTACAGATAACAGCAATATTGACAGTCTGCCTGCTTACTAGTTATAAATTATCCCCTAAATATAGCTAAGAATTAAAGTGAACTTTGAGGGTATAAACACCGTATGATACACAACTCGGCGTATATGTACGCGGGTGGTGGTGGTGGGCAAGAAGGAACTAGACTGAAAAAATAGACATGTGCACATGGAGGAACTAGACTGCTTTGATACAGAGTAACTATCTGAATAACAATAAACTTGATGAACAAGGCCTCGTAACTCCTCAGGTGCATGGCTGTCTTAATTAAACCATACATCTAACCGGCGTGTCTAGTGAACACACTGTGGTGAACGGCAGCTGGCGCAACATACTGTGGTGAACGGCAGCTGGCTCAACATACTGTGGTGAATGGCAGCTGGCTCAATACACTGTAGTGAACTGAACACATTTGCATAAATGTACTTACCAGAAAGAGGAGGCAAGAGAGGAGTAGTGTTGACATCTTTCAAGGCGAAGGTGAACTGATGCTTAACATTCTCCCACACTCACTTATATGACTGAGAAAGATATGCTTTTAGATAAACAGAAAACAGATTGCTAGGTGGACATTATAGTTTCAGGGACATGTTAAGATAAGATAAGATTTCGTTCGGATTTTTAACCCCGTAGGGTTAGCCACCCAGGATAACCCAAGAAAGTCTGTGCGTCATCGAGGACTGTCTAACTTATTTCCATTGGGGTCCTTAATCTTGTCCCCCAGGATGCGACCCACACCAGTCGACTAACACCCAGGTACCTATTTGCTGCTAGGTGAACAGGACAACAGGTGTAAGGAAACGTGTCGAAATGTTTCCACCCGCCGGGAATCGAACCCGGGTCCTCCGTGTGTGAAGCGGAAGCTTTAGCCACCAGGCCAGTTGTTGATACTTTCAGGGACACGTTCATGCGGCCTTCAGGTGTTGATAGTTTCAGGGACACCTTGATGCGGCCTTCAGTTGTTGAGAGGTCAGCGCTAGGGGTCAAATCCTGGTATTGTGTTTTTTTTTTGTTTTTTTTTTTTGGTGTCTATCCAAAACTGTTGGTGAAATAGATTTTACCAGAAGGAAGCCCTTTGTTTTGTGTAAATATACGAATGACGTGAATGACTGCAGATTGTAGACTAAATATGTTTGCTTCCATTTCAAGTTTTATGGTGCATCACACGTATAGTCCGGCTGTCCTCTAATCCGCAGGCATGTTTATGTTTATGTATATCTGTTTCTAAATCTCCGAATATTTCACCTATATATTCAGAATCGCATCCTCCACATGGAATGCTGTAAATGTGCTCCTAATGAGGCTGAATTCCTTAAGTCTTCATGCTGAGGACTGCCATATTCAGGTCAAGCATTAAGAGCAGAAATATGTTTGAAGTTGCTGTTTGTATAGCGGGAGAATAAAAAATGATGATAATATCTTTATTTCTACAAGTACATATACAAGGCATACAGACCATAGCTGACATCAGTGACATACTACTATATAGAAAGCCCCTTGTTATACAGAACATTTCGGGCAAATTAGGTCAGTTTTGTCCCAGGACGCGACTCACACCAGTCGACTAACACCCATTTTTTACTGATGGGTGAAAATAGACAACCAATGTAAAGAAACACGCCCAATGTTTCAACCCTCGCAGGGAACAGAACACAAATAATCACCGTGTAAAGCGAGAGCTTTTGCCACCAGGCCATCGGCGATCAGTAGTGGTAGTGTCTTTGGGATTAGTGAAAGAAATAAGAAATCTGTTCCTGCAGTAGAGGATGATATGTGTGAGAAACATCGACGGAGAAAAAGGATCTCTTTATGTAGTTTTGTTCTCCAAGAAAACACTCTGCTAGAGATCTCCGAGAACACTTTGAAATAAACGTGTGACTCCACCTTTTTTTTGTGGTCATGGTGAGAGCAGTAGTGGATTAAGTCGTAATTACTGGTAGATTATCTGTATACTTTATAATAAGGGCATCATTCTTCCCCATGAAGAGAATATCCAGAAAAGTACTAAGTCGTCTCGTTCTTCCAGTGTGAAATGAATAGAAGGTTCGTCACACTTGAGTTGGTTATGCAAACTATGATAGTTGAAACGTCCTGGAACGATGACCGAGACATCGTCGACATATGGAACGATGACCACGACATCGACATATGGAACGATGACCGAGACATCGTCGACATACCGAACGATGACCGAGACATCGTCGACATACCGAACGATGACCGAGACATCGTCGACATACCGAATGATGACCAAGACATCATCGACATACCGAACGATGACCGAGACATCGTCGACATACCGAACGATGACCGAGACATCGTCGACATACCTAAGCCATGTAATGTGTGCAATGATGGTGGTGAATGGGTCTCACGATGTTACAGGTCAAGGTTTGCCAATACTTTATTCGAACTTAAAATCATTATTCCAGACCTTCCGTATTTCTGTGATCTACCAAAGAACCATAAAGACAATATAACTTTAGATCTAATAATCTGTTGTAAACGAACATTGTTATTACTGTTTGACAATAAATGGCTAAGTAGTCTTTTATCACCTTTTTCTAGATACTTTTTCAACAGTGCACATAAGACATCACGAAGATTTTATAAATAAATTTAAATGTTTGAAGCTACATAATAAAACTTTCATGTTTGGATTAAGATTCCCTAGTCACTCGAGTCCCAGTTGAATTTCATCTCAACTCCAATTTTTCCATAAAAAAAAATTACCTCACTAACCAAACTTAGTGTCATTACGTATGACTTTTTCTTTTAATAGTGAATTTTATGAAGGGTAATATATGATCGTATTATGGTGAAATCCATCTCCCATCTCTCCAACTTAAAAATGAAAAATTTTAAATTTCAGCTGCCTCCTCCCATGACATCAAGAATTTCAGCTGCCTCCTCCCATGACATCAAGAATTTCAGCTGCCTCCTCCCATGACATCAAGAATTTCAGCTGCCTCCTCCCATGACATCAAGAATTTCAGCTGCCTCCTCCCATGACATCAAGAATTTCAGCTGCCTCCTCCCATGACATCAAGAATTTCAGCTGCCTCCTCCCATGACATCAAGAATTTCAACTGCCTCCTCCCATGACATCAGGAATTTCAACTGCCTCCTCCCATGACATCAGGAGACGATCTGGCACAGGTATGTACATTATATTTTCACTTGGAAACATAAACACATATGCAGTTTAATGTGATCCTTTATTGACAACGTTTTCCCCACACAGTGGGCTTTTTCAAGTCACAAACAGATCTACCTGGGGTGGAAGGTACGTGAGTATTTATAGTCAGGTTCAGAATGTTGAGGTCAGGTGGAGAATGCTGCATCTGATGATCTACCGGGTGGGGTTATAGAGTCTAAAATCTTGGGTAGCTTGGCAGGGGTATTGGACAAGTTGTGAGCAGACCTTCTGCAGTATTCTATGTTCTTATGTGGGATAGCGATGAAGAAGTTTCTTGGCAAGTGGTTCAGCTATGTTATAGAAGCCATTGTTCTGGTTGAAATTGTTGGTTATAGAGATAAGCGATGATTCTAGGATTCTTCGGTATTGAGTGTTGTCTTCTGTGGCGATAAGTCTTGAGTTTCTGTAGTTAATTAAATGGTTGTGTGAATTGCGATGTTGTACACAGGTATTCCTTGTATCGTCAGTCCTGCTTGCGTATTGGTGTTCTGAAATACGTGTTTGGAGGTCTCTTGATGTTTCGCCCACGTATAATTTGTTGCAGGCATTACAAGGGATTATGTATACCCTGTGACTTGTGAGTTCATTACCTTTGTACCTAGTTCAGCTATCAAAACTCTGGGGCCCAGTCCCTGGACCCATTACATACCTCTGTAATCTGTAAATACCTTTGTAACTTGTCATAATTGTGACTAGACCTACCTGGAGTTCATTACCTTTGTAAATTGTGAGTTCATTACCTTTGTAAATTGTGAGTTCATTACCTCTGTAACTTGCTCAGCTATCAAAACTTTGGAGTCCAGTCCCTGGACCAATTATGTACCTCTGTAATCTTTTGACTACCGCCCACAGGATGGGTATGGGGTGCATAATAAACATATTAAACTAACTAACCCTGCAGAGGATGCAAGCTTGTCCTGTCTACTACTGGTGATGTCCTTGATGGTCGTGGTTGTGGAGGTAGATACTTGGAATGATGTATTGGAAAAGATGTTGGAAACATGTTTGGCAATGGAGTTGGTGGGGAGGACTATGTATCTCTTCTCGGCAGTGTCTTCTCTGGGTGTGTTGAAGATGTTTAATGCCCGCCGTCTGCAGTCTCTGATGAAGTGACGAGGATAGTGGAGTTTAGAAAATACTTGTTCAATTATAGTGCATTCTTCCTCAAGGAACTCATTGCTGCAGATTCTGAGTGCGCGCAGGAAGAAGCCTTTAATTACACCACGTTTAGTTTTGGTGTCATGGTGAGAGTAGAAGTGAAGAAGATCGTTTTGGTTGGTTGGTTTTCGATAGACTTTAAAACGAAGTTCATGGTCAGTTTTGCAGAGAAGAACATCAAGGAAAGGAAAAGTGTTGTCGACTTCTTCTTCAATTGTGAACTGGATTGAGGACTCGATCTGGTTGAGCTTGTCTTGGAGAGCTTGAACGTTGAAGCACCTGGGAGTTATGAGGAGAATGTCGTCAACATAACGGAGCCAGGTGACAGTCGAAGGAATAATGGTGGAGAAACGCTCGGCTTCCAGATGTTCCATGTATAAGTTCGCCAGGACGGCACTGAGTGGCGAGCCCATGGGTAGACCAAAAGTCTGTTGAAAGAGGTGATTTTCGAAAGAGAAACACGTAAAGCCGACACATAGTTCAACGAGGTCGATGAAATCGCTGGCTGGAATAGGAAGATCAAGTGAATCGTCAAATTTTCTGCGCAGGAGATCGATGGCTTGTGTAGTAGGTACTTTGGTGAATAGGGAAGTTACGTCAAGGCTGGAAAGTTTCTTGTTCCCGATGTTGATGTTGCGAATGCGATTGAGAAGATCACCCGAGTGTTTGAGATGTGCTGGACTGATAGTGCCCAAGAGTTTGGAGAGGTGTTTTGCGGGAATTCCTGAGAGTTGGTGGGGAGCACTGCCTATTCCCGAAGATATGGGCCTCAATGGGATACCAGGCTTGTGAGTTTTTGGTAGGCCGTACATTCTGGCAGGTCTAGGTTTGCAGGGTATGGTGTGCGGAAGTTTCTTCCTTTGTTCTGAGTTCCTCAGAATGCGGCGAGTCTTTTGAAGAAAAGTTTTAGTAAGGTTGTCCACTTGGTTAGTTGTGAGGGGTTTATAGGTATCCGGGTCATTAAGTAGATTGAGCATTTTGTTCCTGTAGTCGTCAGTGTTCATGATAACAACACCACCTCCTTTATCAGCGGTGGTGACCCTGATGGTCCTGTCTTCTGCAATGATGTATCGTCGAGGTATGACTGGGGAGCTGCGTGTAGAGATGGCTGCTGAGATGATGCCCTGAAGAACAAGAAAACTTTCCAGCCTTGACGTAACTTCCCTATTCACCAAAGTACCTACTACACAAGCCATCGATCTCCTGCGCAGAAAAATTGACGATTCACTTGATCTTCCTATTCCAGCCAGCGATTTCATCGACCTCGTTGAACTATGTGTCGGCTTTACGTGTTTCTCTTTCGAAAATCACTCTTTCAACAGACTTTTGGTCTACCCATGGGCTCGCCACTCAGTGCCGTCCTGGCGAACTTATACATGGAACATCTGGAAGCCGAGCGTTTCTCCACCATCATTCCTTCGACTATCACCTGGCTCCGTTATGTTGACGACATTCTCCTCATAACTCCCAGGCGCTTCAACGTTCAAGCTCTCCAAGACAAGCTAAACAAGGTCGAGCCCTCAATCCAGTTCACACTTGAAGAAGAAGTTGACAACACTCTTCCTTTCCTTGATGTTCTTCTCTGCAAAACTGACCATGAACTTCGTTTTAAAGTCTATCGAAAACCAACCAACCAAAACGATCTTCTCCACTTCTACTCTCACCACGACACCAAAACTAAACGTGGTGTAATTATAGACTTCTTCCTGCGCGCACTCAGAATCTGCAGCAATGAGTTCCTTGAGGAAGAATGCACTATAATTGAACAAGTATTTTCTAAACTCCACTATCCTCGTCACTTCATCAGAGACTGCAGACGGCGGGCATTAAACATCTTCAACACACCCAGAGAAGACACTGCCGAGAAGAGATACATAGTCCTCCCCACCAACTCCATTGCCAAACATGTTTCCAACATCTTTTCCAATACATCATTCCAAGTATCTACCTACACAACCACGACCATCAAGGACATCACCAGTAGTAGACAGGACAAGCTTCCATCCTCTGCAGGGGTATACATAATCCCTTGTGAACATTAAAATGGTATAAAATACCGACAGGTTGTTAGGTAAGACACATATGCAACAGTTAGGTATCTTTATTGCGAGAAATAAAGATACCTAACTGTTGCATATGTGTCTTACCTAACAACATAATCCCTTGTAATGACTGCAACAAATTATACGTGGGCGAAACATCAAGAGACCTCCAAACACGTATTTCAGAACACCAATACGCAAGCAGGACTGACGATACAAGGAGTGCCTGTGTACAACATCGCAATTCACACAACCATTTAATTAACTACAGAAACTCAAGACTTATCGCCACAGAAGACAACACTCGGTACCGAAGAATCCTGGAATCATCGCTTATCTCTATAACCAACAATTTCAACCAGAACAATGGCTCCTATAACATAGCTGAACCACTTGTCAAGAAACTTCATCGCTATCCCACATAAGAACATAGAACACTGCAGAAGGTCTGCTCACAACTTGTCCAATACCCCTGCCAAGCTACCCAAGACTCTATAACCCCACCCAGTGGATCATCAGATGCAGCATTCTCCACCTGACCTTAACATTCTGAACCTGACTATAAATACTCACGTACCTTCCACCCCAGGTAGTTCTGTTTGTGACTTGAAAAAGCCCACCGTGTGGGCGAAACGTTGTCAATAAAGGATCACATATAAGCTGCATATGTGTTTATGTTTCCATTGTGTCGGTATTTTATACCATTTATTTTCATATTTTCACTTACTGAGATAAGGATTGGAGAACCTTCGATACGTTTTCGATTATTTTAATAATTCTGTGGCAGTTGTTTATATTAAAGTTGAGTGGGAAATCGATAACATGCTTCACTTCCTTGATATTTTGATCATTATGTAATAATTAAATAGAATTCACAGTTTACAGAAAACAAAACTGTCAATCAATTAATTTCTTTAGCCATCGTGCACTGAGGATTTGTAGTCCATTCATTTAACCGAGAAATAGAACATATTAGGCAGCACTTTAAGGAGTTAAGCTATGCTGAAAACAGGTTTACATAAGTTAATATTAGTTTTAATAAACCAGACTATCAGGAAAAACAAGGAAATACAATTGGTTATTCCATTTCACTAAAGGGTAACACAAAGTTTGAATAAAATCTCTGATCCAGCCTTTTCATATCTCAACAAATTTGACAGTCATTTTCAAACAACACAAGAACTTTGTCTCCTTAGAAAACCCTCATGTCTGCAACAACTCTCGTAATAGTTGTGACTCAGTGTTCATAGGACAGCCATGGCGATGTTTAGAGAACTGTTATCCTAACATAAACGTATTTTTAGATGTTGTCAAGAACACTCTGCTCTCTCCCAACATTTGAAAAGCTTCGACCACACCATCAGTTGGAATGAAGTATCAGTTACATACAAAAACTCCTATCCTTAAGAAATGAAAATCATTGAATTAGCTTTAATCGACACTGAAGTTAATTTCAATCTCTCGAAGGGGCAATTAGATACTAAGTTATATAGCCAAATTTGTCAAATGTGCGTTGAAGTATTGTATTCCAGCACAACTAACTAGACCAAAAATAAATTATTAATACAGTTGTAGAAGACTTACATGTTTTTTTTTCAGTACCATCATAGATTACAAGGTTTACTACAGTGTTTCTTGTGTATTTTCTTTTTCACCTGACTTCCAACTTCTAATGTTACTTCTTACCTTCACTACATTCTCCTGAAGAGAATCCAAATCAGAGACTGAAATATACTGTTGCAACTGCCATTTCTGTACTTGATAAAGACCACGATGGTGAAATAATGGTGGAAGGAAGAGAAAATTTTATCAGAAGTAAGATCAGGTAGAACTGTGTGTACTCACCTATTTGTGGTTGCAGGGGTCGATTCATAGCTCCTGGCCCCGCCTCTTCACTGATCGCTACTGGGTCTTCTCCCTGCTCCATAAGCTCTATCAAACTCGTCTTAAAACTATGTATGGTTCCTGCCTCCACTACGTCACCAGCGCTGCACGACCCTTGTCGGTTTAGCGTTTTCTTTGTTTATAATAATAATCCACTACGTCACTCTCCAGACTATTCCACTTCCTGACAACTCTGTGACTGAAGAAATACTTCCTAGCATCCCTTTGACTTATCTTAGTTTTCATCTTCCAATTGTGACCCCTTGCTTCTGTGTCCCATCTCTGGAACATCCTGTCTCTGTCCACCTTGTCAACTCCTCTCGGTATTCTATATGTTATCATGTCTCCCCTGATCCTCCTGTCCTCCATTGTCGTCAGGCTGATTTCCCTTAACCTTTCTTCGTAGGACATTCCCATTAGCTCCGGGACTAGTCTTGTTGCAAACCTTTGCACTTTCTCTAATTTCTTGGTGTGCTTGATCAGGTATGGGTTCAAACTGGTGAGTGGTGTGTGTGTGTGTGTGTGTACTCACCTATTTGTACTCACCTATTTGTGGTTGCAGGGGTCGAGTCTTAGCTCCTGGCCCCGCCTCCTCACCGGTTGCTACTGGGTCCTCTCTCTCCCTGCTCCATGAGCTTTATCAAACCTCGTCTTAAAACTATGTATGGTTCCTGCCTCCACTACATCACTTTCTAGGCTATTCCACTGCCTGACAACTCTATGACTGAAGAAATACTTCCTAATATCTCTCTGACTCATCTGTGTCTTCAACTTCCAATTGTGACCTCTTGTTTCTGTGTCCCCTCCCTGGAACATCCTGTCTTTGTTCACCTTGTCTATTCCGTGCAGTATTTTATATGTCGTTATCATGTCTCCCCTGACTCTCCTGTCCTCTAGTGTCGTCAGTCCGATTTCCCTTAACCTTTCTCCATAAGACGTTCCCCTTAGCCATGGAACTAACCTTGTCGCAAACCTTTGCACTTTCTCTAGTTTCTTGACGTGCTTTATCAAGTGCGGGTTCCAAACAGGTGCTGTATACTCCAGCATAGGCCTGACGTACACGGTCAGTGTCTTGAACGATTCCTTATTAAGGTATCGGAACGCTGTTCTCAGGTTTGCCAGGCGCCCATATGCTGCAGCAGTTACCTGGTTGATGTGTGCTTCAGGAGACATGCTCGGTGTTATACTCACTCCAAGATCTTTCTCCTTGAGCGAGGTTTGCAGTCTTTGGCCCCCTAGCCTATACTCTCGTGTGCGGTCTTCTGTGCCCTTCCCCTATCTTCATGACTTTGCATTTGGCGGGATTAAATTCAAGAAGCCAGTTGCTGGACCAGGTGTCCAGTCTGTCCAGGTCTCTTTGAAGTCCTGCCCGGTCCTCATCTGATTTAATTCTCCTCATTAACTTCACATCGTCTGCGAACAGGGACGCTTCTGAGTCTAACCCTTCCATCATGTCGTTCACATATACCAGAAATAGCACTGGTCCTAGGACCGACCCCTGTGGGACCCCGCTCGTCACAGGTGCCCACTGTGATACATCATTACGTACCATGACTCGTTGTTGCCTCCCTGTCAGGTATTCTCTGATCCATTGCAGTGCCCTTCCTGTTATATGAGCCTGATCCTCTAGCTTCTGCACTAATCTCTTGTGAGGAACTGTGTCAAAGGCCTTCTTGCAGTCCAAGAAGATGCAATCAACCCACCCCTCTCTCGTCTTTTACTTCTGTTACTTTATCATAAAACTCCAGAAGGTTTGTGACACAGGATTTTCCTTCCATGAATCCATGCTGGTTGGCATTTCTACTCTTGTTCCGTTCCAGGTGCTCCACCACTCTCCTCCTGATAATCTTCTCCATAACTTTGCATACTATACACGTCAATGACACAGGTCTATAGTTTAGTGCCTCTTTTCTGTCTCCTTTTTTAAAAATGGGAACTACATTTGCCGTCTTCCATACCTCATGTGTGTGTGTGTGTGTGTGTGTGTGTGTGTGTGTACTCACCTATTTGTACTCACCTATTGTGGTTGCGGGGTCGAGTCTCTAGCTCCTGTGCCCGCTTTCATCGGTTGCTACTGAGCCCTCTCTCCCCGCTCCATGAGCTTTATACAACCGTCTTAAAACTGTGTATGGTTCCTGCCTCACTACGTCATTTTCTAGGCTATTCATGCCTTACAACTCTATGACTGTGTGTGTGTGTGTGTGTGTGTGTGTGTGTGTGTGTGTGTGTGTGTGTGTGTGTGTGTGTGTGTGTGTGTGTGTGTGTGTGTGTGTGTGTGTGTGTGTGTGTGTGTGTGTGTGAGTGTACAACAAACTGGAGTTTGATGGTTGAAAACATTAAAAATTTTGTAGGTCCCTTAATCCAAGGGACTGGAGCTACACTCTCCTCGACTCACACCTGATTACTTCAGATTCCCCAGAAGCTTTATGACTCCTATGGGTTTAGAGCTTCCCCAGAAATATAATAATTTAAGTTAGGATTGAGTAAGGATAACTAAATCAGAATAACTGATTTATTTGCAGAATTCTCATACAGCAACACAGTACATGTATTGATAATTTATTTATTTGATGTAAGATGTGATTTTTAACAACAAATGTGAAAGGTATGTGTTCCATAACTCATATGTGCCTCACATGTGATGTGGTGCCCCACATGCAACAGGGTTGTGATGACTCTTGTTCAGTTAGTAGGAGAGGCGCATGGCTGCACGCAGTCAGCTGTTCCATCACATTTACCTTCTGTACCAGAAAAAATTTCTCCATTTGGGCAAGTGTGTAAATTATCACTCTCGGGATAATAATTTGCTTCTGGACAGTAGTAAAAATTCTGGCAATTTGTTGGATCAGCGATCTGAGTGTAGGCATCTGTACAATAGACTATACACGGATCACAACACTGAGACTTGTCTGCTGGCAGTCTGTGCCATCAAAGTAAGTGTCTGTGGCACAAGTAAGATGAATAGGATCCGCACTTACTCCACACAGGTAGTACTTGGCGCAGTCGTTCGGATCCGCAATTACGGCAGCTGTGCCAGGACTTGGACATGAATAACGACATTTTGGTGCACATACTCCACAGTTAAATTCCGTTTCAGTGCACTTTGAAGTTACATTATCAAATTTTTCGTCACCGGGGCAAGGGAACGAAACATCACTCGGATGTCCGTTGGCCAAGCAAACGTAATACCTACGGCAGTTAGTAGGGTCAGCAATTTTATCACCGGGATCTTTCCCAGTACAGTCAAGGACACAGTAATCCTCAGTCGCCGCTTGTGTCTCACTCACAGCTTGCAGGACTTCCTTGGCACAGTCTGTGTCACAGCTGGTGTAAGGAACATCGCCTGACACACCGATAACCTGAAGTTATAAAGTAAACTTTACTACCTTGTGTCAACATATAAGTACATTCCATTACAACAAAATGACAAAAAAATGTGAATGTTGATCAACTAATTCATTCGTTTTAAGTAACATAAACATGGGTTTAATAAAACATGTTGCAGATCTAATATTATTGCTGCAATACAACGACAGATGCTGCAGCAGAAAGAGATGTTGCATAACAAAGTCATTGTTTGAACCGCTAGAAAAAATTCAACCAGCCACTGGAGACGCGTCAGCTGATAAAAATAGACAACAGAAAATGTAGTGCCAATATTCCAACTAATATTCTAAATAATGAAGTTAATCACCCAGGGAATTGTGAAGCAGCGGAAGAACAGGGAGTCATTAAAGAAAACAAAATGGTTATTATCATATCCATAGTTTTTAAAGTGGTGGACTGATAAGCCAGTGGAAGGCTCGGTCAGATGACCACAAGCTCCAGCGCTGGGTCATCATATGAATAAGACCCGCATCAAGAAACACTTGTCCTGTTTCCTGGTAAATCTTACTTAACTTAACCTCATAAAAGAACCATTACATAGTAACAGGATGTCCTGTGGCTTGGTTGGTAGCGCACTTAGTTCACACACTGAGTGTCCGGGGTTCGATTCCCGATACGGGTGTTTTCTTACACCTGCTGTTCCTGTTCATCTAACATTATTTACGTGGGTGTTAAGGAATGTGTTTCCAAGTATCTACCTCCACAACCACGACCATCAAGGACATCACCAGTAATAGACAGGACAAGCTTCCATCCTCTGCAGGGGTATACATAATCCCTTGTAATGACTGCAACAAATTATACGTGGGCGAAACATCAAGAGACCTCCAAACACGTATTTCAGAACACCAATACGCAAGCAGGACTGACGATACAAGGAATGCCTGTGTACAACATCGCAATTCACACAACCATTTAATTAACTACAGAAACTCAAGACTTATCGCCACAGAAGACAACACTCAATACCGAAGAATCCTGGAATCATTGCTTATTTCTATTACCAACAATTTCAACCAGAACAATGGCTTCTATAACATAGCTGAACCACTTGCCAAGAAACTTCTTCATCGTTATCCCACATAAGAACATAGAACACTGCAGAAGGTCTACTCACAACTTGTCCAATACCCCTGCCAAGCTACCCAAGACTCTATAACCCCACCCGGTGGATCATCAGATACAGCATTCTCCACCTGACCTCAACATTCTGAACCTGACTATAAATACTCACGTACCTTCCACCCCAGGTAGATCTGTTTGTGACTTGAAAAAGCCCACTGTGTGGGCGAAACGTTGTCAATAAAGGATCACATTAAACTGTATATGTGTTTATGTTTCCATTGTGTCGGTATTTTATACCATTTATTTTCAACGTGGGTGTTAACCAACTGGTGTGGGTGGTGTATGCATAGCTAGGGCTGGTGGCTTTGAAATGAGCTGAGGCAGGATAACATCTCTTAGCTTGTAAAACTAATTTGTATAAAAAAAAGGCACAGCCTCAAAAGTGTTGTACATACATCTGAATGCAATGTGTTTCATATATAAGAAAAAACTGAAGTGGCAAATGAAAGTAATGAGTGTGTAATAATTACAAAATCTAAAACAGTTGTGATGAATGGTTTGAAAAACCGACAAGTTGAAGATTGAGACACTTATGCAGATTGATGGACTGAACACATCGACTCCAGGCTGAGGGACTGATTACCTCATACTCCTCCTCTCCTTACGCCTTCCTCTTTGTATTGGACTGATGAAGCCACTGTGTGGCGAAACGTTTCCTGAATAAAGATTCCCATATGCTGCATAAGTGTCTCAATCTTCAAAATCTAAAACATAAATAATAACAGACGCTTTATATACACTTGGCTACAAATAACAAACGAAGACAAACCAGTTAAAGACAAAGAAGTGATAATCATATTCAAGGAAAAGTTGAGTGTAGAAAAGTTGAATGTGACAAATAACACTGTATAATGATCTTGTTTTTGATAACTATAACATCAGGAAGAATAAAAGTATTGATGTCCTTTACAAGAGGAATTTGAGAGTAACAAGAGGCTGTCACTTAGAGGAGGTAAACAGAACTGCTTGTAATGGGAGATTATAGTCACTAAGAAATAGACTGAGAAATGAGAAACTATAATGGAGAAGACACATGGAGAACAAAATAATACACGTAGTAATAAAGATCTTCCTCAGCAGTATGTTATCCAGCCTCCAATACTGTGAAGAGATGAACCAATCAGACTTTAATATTCACCCATGGTTCACCAGGGTGGATATTTAGTAGGAACTAGCCACAGCTCAGTCCTAATGTTTGAATTCCTGGTACAAGTGCTAGTGAAAGATGAATATATTAGAATCAAGGAAGAAGAAAGAGTTTCAAAATTCCAGCCGGAATAAGATAAGTGATGATGGAGGAATTTAAAAAATACAGAGAGCTGTTTTCATACCTAATTTCTACAGTAAGAGTAAGTCTGGTGCGGAAAAGAGTAGAGATGTGGACGAGTTGGAGTTTGTGAGAACCTATAAGAATTAATCAGAAAAATTAGTCTGTTGGCTATTCTGCTGGTAAATAAGAAACTGATGCGGTGAATATCAAATTAATAGGAAAATGTCAGTGATAACAGGAGGAGAGAGCTTTTTACTCCATCCTGCTACGCTGGTGTGGGAGTAGTAATATAAATGAGATTAGGTTACCAGTATAACAACGAGGTAAAAGAACTTGGACGACATCATGGATTTCTTCAGCTCTGCTGGTGCCCTTCTGGTTTCTTGTAGGGTGGCTGTACTTCTTGTAGGGTGGCTGTGCTTCTTGTAGGGTGGCTGTGCTTCTTGTAGGGTGGCTGTGCTTCTTGTAGGGTGGCTGTGTTTCTTGTAGGGTGGCTGTACTTCTTGTAGAGTGCCTGTGCTTCTTGTGGGGTGCCTGTGCTTCTTGTGGGGTGCCTGTGCTTCTTGTGGGGTGCCTGTGCTTCTTGTGGGGTGCCTGTTCTCTATGGCTTGACTGAGTCTCGTAGTGGGATAAATGTATCTTGCTAGAGTGGCTCTCGTATTCTCACTAACCTTACAGTGTTCTTACCTCTTTATAAACAGTGGTTGTTGTAACATAGATAAAACACCTGCTAGTTCTCAGACGCTCACAGAGAACTCAATTAAAAGGCTTCGAAATTGCTAAACAAACTTTTTTTTGTATAATAAATAATTGGTAGCATTATACTATGAAAGTTAAATATATTTTTCTGCGTCAGTTTGTCACCATTTTATCTCAATATTTAAAATCAAATACTATTATAATTACTGGAGAACGTGTCAGAGCTTCACGTGATTTATTGTAACCCCGTAATACACAAACGTATATACATCTAGATGTGTATCTCCAGGTTTACCTGCAGTTTACCTGGAGAGAGTTCCGGGGATCAACGCCCCCGCGGCCCGGTCTGTGACCAGGCCTCATGGTGGATCAGGGCCTGATCAACCAGGCTGTTACTACTGGCTGCACGCAATCCAACGTACGAGCCACAGCCCGGCTGGTCAGATACCGACTTTAGGTGCTTGTCCAGTGCCTGCTTGAAGACAGCCAGGGGTCTATTGGTAATCCCCTTCATGTATGCTGAGAGGCAGTTGAACAGTCTTGGGCCCCTGACACTTATTGTATTGTCTCTTAACGTGCTAGTGACACCCCTGCTTTTCATTGGGGGATGTTGCATCGTCTGTCGAGTCTTTTGCTTTCGTAGAGAGTGATTTTTGTGTGCAAGTTTGGTAGTAGTCCCTCTAGGATTTTCCAGGTGTATATAATCATGTATCTCTCCCGCCTGCGTTCCAGGGAGTACAGGTCAGGAACTTTAAGCGCTCCCAGTAATTCAGGTGTTTCATCTCCGTTATGCGCGCCGTGAAGGTTCTCTGTACATTTTCTAGGTCAGCAATTTCACCTGCCTTGAAAGGTGCTGTTAGTGTGTCAGCAGGATACAAATAACCCGCACATAGAAAGAAGCTAAGGACGACGTTTCGGTCAGACTTGGCCCATTGACTAGTCACACCAACACTGGCTCCCCCCATCTTCGTGTGTTAGCGTGACTGGTTAATATTCCAAGTCGGACCGAAACATCGTCATAAGTTTCTCTCTCCTACGTTCGGGTTGTTTGTGTATTGTTCCAGCCATGCTATTGTGCAATGTTGTTCTTTATGTTAATATACAGTGTTTACATTAACACTTATTTTAGATATTAATTCACCCTCAAAATTAATGTTAAGGCAGTGTTACCAGTTCCAGGTATCCTGGGTATCACATACCCCAGTTCCAAGTATCCTGGGTATCACATACTCCAGTTCCAAGTATCCTGACTATCTCATACCCCAGTTCCAAGTATCCTGGGTATCACATAGCCTAACTCCAAGTATCCTGGATATCACATACCCCAGTTCCAAGTATGTCAGTTGCGTTAACTACATTTAGCAAGAAAAAGTTCCATGATGAACAGCTGTGTATTTCCCTCAGATAATGTTGGAGCAACTCACCTCCTGCCATGTGTTATGTGGCGAGTGTATCTCAGGCTTATTAGCCACATTTCTCACATGCTCCGCCCTCTGTCATGTTGAAAAATTGTTACAACGAAACACTGGTATTTGTCTAAGAAACATATTCATTATGAAACTAAACGTATACAAACAAACTTAAGAAGTTATGCTATGTTCAGCTGAAAGCGGGTTTACATAAAGCTAATATCAGTTTTAATAAGCCAGAATATCAGGAAGAGCAAGAAAATGCAATTGGTGGTTTCAGCCTTTTCATATCTCAACAAATCTGACAGTCATTTTCAAACAACACAAGAACTCCGTCTGGAGTTTACCTGGAGAGAGTTTCGGGGGTCAACGCCCCCGCGGCCCGGTCTGTGACCAGGCCTCCTGGTGGATCAGCCCCTGATCAACCAGGCTGTTGCTGCTGGCTGCACGCAAACCAACGTACGAGCCACAGCCCGGCTGATCAGGAAAACCCTCATGTCTGCAGCAACTCTTGTAATACTTGAGACTCAGTGTACATAGGACAGCCATGGCAATATTTGGAGAACTGTTATTCTAACATAAACGTATTTTCAGATATTGTCAAGAAAACTCTGCTCTCTTCCAACATTTGAAAAGTTTCAGCCACACCATCAATTGGAATGAAATATACTGCCTCAACTGCCATTACTGTACTTAATAAAGCCCACTATGATGAAAGGAAGGGAAAATTCTGAGTGACAAGATCAAGTAGCTCCTGACGACGCACGAGTGTGAAAGATCTTGAATTAAAGATTTACATTCTCATGTGGCTTGATCTACACATATAATGTGTATATATATATTATTATTATATATTTATATTATATATTTATATATATATTCAGTAAACTGGAGTTTGATGGCTGAAAATGAAAGTTTATGTAGGTCTCTTCATCCAAGGGATGACTCGTGTGGGTTTAGAGCTTTCCCAGAAATATAATAATTTAAGTTAGGACTGATTAATAACTAAATCAGAATAAATTATTTATTTACAGACTTTTGATACAATAACACAGTATTGGTAATTTATTTATTTGATGTAAGATGTGATTTTTAACAACAAATGTGAAAGGTATGTGTTCCATAACTCATATGTGCCTCACATGTGATGTGGTGCCCCACATGCAACAGGGTTGTGATGACTCTTGTTCAGTTAGTAGGAGAGGCGCATGGCTGCACGCAGTCAGCTGTTCCATCACATTCGCCTGTTGTAGCAGAAAATTTTTCTCCCTCCGGACATGTGTGTAAATTATCACTCTCGGGATAATAATTTGCTTCTGGACAGTAGTAAAAATTCTGGCAATTTGTTGGATCAGCGATCTCAGTGTAGGCATCTGTACAATAGACTATACACGGATCACAACACTGAGACTTGTCTGCCTGGCATTCTGTGCCATCAAAGTAATTGTCTGCGGGACAAGGAATGTGAATAGGATCCTCACTTACTCCACACAGGTAGTACTGGGCACAGTCGTTCGGATCCGCAATTACGGCAGTTACGCCAGGACTTGGACATGAATAAAGACATTTTGGTGCACATACTCCACAAGTAGCGGAGCCCGCTTCATGACAATCGGAAGATACATTATCAAATTTTTGGTCATCGTCGCAGGTGAATGGAATATCACTCGGATGTCCATTTTCCAAGCAAACGTAATACCTACGGCAGTTAGTAGGATCAGGAATTTTTTCACCGGGATCTTTCTCAGTACAGTTAAGGACACAGTAATCCTCAGTCGCCGCTTGTGTCTCACTCAAAACTTGCAGGACTTCCTTGACACAGTCTGTGTCACAGCTGGTGTAAGGAACATCGCCTGACACACCGATAACCTGAAGTTATAAAGTAAACTTTACTACCTTGTGTCAACATATAAGTACTTTCCATTACAACAAAATGAGAAAAAAAGTGTGAATGTTGATGAAGCAGTTCATTTGTTTTAAGTAACAAAAACATGGGTTTGATCAAAAATATTGCAGATCAAACACAGGTGGTGCATGCCAAGCACACATGTTGCATAACAAACACATGTTGCGTAACAAACAGAGATGCTGTATACCAAACAATCATTGTTTGAACCACTAGAAAAAATTCAATCAGCCACTGGAGACGCGTCAACTGACAAAATGACAGAGAACAGAAAATGTAGTGCCAATATTCCAACTAATATTCTAAATAATGAACATAAAAACAAGAATTGTAAAGCATCGGGAGAATGGGAGTCATAAAAAACCATTACATAGTAATAAGGTATCCTGGGGCTTGGTTGGTAGTGCACTCAACTCACACATTGAGTGTCCGGGGTTCGTTTCCCGGTACGGTTGGAAAACATTAGGACGTGTTTCCTTAAGACACCTGCTGTCCATGTTCACCCATCAGTAAAATGGGTACCTGGGTGTTAGTCGACTGGTGTAGGTCGCATCCTGGGACAAAACTGCCCGAAATGCTCTGCATAACAAGTGGCTTTCTATTTAGTATGTCATTGATGTTAGCTAGGCCTGTATACCTTGTACATGTACTCGTAGAAATAAAGATATTATATTATTATTATATTATTATTATTATTATTATTATTATTATTAAATCAGACTTTAATATTCACCCAAGGTTCATCAATGGATGGTTATTAGGAACTATCCACAGCTCAGTCCTAATTAATGTCTAAGTTCCTGGTACAAGTGAGAGTGAAAGATGAATATCTTACAATTAGGGAAGAAATAAAAAGAGCTGCAAAATTCCAGCCGGAATAATATAAGTGGTGATGGAGGAACTTAAAAAAAACAAAGCTATTTTCATATCTAATTTCTACATTAAGAGAAAGTCTAGTGCGGGAAAGAGTAGAGATGTGGGTGAGATGGAGTTTGTGAGAACCTATAAGAATTAATCAGAAAAATTAGTCTGTTGACTATTCTGCTGGTAAATAAGAAACTGATGCGGTGAATATCAAATTAATAGGAAAATGTCAGTGATAACAGAAGAGAGCTTTTTACTCCATCCTGCTACGCTGATGTGGGAGTAATAATATAAATGAGATTAAGTTACCAGTATAACAACGAGGTAAAAGAACTTGGACGACATCATGGATTTCTTCAGCTCTGCTGGTGCCCTTCTGGCTTCTTGTAGGGTGACTGTACTTCTTGTAGGGTGGCTGTACTTCTTGTAGGGTGGCTGTACTTCTTGTAGGGTGGCTGTGCTTCTTGTAGGGTGCCTGTGCTTCTTGTTGGGTGGCTGTGCTTCTTGTAGGGTGGCTGTGCTTCTTGTAGGGTGGTTGTGCTTCTTGTTGGGTGGCTGTGCTTCTTGTGGGGTGCCTGTTCTCTATGGCTTGACTGATTCTTACTGTGGGATGAATGTATCTTGCTAGAGTGGCTCTCGTATACTCACTAACCTTACAGTGTTCTTGCCTCTTTATAAACAGTGGTTGTTGTAACCTAGATAAAACACCTGCTAGTTCTCAGACTCTCATAGAGAACTCAATTAATAGGCTTCGAAATGCTGAACTACTTTTTATATAAGAAATAATTAAGCAAGTTAAATATATTTTTCTGCGCCAGTTTGTTACCATTTTATCTCATTATTTAAAATCAAATACTTTTATTACTGATGAACATGTCACTTGGAATATTACAAGATGCTACACATGATTTATTGTAACCACGAAATACACAAACGTATATACACCTAGATGTGTATATCCAAGTGTATATACACAGGACACAAATAACCCGCACATAGAAAGAAGCTGATGTTTTGGCCCGACTTGGACCATTGACTAGTCACACTAACTGGCTCCCCATCTTCGTGTGTTAGTGTGACTAGTTAATGGTCCAAGTTGGACCGAAACGTCGTCATAAGCTTCTATGTTCGAGATATTTGTGTATTGTTTCACTCATGGTATTGTACCGTTTTCTACTTTCTGTATATACACAATGTTTAATCCCTATTTTAGATATTAATTCATCCTCAAAATTATTGTCAAGATAGTGTTATCTTACCGACTCTTGTGTGTCCAACACTCCTTAAAAACGCCAAAATAACATGATGAAGGGGGCTACCATACGCCTTACCATCAACAATGATGAAGATAAAATCTTTATCACGTCACACACACACACACACACTGTGTGTGTGTGTGTGTGCGCCCGCGCTCGTGTGTGTGACCCAATTAATATTTGTACTTATAACTCATTACACTTGTGACCGCCTGACCGGGTGTGGATGTGTGAATGGCTCATTACTTTGTAATTTGTTCATGATTGTAACAATGTGTAGAAGTGTAGATGATACATTACCTTTGTAATTTGTCGTGATTGTAACAATGTATAGAAGTGTAGATGATACATTACCTTTGGCTAATTTGTCGTGATTGTAACAATGTATAGAAGTGTAGATGATACATTACCTTTGTAATTTGTCGTGATTGTAACAATGTATAGAAGTGTAGATGATACATTACCTTTGTAATTTGTCGTGATTGTAACAATGTATAGAAGTGTAGATGATACATTACCTTTGTAATTTGTCGTGATTGTGACCAGATCTACCTGGAGTTCGTTACCTTTGTAACTTGTTAAGCTATCAAAACTTTGGAGTCCGGTCCCTGGACCCATTATGCACCTCTGTAATCTTTCGACTACCGACGACAGGATGGGTATGGGGTGCATAATTGGGTCATGATCAAATTTTACACGGTGAAATTTCTCAACAAAAGCTTATTTAGCTATTTGTTTATTCTTAGAAATAAATACTATTATTGGACACGTCTCTAGGCTGTCTTTAAGATCAGCTTAGTTTGTTACAGCTTGTCCAAATGAATCACGAAGTTGTTGTATACTGTATGGATTTAAGCCTATTTCTCCTTTATACCTATATAACTAGTACTGGTTTCCTCCCTGAAGCTTATTATGCTGACATCTTCGTCAATGATACAACGAGCACCTGCAGCATCCTCAGTCCTTCCAGCAACATATATTATAATTATGATACTTTGGACTCAGGCCACTGAGCTCAGCACTGGTAAATCAACGGTCACTGCTGCTATAGCAACCATTACAGCAGTGACCTTAATATGTGACCTTAGACACAGTATAGTTACGTCCCAGTCAAGGTGCCGGTTAATGACTCACCGTAAAACAGACCTGTGACAGATTTTTCCTGACGAATAAACTAACAGCAATAACAATGGCAATTTCTTCATCAATTGCCTCCAGACGGTTTGTAATGTAGACATGTATCTTTTAATTATATAATGTTAGATTTATTCGTGATATGAAACCCACAAAGAGTTATTAAAGACGAGGGAACTTACGTGCCTCTTAAGAATAAGCTTGGCATTAAATAACTAATAACAAAATATATATAAATACACTGTAATATTTTATTGATTTCATGACTGTGTAAGCTCATTATTATTGCTCTATTCATTACCCCAAGTATCCTGGGTATCACATACCCCAGCTACAAGTATCCTGGGCTTCACATACCCCAGCTATAAGTATCCTGGGTATCACATACCCCAGCTATAAGTATTCTGGGTATCACATACCCCGGTTCTTAATATGTCAATTGCGTAAACTACAACATTTAGCAAGAAAAAGTTCCATGATAAACAGCTGTGTATTTCCCTCAGATAATATTGGAGCAACTCACCTCCTGTTATGTGTTATATGGCGAGTGTATCTCATGCTTATTAGCCACATGTCTCATATCATCTGGCATCTCGAAAAAACACTTATTCAAAAACTGGTATTTATCTAAGAAACATATATAGTGTAAAATCGAAAATATACACATATATACATGTGTATATACATATGTGTGTGTGTGTGTAAGACAAGCCTCAGGGGGATGGAAATCTTCAGTGCAAGATCTTTCACATATCTCCGTGCATCATCAGGAGCTTTGCAATGTTGCAAGTGCTGTGAGGAAAGTTTCCCTCAATCCACCTGTTGCTCATGCAACACTGCATAGCTCCTGATGATGCACCAAGATGTGTAAAACATCTTAAGATCTTAAGCTGAAGATTTCCCCTCCAGTGGCTTGTCTGTGATTGTATATTATATATACGTATGTAGTTTTTTGGCTACTTTCTTATTCATTAATTTTTTAATAGTTTGAAACTGAAGATATTCTACAATTGTAATATAGAGGTTTCTTTGTATTCAGAATAAGGATGGTAGCTGGCAGTGTTTGCTTCCTCACTCGTCGCCTCTAGACTTGTGGCTTTGTCCCCTCGTGAAGATTTCTGGCTCAGTTTTGTAATGTACGAATTATTTTTGGTAGTTGTAGTAATATTGTAGTAGCAGCAGCAGTATTAGTAGTAGCAGTAGCAGCAATAACAGTTGTTGCAGTTTTTTTTTTTTAACAAGTCGGCCGTCTCCCACCGAGGCAGGGTGACCCAAAAAGAAAGAAAATCCCCAAAAAGAAAATACTTTCATCATCATTCAACACTTTCACCACACACACATAATCACTGTTTTTACAGAGGTGCCCAGAATACAACAGTTTAGAAGTATATACTTATAAAGATACACAACATATCCCTCCAAACTGCCAATATCCCAAACCCCTCCTTTAAAGTGCAGGCATTGTACTTCCCATTTCCAGGACTCAAGTCCGGCCTTGTAAAAAGTAACCGGTTTCCCTGAATCCCTTCACTAAATATTACCCTGCTCACACTCCAACAGCTTGTCAGGTCCCAAATACCATTCGTCTCCATTCACTCCTATCTAACACGCTCACACACGCTTGCTGGAAGTCCAAGCCCCTTGCCCACAAAACCTCCTTTACCCCCTCCCTCCAACCCTTTCGAGGACGACCCCTACCCCACCTTCCTTCCCCTACAGATTTATACGCTCTCCATGTCATTCTACTTTGATCCATTCTCTCTAAATGACCAAACCACCTCAACAACCCCTCTTCAGCCCTCTGACTAATACTTTTATTAACTCCACACCTTCTCCTAATTGCCACACTATGAATTTTCTGCATAATATTTACACCACACATTGCCCTTAGACAGGACATCTCCACTGCCTCCAACAACCTCCTCGCTACAGCATTTACAACCCAAGCTTCACACTCATATAAGAGTTTTGATACCACTATACTTTCATACATTTCCTTCTTTACCTCCATAGTTAACATTCTTTGTCTCCACATATACCTCAGTGCACCACTCTTATCTTTTTTCCCCTCATCAATTCTATGATTAACCTCATCCTTCATAAATCCGTCCACTGATATGTCAACTCCCAAATATCTGAAAACATTCACTTCTTCCATACTCCTCCTCCCCAATTTGATATCCAATTTTTCTTTATCTAAATCATTTTATACCCTCATCACCTTACTCTTTTCTATGTTCACTTTCAACTTTCTGCCTTTAAACACACTCCCAAATTCGTCAACTAACCTCTGCAATTTTTCTTTAGAATCACCCATAAGCACAGTATCATCAGCAAAAAGTAACTGTGTTATTTTTTAATTTGATTCCCCATAATTTAATCCTACCCCTCTCCCGAACACCGTAGCATTTACTTCTTTTACAACCTTATCTATAAATATATTAAACAACCATGGTGATATTACACATCCCTGTCTAAGATCTACTTTTACCGGGAAGTATTCTCCCTCTCTTCTACACACCCTAACCTGAGCCTCACTGTCCTCATAAAAACTCTGTACAGCATTTAGTAACTTACCACCTTTTATCCACCAATACATAATCTAACAAACTACTTTCATTACGTGCTATATCATACCTTGTATATTTATTTATCCTCTTTTTCATAAAATATGTATTACTTATTACCAAACCTCTTTCTACACATAGCTTCAATTAAAGGCTCCCCATTTTCATTTGCCCTTGGCACCCCAAATTTACCTACTACTCCCTCCATAAAATTTTTTCCCACTTTAGCATTGAAATCCCCAACCACAAGTACTCTCACACTTGGTTCAAGACTCTCCACACATTCACTCAACATTTCCCAAAATTTCTCTCTCCTCTACACTTCTCTCTTCTCCAGGTGCATATATGGTGGTATTATTATTTTTAGTAGTGTTTGCAATGTTGATTTATCAAATTAACTACATATTGTATAAGATGTATCAGTTGCTATTGAAACAAATAACTTGATGAAAAAACTGAAATTGATTATTCAGATCAACAAAAATGAGTTAGTAAACTTGCACTGTTTATATAGTTCAAATATTATCTACCAACCTTCCTCCTTGATGACTCCCTACTGATAGATCTGATCATCAGTATCATTCAGTTATATCACTTAACATTCCATCCTGGCATCATACATAATTATGCTTTGCATAACTATACAACCACTTATGATGTTTTGCATAACTATTAGCTTTTACATGTATGATACAATCTATGCTAAATAAAATCTGTTATACAGCTGCAGTTCACTGGAAAATAATGTTGTATTCTTGCTGTATGTAAGCCTCAGTAGGGTGTGCACATATGGCACCCAGGGAGTTGACAGGCACTCTCCAGCACCCCTGACTTGACACATCACAGTGCCACCCAGGGAGTGGAAAGGCACTCTCCAGCACCCCTTACTTGACACACATCACAGTGCCACCCAGGGGAGTGGACAGGCACTCTTCACCACTTCTCATTTGACATATGTCATAACTGTGGCAGGAGGCAGCATCAGTACAGTGAGACGAGTGTCAAACTATTATTAGTTGATCTTAATGGCCAACCGTACCATTTATTGCACTTTAATTAATAACATGAGGTGCCGTATTATGTTGCGTAATTATTGGAAATGAGTGACAATCAAGTTTGATCCAAGGAAAGGGAAAATAATTCAGTAATGATTTACATACAGTTGTATAGCATGATTTTAACACCCAGCTTATGTGTTGTTACATATTCTTATATACATATACTCTCAGTACCACTTTGTCCCTCAGATTTGAAAGCTATATACACTTAGAGAACTATATATTCTTAGTGTATATACACAGAGAATAAACTTTAATACTTTTTTAATGGATTAAAGTATTCCTGATAGTGTACAGGTGAACTCCAGTCGTAATGAGCCTCTGTACGCTCAATAGACCTTAACTCTAAGACAAAGTAACTGTCTTCCTCAGTCATCGTCATCTGCTAGTCCCACTCTCTTACATGTTATCATTCACAACTCTGCTCTCTGCCACTTGTCGTGCTCTTTCTCTTGACCTCTACCACAGCAAGTCAGCAATGGTGTTGCTGTTATTGCTGGTGTCAGGAACCACTTCTGTTGCTGCAGCTTTTGCTAAGTCACCAACACTACTCACGAAATCGTAATGACACAATTGCAAATAAACCATACCAAGGGTGGGGTTAGACCTTGTGATCAGAGTCATAAAACTCCAGACCAACGTGTTAGCCACTGAGCCAGCTAGCTACAATATACCTAGTTGGATGAATCTTATTGTAGCTAGCTGGCTCAGTGGCTAATGCATCGGTCTGGAGTTTAATGACACTGATAGCAGGTTCTAACCCCACCCATGGTATGGTTTATTTCATCAACACTTTTTTTTTTTTATTAACACACTGGCCGATTCCCACCAAGGCAGGGTGGCCCGAAAAAGAAAAACTTTCACCATCATTCACTCCATCACTGTCTTGCCAGAAGGGTGCTTTACACTACAGTTTTTAAACTGCAACATTAACACCCCTCCTTCAGAGTGCAGGCACTGCACTTCCCATCTCCAGGACTCAAGTCCGGCCTGCCGGTTTCCCTAAATCCCTTCATAAATGTTACTTTGCTCACACTCCAACAGCACGTCAAGTATTAAAAACCATTTGTCTCCATTCACTCCTATCAAATACACTCACGCATGCCAGCTAGAAGTCCAAGCCCCTCGCACACAAAACCTCCTTTACCCCCTCCCTCCAACCTTTCCTAGGCCGACCCCTACACCGCCTTCCTTCCACTACAGACTGATACACTCTTGAAGTCATTCTGTTTCGCTCCATTCTCTCTACATGTCCGAACCCAATTTTATAAAGTTTTTCTTCTTCTCTTTTTTAGTAAATGTTTACAGGAGAAGGGGTTACTAGCCCATTGCTCCCGGCATTTTAGTCGTCTCATACGACACGCATGGCTTACGGAGGAAAGATTCTTTTCCACTTCCCCATGGACAATAGAGGAAATAAAGAAGAACAAGAGCTATTTACAAAAAGGAGAAAAAACCTAGATGTATGTATATATATATGCATGTGCGTGTCTGTGAAGTGTGACCAAACTGTAAGTAGGAGTAGCAAGATATCCCTGTTATCTAGCGTGTTTATGAGACAGAAAAGGACACCAGCAATCCTACCATTATGTAAAACAGTTACAGGTTTCTGTTTCACAGTAATCTGGCAGAACGGTAGTACTTCCCTGGGTGGTTGCTGTCTTCCAACCTACTACCTCACTGTTCTCGTTACCAAATACTTGTAATCAATACCAACACACACATGTGTTACTACATATCTTTGAATACATAGATGACTACCAGCATGAACACTGATCTCCCTCCCTCCTTATTTCCCGACTACCGTTGTCTTATGGTCACCCTCTACCTTGTAATAATGCTGGTAGAATTACCAACAGTATGTAAAGTAAAAGGACACAAGTGCAACTAATGTGACATTTTTATTGTGGCAACATTTCACTCTCCAGGAGCTTTGTCAAGCCGTTACAAACAGTACATTGACACAGAGGGTATATATAGACTCAAAGTGAGGTGCAATACTAGTGGTAGTAGTAGTAGTAGTAGTAATACAATACGTTAGAACAGTTAACTACAATTACTACTACTACTACAACATATATCACTACTACTACCACCACTAGTATTGTACCTCACTTTGAGTCTATATATACCCTCTGTGTCAATGTACTGTTTGTAACGGCTTGACAAAGCTCCTGGAGAGCGAAATGTTGCCACAATAAAAATGTCACATTAGTTGCACTTGTGTCCTTTTACTTTACATACCCTCTACCTTGGCAGGAGATAGCTGTTGAGTTAAAAACAAATAATTATTTCTGAAAATTTAAATATTAACTTCTGTCAGCCAGACAACCTTTAAATAGCAAGCTTATTAAATAATGTGTACTTTTGCCTTCTAATACCTTTGGTTATCAAACTCACCAAGACATCTATTTCTGCATTAAACCCATTATAAGTCCCACAAAAAAGTGGCATGATCTTGACAACCAAATGATCACAGTAATATACATTAGGTGAGAGAGAGAGCTAAGTAGCACACAGGGCATTTTCCCAATATAAGAAATTAAAAATAGGTTTCCATCATTTGTTGATATTTTATTATTGTTACAATATCAAATTAAATAATAGATGAACAATAATACTGAGGTCATAGTACAGTAAAGACAAGACAGACAATAAAGTTTTATCATGAACTAATAATCAGTATTAAGTTCACATAGTTACACTAACAACAAAGACTTCAAACTGTACATCTCCCTTATAAAATATATTTATATATCTCTAACACTTAAAAAAGAAACTGTCCCTTCAAGGAGTGTGCCTTGACACCGGTGAAGGGCTCTTGATCTAGGGAACTGGAGCTACCTTCCATTTCCTTCGATCAAACTAGATTGCCTCCCATTCTCCAGATGTTGTAAGACTCGTATGGGTTCAGTGATTCCCATCATAATAATAATTTTTTTTTTTAACGCACCAGCTGTATCCTACCGAGGGAGGCTGACCTAAAAAGAAAAACAAGTCTTTCTTTTACATTTAGTAATGTATACAGAAGGGGCTAAATAATAATAATAAAAATACCAGTAATAATAATAATACCAATAATAATAATAATACCAATAATAATAATAATAATAATAATAATATTGGTAATAATACCAGTGATAATAATTTGTTTCTAAATACAATGATATTCACTGTAATATTCCTTACCAAATTAATTTACAGCATTCTATACAGCATTGTGAACTTGCAATATTTCAGATGTCTCATTACATACTCATAATCATCTGGTTTGTAATTCAATGCATTCCATAAAATATTTTTAAATACAAAAATATCTTTATAATTGTAACACCTTATTCAGAAGACTTTGCTTGGTTTAAGTAAATAAATTATGCAATGATGGTTTTATATAAACTAAAATAAAGAACAGGGCACAATCACAAATCAGATTTCTAAGTCCAGGTGGGGTAATTACCGACAAAATGTTAGGTAAAAGGACACAGATGCAACTAATGTGATGTCTTATTGTGGCAACTAATGTGACATTTTATTGCAGCAATGTTTTGCTCTCCAGGCTTGACAAAGATCCTGGAGAGTACAATGTTGCCACAATAAAATGTTGCATTAGTTGTATGTGTCCTCTTACCTAAATTTTAGTCCAGGAGACCTGAAACCTCATTAGGTGCCACAGCTCAGGGTACCTCTGTACTTAAGTGATGCATAAGACTGTATGACTTGGTAATCATGTCAGTTGTTTTTGCTCGTATGGCACTTGAGCCTCTACCAGGTGCCTCAACTTTCACAACCTTACAACATACACTGGGCAACTCTGCCACATGGATTGTGATTGGTTTTCTACATTCTAGATGTATCTGATTTTCTTTCTAAAAGGAAATGATGCCAACACCAATCTAACCAACCAATAAATAATATTCACCCCAAGTACTTTGGATCTCTAGCCTCACACTAAACTCAACACCCTCGAGTTACATAGCTAAACACCAATGTTTTCCTATAGATTTGATTTCAGAGTCAGATTAGCATGAATCAGAGATGAAATAGGCAACGAAAGTTGTAGTAAAATGGGGTAGAGCATGCATCTAGGTTCACAAGTTGTGCAAACTACAGAGGTGTTCATGTCATGCAAGCTGAGGTACCAGTCACATTCTCTAATGTGAATATTATGTTGAGTGAGCACTTAACATAAACATGGTTTTTACTACTGTATAATGATATGATAAAAGATTAAACTATGTGAACATTTTACACACTGACTTGTATGAATTTTATGCACACAAGAAATTACAAAATTATGGACTGTGTCAAATCACAGTTCACAGACCTTTGCTATAATGTTCCAGGTACTGCACCATGTTTTTATTTTTACCAATATACAAGTTACACATGAGATTCACATAAATATATAGGAAAAGAACTACATACTTAATACAGTATTTTTATGTTGCAGTTATGTATTGTTCAAGGCTCTAGTTCCTTCAGAGCCTTCTCCAGCTGATGACGTACATGGTCTACCCTCTCCTCCTGCTGCGCTATGTCTTCATTCTGAATCTGCACCGACTAAAAGAACAAATTAATTTAATTTGTCATGTACTGCTTAACAAAATTTACACTATTTAACTGACTTGTACAACATTTATGTAAATGCAAGTTTTACTAAATGAGGGGTTTGAGATATTTGCTGTTTAAAGTGACATTTAAACGGTCATATCTGCATGCCTCTGAAAGACAGTGATACTATAAATGATGGTGAAAGTGATTCTTTTTTTGGATCACCTTGCCTCAGTGGGAGACAGCCAGACGGGGTAAAAGAGCTTTTATGTGTAAGGGGCCTGGACATGCAGCAGGCATGTGAGAGATGTTACATAGGAGTGAATGGAGACCAATGTTTTTTTTGACCTGACGAGCTGTTGGAGTGTGAGCAGAGTAATATTTTGGGAAGGGATTCAGGGAAACCAGTTAGCCAGTTTAAGTAGTCTTTAAAAATATTTGGCTTGATTTCTATGCTATTACTTTCTGTAATACATCAATTTTTTTTTTTTTTACAAACACAAGGTCAATTCCTATTTTTATTGTTTGTCAACTACTATATCTCCATTTCTTAATTGCTTTATTGTTTTCATGTTATGCTCTAAAGAATGCTAGAGTATTTTTACGAGTCTGGGAAAGCAGTCCTCTCAAGAAAGATGATAAAGTATCTTTATGAGAGTCTAGGAAAGCAGTCCTCTTCAAGGGGGGCTCCTTGGCGTGGTGAAGAGGCTCTTGGTCTGAGGAATTAGACCTGTCGGTCCCTTTCCTCAGACCGAACCTAATTACCCCCCAATCCCCCTTCCCTATCCCATCCTCCCCTTTTCCCTTTCCTCCTCCCCCTCCCCACCCCTCCCTTTTGCCCTTCCTCTTTTTGGCCTTTGGGATTTTTCCCACAGGCGCGCTAGTTCCTAGGTAGGGGAAAGAGTACCAAGATCCATCCCATTCCGTTGAGGTTCTTGGCGGTGGCGTAGTTTGCCGTGGAATCTGGATCGCCAGGGGATGTCCCGATCCCTCTCCGGTATCCCGGAGAGTGGCTTTGGATGTCTTTCGGGCGACGGGTGTATCTCTGGAAGCAACCTTTCGGATTCCGGGGGTGGTGGCTGAAGGAGGTATGCTTTGTGGCGGATATCTGGCCGCCCTCTCTTTTGTCCACCGAGGTAGCTCGGCAGATGTGAGGTTGCTATCCCGGATTGCTAGTTTACTGGCATGATGGGTAGGGTATGGCACGGGTTCCATGCTGCATCTACGCTACTTGCGGTGCTGAGGTCCTCTTGGGCGCGGAGGGAGATTTCTGGCCCTTTCATTCCTCCTAGGAACTATCCCTCCCCAGTCCCCCCTTTTTTTTATTCTTTTTTTTATTTTTATTTTCTTTTCTTTCTTTTTTTTTCTTAAAAACAAAAAAGAAAGAAGTAACCTAACCATGGCAGCCCTAGTCCATGAACCTAATTCCCCTGGGCCCCTTCTTGATACCGCACCCCGTTCTGACCCCGCCTCGTCTTTAGACCACTCTTCGGACACTCCTCATGCCTCTGTACTTCTTGCCGGTGCTGTTTCCTCACCCGCTTCAGGTACTGACCTCTCGACTGACTCCTTTGATTTATCTGACCTCCGCTCTCCTTTGACTATGCTTCCAGTCTCTCCCTCTACGGTGTGGCAATTTTCGAATCGCCGGCCCGTTCTGCGTCGGACCAATTCTGGTCCCACGCCTAAACGCCAACGACAGTTACCTGCTGATGATACTTCTCCACCTTCTCGTTCTTCTCAGAAAAGATCAACACGTCCTGCACTCCCTTTCCATGCTCAGTTTCAGACTGCACAATGGACTAAATTCTTCACTTTACGACCGACTTCCTCTACCGCCTATCTTTCCGACCACAGTACTGGCAAGGCACTCCTACGCCATGTTGGTAAAGATATTTCTTTTCATGCTCTTAAGAGCGGTACGTGCATCATCACTGTACAGAATGCTACCCAAGCTCATGATCTTTCTCTTCTTTCCCATATAGATACTGTTCCTGTCACTATTGAAAAACATCATTCCCTCAATTCTTGTAGTGGTACCGTCAATCTGCCCCATACCATAGTTCAACAAAATTTCCAGACATGTGGCAATGACATTCTTGAACAGCTGGAACTCCAAGATCTCCCAATCCTCAAGGTAGACACTTATGTTCTTCCTGCCCGCGGGCGGAGACGATACCCTAGCAATGTGGCTCATTTAACTTTTGACAGCCGTGAACTCCCATCCTCAGTTTATGTGACAGGACATCGGTTACAAGTTCGAAAGGTGATCCCTACACCGCAGCAGTGTAGAAATTGCTGGCGATTTGGCCATCCAGCTAAATATTGCAGATCCATAGCCAAATGCCCAGTCTGTGGTGCCAATGACCATTCTAATACGTCTTGCAATCGACCTCCCTCTTGCCTTAATTGTCATGAGGCTCACCCTTCATACTCTTGCCGTTGCCAAGTCTACTTAAATGAGCAGGAAATCCATTACCTCAAAGAGGCAGAAGGTCTCCCTTATGCCATGGCAGTTTCTTATCTCCGCCTCCAAGGGAGACTACCTCGTGTTTCTTAATCCCGTGTTTCAAAACGTCCCCCCACTTCTGGGGTCCCATCTTCTGCAGCCTCCTCTGTGGTTACCTCTCCCATAGTCACTCCTGTATCTAATTCTTTTGCTGTCCTAGACTCAGACGTCCCTACTTCAATGCCTCAGTCTGTTCACGCTTCTTCGTGTTCTCCCTCACAAGCCTCAGTATCGATGAGACCTTGTACGACACCTCCCAATCATCCCTCTACTTCTCAGAAGTCAAAAAAAGGTCCTTTAACCCCTCCTTCCCTACTTCCACCTCATTTTACCTTCCCTGTTTCTGTACCGGGTTCTTTCCCTCTCACTGGCTCTGTTACAAGTGTAGAGGTTCACCCTCCTCCTCCTCGTACTATACCTACCTCCTCTGTTCCCTCCCAGGTTTCTTCCTCTTCTGCCACCTCCCAGGTTTCTGCCTCTTCTGCCCCCTTCCACGCTTCTTCTCCAGTTCCCTCCACCCTTTCGCCCCCCCCCCCTACCTTGGTACAGTCCATTACCGTTCCAATCTTTACTCATCCTCCCCCTACCATCTCCAATAATGTCTCCCATACGACGTCTCTGAATTCCGAAACACTTGAAGCAATCTCTGAATATATTGCAGAGACCAAACCATCAATGGACACTGATCCACCCTCTGTTCCTTCTCTCTCCTCTCCTCCATCTGCACAACTCCTTTCTTCACAGCGCACCGTTCCTTCGCTGCTTGAACGTTTTCCGTTGCCTCCGCATGTGGACTTTCTAACCCCTCTAGTCTGTAGGAACCCTTACCTGCAGATTTCAAGTATCTTTATCATTGCCAATCATGGCCTATTTACAGTGGAATATACATGGCCTCAGGGGTAATCGGGGTGAGCTTCAGATGTTACTCTCCCAGTTTTCCCCTGTTGGTGTTTGCTTACAGGAACCAAAATTACACTCTGCTGTTATCTCTCCCATCTCAGGCTATAATTTATTGTATTCGTCAGATCCTTTTCCTGATGGGACCTTTAATGAAAGTGCCCTTCTTCTACGCAATGATATTCCGTACCATCAGCTATTTGTTCGTACTTCGCTGCATTACACAGCAGCCCGTATCCACTTGCATAGGTGGTATACGCTCTGTTCTTTATATCTCTCTCTCCTTCTCGGGCATTATCTATTCCGGATATTGCCTTTCTTGTTTCGTCATTACCGCCACCGATTCTGTTACTTGGCGATTTTAATGCTCATCATTTCCTCTGGGGGGTCTCACTGTGATTCCCGTGGCATTCAGTTAGAGGCTTTTCTTGCCACCCACCCCCTCCATGTTTTAAATACAGGTACTCACATCCATTTTGATCCTCGGACTCACACTCTCTCTTGCATCGATCTCTCAGTCTCCTCTTCCTCCGCCGCATTAGACTTCACTTGGTCTGTTCTCCCGGACTTACATGACAGTGATCATTTCCCAATCATTCTTACTTCCTCTTCATATTCACCACCTCTTTGCATCCCACGCTGGCAACTTGATCAGGCAAATTGGAACCTTCACTCACACCTAACTGTTTTTAGAGAGGTTCCTTCTTCGTCCTCCATTGATGAGCTTTTACACCTCTTCCGTCCTCCGTTTTACCGCCGCTTCTAATTGTATACCCAAACTTCGGGCAGGCATTCTCAGAAATGCGTGCCTTGGTGGTCTCCTGCTTGTGCTCGTTGCAGTACGTTTGAAACGCGCTGCATGGGGCGGGTTTACCGGTACAATAGAACCACGGAGAGACTTCTTGGATTTTAAGCAGAAGCGTGCGATCGCTCGCCGTGTCATCCGTGACGCTAAACGCACTTGCTGGCGAGATTATGTCCCCCACCATCACCTCTGCTTCCTTATGGGGGCCCAGTCTGGAAAAAAGTACGAAAACTGGAGTGGTAAATATTCTCCTGACCGGCTCCTGTCTGCGGGTTGCCGGTGTTGATATAGCAAACCCACTAGATGTTGCCAATGAAATTGGCAATCATCTGGTCCGTATTTCTCAGGGACTCCATCTATGCCCTCATTTCTTTCCTCAAAGTCTGCCAGAGAGTTAGCACCCTTGGACTTTTCTTTTCTCAGAGAAGAAACGTATAATGTGCCTTTTACACTTCAAGAACTGGAGGGAACACTCTCAGCTTGCCCATCATCAGCAGCTGGGCCCGACGCATTCAAAATTCGTATGCTACAACATTTACATCAGTCAGCCCTTGCAGTCCTATTATGCCTTTACAATCTTATTTGGTCACAAGGAGTTCTTCCACAGCTGTGGAAATCTGCCATTGTTCTCCCTTTCCGCAAACCAGGCACTACGGACATGCAGCCTCCCACTATCTTCCCATTGCTCTTACCAGTGCAGTTTGCAAAGTGATGGAACGCCTGATGAATAGACGTTTAGTGTGGTATTTAGAGACACACAACAGTCTCTCCACTCGTCAATATGGCTTTCATAAGGGACGTTCTACCATAGACCCCTTACTACGCTTGGATACGTACAGTGGACCCCCGCATACCGGACGCATCGCATACCGTACAATCCGCATACCGGACGCTTTGATGCAAAAATTTTGCCTCGCATACCGCCCAAAAACCCGCTCACCGCCCTTCGTCCGAGACGCGTCCAATGTGCGGCCTGAGCCACGCTCACATGTTCCGCCGGTGGCATTGTTTACCAGCCAGCCTCCACGGTAACATCCAAGCATACAATCGGAACATTTCGTATTATTACAGTGTTTTTGGTGATTTTTTCTGGAAAATAAGTGACCATGGGCCTCAAGAAGGCTTCTAGTGCCAACCCTACAGCAATAAGGGTGAGAATTACTATGGAGATGAAGAAAAAGATCATTGATAAGTATGAAAGTGGAGTGCGTGTCTCCGAGCTGGCCAGGTTGTATAATAAACCCCAATCAACCATCGCTACTATTGGTGGTACAGCTGCTGCTGTACCACCGTCAGCTGCTGCTGCACTGTCAGCTGCTGCTGCACTGTCAGCTGCTGCTGCTGTACCACCGTCAGCTGCTGCTGCTGCTGTAGTACCGTCTGCTGCTGCTGTAGCATCGTCTGCTGCTGCTGTAGCATCGTCTGCTGCTGCTGTAACATCGTCTGCTGCTGCTGTAGCATCGTCTGCTGCTGCTGTAGCATCGTCTGCTGCTGCTGTAGCATCGTTTGCTGCTGCTGTAACATCGTCTGCTGCTGTTGTAGCATCGTCTGCTGCTGCTGTAGCATCGTCTGCTGCTGCTGTAGCATCGTCTGCTGCTGCTGTAGCATCGTCTGCTGCTGCTGTAGCATCGTCTGCTGCTGCTGTAGCATCGTCTGCTGCTGCTGTAGCATCGTCTGCTGCTGCTGTAGCATCGTCTGCTGCTGCTGTAGCATCGTCTGCTGCTGCTGTAGCATCGTCTGTTGCTGCTGTAGCATCGTCTGTTGCTGCTGTAGCATCGTCTGCTGCTGCTGTAGCATCATCTGTTGCTGCTGTAGCATCGTCTGTTGTGCTGTACCACCGTCAGCTGCTGCTGCTGCTGGTAACACCGTTGTTGGTTGTGGCTTATTGAGAATACCAAGAAACAATTAACCCCAGAGGATTTGCCACCCAGGATAACCCAAAAAAGTCAGTGTCATCGAAGACTGTCTAACTTATTTCCATTGGGGTCCTTAATCTTGTCTCCCAGGATGCAACCCACAACCAGTCGACTAACACCCAGGTGAACAGGGAAAAATGCCTGGAACTAGTGCTCATATTGGTGAATTTAAAGCCAGCAAAGGTTGGTTTGGGGAGATTTAAGAATCGTAGTGGCATACACAGTGTGATAAGGCCTGTTCTGGAAGAAAATGCCAAACAGGACCTACAGTACTCAGGAGGAAAAGGCACTCCCAGGACACAGTGTCTCATCAGTCATTGCTGCATCTTCAATAAAGGTAAGTGTCATTTATTCTTCCTTTAGTAGAGTAGTACATGCACAATATATATTGTGCATGTACTACTCTACTATTGTGCATGTATCCTTCTCTTTGTGTGTAGGAAAATGTATATTTCATGTGGTAAAAATTTTTTTTTCATACTTTTGGGTGTCTTGCACGGATTAATTTGATTTCCATTATTTCTTATCGGGAAAATTCATTCACATACTGAACATTTCGCATAACAACCAGCCCTCTTGCACGGATTAAGGTCGCTATGCGGGGGTCCACTGTATATTCGTAATGCTTTTGCGAATAACCACTCAGTTATTGCCATATTTTTTGACCTTGAGAAGGCATATGACACAACTTGGAGGTATAATATTTTAGCCCAAGCCCACTCCTTAGGCCTTCGAGGCAATCTACCATCCTTCCTTAAGAACTTTTTAACTGACAGGCATATCCGTGTTTGGGTTAATAATGTGCTCTCCCCGGACTTTATCCAAGGTGAATATGTGTCCCCCAGGGATGTGTTCTGAGCACAACACTTTTTCTCCTTGCTATTAATGATTTGGCCTCTAGTCTTCCATCACATATTTGGTCATCACTCTATGTTGATGACTTCGCTATTGCCTGTGCAGGCGCTGACTGTCACCTCATTAAACTTTCTCTCCAGCATGCGGTCGACCGTGTTTCCAATTGGGCCACCGCACATGGGTTTAAATTTTCCAGCAATAAAACCCACCAAATTACTTTCACTAGACGCTCTGTCATCTCCGATCATCCTTTGTACCTCTATGGCTCCCGTATCCCTGAACGTGATACAGTCAAGTTTCTGGGCCTCCTCTTTGACTGTAGGTTATCCTGGAAACCTCACATTACCTCTCTGAAGGCAACTTGTCACAGCCGGCTGAACCTTCTTAAAACCCTTGCTCATCTTTCATGGGGAGCTGATCGTCGAACCCTCCTTCGCCTACATTCCACCCTTATTTTATCGAAACTTGATTATGGTGACCAGATCTATTCAGCAGCATCTCCTGCTACTCTCTCTAGCCTTAACCCCATTCATCACCAAGGATTACGTTTATGCCTTGGTGCTTTTCGCTCTTCTCCTGTCGAGAGCCTCTATGCAGAAGCGAACGTTCCATCCTTATCCGGTCACCGTGATGCCCATTGCCTTCGCTACTATGTATGCTCTCATGATCTCCGCAATCCTTCCATTTATAGAATGGTCACTGATATTAGTAGACATTCTTTATTTGTTCGCCGCCCCTGTTTACTCCGTCCCTTCTCTCTTCGCCTTCATTCGCTCTTGTCTTCTCTTCAATTACCACCTTTCTATATTCATGTAGCATCTCACTTTTCCTACCCCCCCTGGGAAGTTCCAGCTGTTTGAGTCTGTTCTTTCTCTCTCCCTTGCTGGAAAGCCCAACTGTCTACGGTCGCTTCCCGCTCTCTTTTTCTTGACCACTTCCACTCTCATTCTCATGCCATTGCTGTGTACACAGATGGCTCTAAGTCTTCTGACGGCGTAGGATTCGCAGCAGTGTTTCCGGACAGCATCATACGAGGGCATTTACTATCTTCGGCTAGCATTTTTACTGCTGAATTGTATGCCATCCTTGCAGCACTTATCCGTATTGCATCTATGCCTGTGTCATCATTTGTGGCTGTCTCAGACTCCCTTAGTGCTTTACAGGCTATACAGAAATTTGATACACCTCACCCCTTAGTCCTCCGTATCCAACTTTGGCTACGCCACATCTTTACCAAGCATAAAGATATTGTTTTTTGTTGGGTCCCTGGTCATGTTGACGTACAGGGCAATAAACAGGCAGACACTGCTGCGTGGTCAGCAGTACATGACCTACCAGTTACATATAGAGGTATTCCATTTACGGACTATTTTGCTGCAATATCTTCCCACCTTCACACCCATTGGCAACAACGTTGGTCTGCTATGCTCGGCAACAAACTTCAATCTATTAAACCTAGTATAGGTTACTGGCTGTCTTGTTATCACCAGTGTCGAGGTTGGGAGACTACTCTCTCCCGTCTTCGCATTGGCCATACTCATCTTACTCATGGATATCTCATGGAGAGGCACCCTGCTCCTCTCTGTGAGAATTGCCAAGCTCCATTATCAGTCAGCCACATTCTGTTGGACTGCCCACTTTATCAACGAGCACGCAGAATTTACCTCCATCGTCGTCTTCACTCCGCTGCTCTCTCTTTACCTTCCCTTCTCACTGATGGACCCACCTTTCATCCGGACTCTCTCATTGACTTTTTGACAACAACTGACTTACTTCACAAATTCTGATACCTTCAGCCCTTTCTACTTCAATCTCTTGCTACCCTCTACCCCCGTACTATCCCCTGCCCCGCTGTTTTCTGTAACCTACTGATCATCCCTCCTCCCTTCTGCCACCCAGTACCCTCGCTTCCTTCCCTACCCTGCAGCGCTGTATAGCCCTTGTGGCTTAGCGCTTCTTTTTGATTATAATAATAATAGGAAAGCAGTCCTCTCAAGAAATGTTACCAAAAAGAAAAAGATTTCCTAGGCTAGACATAAAAGATTTTAAACAAAAACTTTTCTTTGTCATTTCTAGCAAATACAAAATTTTCAGTCAATGAAATGCAAAATATTTTTATTGGAAACAAATATATTTTATTGTCAGTGAAGCAGAATAATAATGTAATACTTATGCTGTAATCAATATACAAGCCAGAACTATAATTCACCTTATTAAAACTTTTATGTTTATAAGTATGTAGATTACTTACAATGACAAGTGGCTGTGATGGGTTCAGAAACACTCCTGGGTTTTTTTCAAGGTAATGTTTTGCTTCAGTCTGCCCTGTTATGGGGCCTGGAAATAAGTGCAAGGCAGTGGCTACACTCTGAAAATAAACAAATTAAACCAATGTAAATAAAATCTTGTTCACCAGTTTACACTGTGTAATAACACATGATTGTTTGCTTTTGTATTATTATTATTATTATTATCATCATCATAACTGTTAAATTGCTTGCTTGTAGAATGTCATTTTCACGTCTAAGACTTTGCCAAACTTGGACATGGGAAGGAAATGATGACACTCAAAAGAAAAGTAACATAAAGACAAATAGGAAAAAGGCAATACAGTAATTATTTTATGCCTGAATTATAAACAAATGTGAACAAACTCACCTGCAATACTGTTTGGTCTTCTACATTTGGTCCTACAGCTTTCAGTGCTGCTGGTAGGTCAACATTCCTTAGGACTGATGTTTGAGCATCAAAAGCCTGCAGCCCTTGTAAACGCTTTTCCCAAAACAGCTAAAAACAATATAAGTATTATACTATTATCAGTTTCATTATACATGCAGCTCAAGATTTCAAGGTAAATTTGTGCTTCCACACTACTTTTACAATGAGAATGTTCACATCCCCTCAATCATCTGGCATGTTTGATGCAACATTCACATTAGTGATGGGGGTGCAACCCTAGAAATTAAAAAGATTCTCAATCTCTAATAGTTAGCTGATATGTATAACTGACTTGACTATATTAATAGTTCAATGAGTTGCTAAATTTATCAAATACAGTTTCTTTGAAAATGATAAGAAGCCAGAAACGAGATACAAATATTTTAGTAGGAATCACCTAGGTGGCTGCCAGAGTTCTCGGAGTAACATTCACTACGTAGATGGTAGGATGTTTTTAAATAGACAAAATCAACACAAAGGTGGCCCGTGACCTGGTGCCAAAAGCTCTCACTGCACACGGTGAGGGTCCAGGTTTGATTCCCAGTAAGGGTTGAAACACTGGGCGTGTTTCCTTACACCTGTTGTCTATATTCACCCATCAGTATAAAATGGGTACCTGGGTGTTAGCTGACTGGTGTGGGTCACATCCCAGGGCAAAATTGACCAAATTTGCCCAAAATGCTCTGCATAACGAGTGGCTTTCTATAGTAGTATGTAATTGATGTCATCTAGGTCTGTATACTTTGTACATGTACTAGTAGAAATCTTCTTTCTTTCAACGTACCGGCCGTATCCCACCGAGGCGGGGTGGCCCAAAAGAAAAAACGAAAGTTCCTCCTTTTCAGTTTGGTAATATATATCAATTATCCCCTAGGTAGTAGGTTGGTAGACAGCAACTGCCCAGGGAGGTACTACCGTCCTGCCAAGTGAGTGTAAAACGAAAGCCTGTAATTGTTTTACATGATGGTAGGATTGCTGGTGTCTTTTTTTTCTGTCTCATAAACATGCAAGATTTCAGGTATGTCTTGCTACTTCTACTTGCACTTAGGTCACACTGTACATACATGTACAAGCACATATATATACACACCCCTCTGGATTTTCTTCTATTTTCTTTCTAGTTCTTATTCTTGTTTATTTCCTCTTATCTCCATGGGGAAGTGGAACAGAATTCTTCCTCCGTAAGCCATGCATGTTGTAAGAGGCGACTAAAATGCCGGGAGCAAGGGGCTAGTAACCCCTTCTCCTGTATAAATTACTAAACTTTAAAAGAGAAACTTTTGTTTTTCTTTTTGGGCCACCCTGCCTTGGTGGGATACAGCCGGTTTGTTGAAAAAAAAAAAAAAAAAAAAACTTTTGTTTTTCCTTTTGGGCCACCCCGCCTCGGTGGGATACGGCCGGTGTGTTTAAAGAAAGATATCAATTATCCAGGGATCACTTATTCAGAAATTAATTAACATTATCTGGCAGTCTGTTTATTAAGTGCACCTGAACAGATAATGAAGAAAAGGAATCTGCAAGCAATAAAGATCATAAAAAATTATGCAGTTTTAAAATTAAGCACAATTTTTCCTTGATGCACTAGGTAATGGATGATCTAATATATATAATGGACTAGTAAAAAAATTATATTGTAATTGTTGTCAAAATTCTTAGAGCAAGAACTCTGATCAATAACAAATATTGTACCTCTAATTACTGCACAGAGACAATTGACAACTGGGGCAGTATGAAACATTCTTCAGAATGGAAGAAAGGTTGTTGTGACAGTTTAATTATGTAAAAAGACTGAAACAGTATAAGCTGATTAAAGAAACAGTTTAGCTGGACTTAGTTATGGAGGTGAGAAATATATTACAGGAGGGCCCCCACTTTACAGCATTACGCTAATGCAATGGTTTTCAATTACAGCCTCTCCTCACTGAGCAACGTACTCGTTTACCGACGACTTGGACTTAGGACGGGCTCTCTGACAAGTGTGCATACCTAAATAATATTAGAGCTAATTTCTTGTATTCTGTTTATTACAGTATACAGTACACTACTGTATAAACATTTAAAAATATACTAAAAAGTTTATAAATGGTGCAAATGTGACATTAAAACAATATCAAAGATGGTTGACACAAACCCACTACCATTACAGTATGCTCCTTGCTTAGCGACAAATTCGTTTACAGACGTGGTCTTAGGAACGGAACTCCACTGTTAAGTGAAGAGAGGATGTATACCCATTCTTCATTTATTCAGACTTTTTACATTAAATATACCATATTTTACAGCTTATTAGAATAATTTTTTTTCCATATAATGCAGAGAATTCGTAGTTTGGAAGTTAGGAGGAGGTGCGGGATTACCAAAACTGTTGTCCAGAGGGCTGAGGAAGGGTTGTTGAGGTGGTTCGGACATGTAGAGAGAATGGAGCGAAACAGAGTGACTTCAAGAGTGTATCAGTCTGTAGTGGAAGGAAGGCGGGGTAGGGGTCGGCCTAGGAAAGGTTGGAGGGAGGGGGTAAAGGTTTTGTGTGTGAGGGGCTTGGACTTCCAGCAGGCATGCATGAGCGTGTTTGATAGGAGTGAATGGAGACAAATGGTTTTTAATACTTGACGTGCTGTTGGAGTGTGAGCAAAGTAACATTTATGAAGGGGTTCAGGGAAACCGGCAGGCCGGACTTGAGTCCTGGAGATGGGAAGTACAGTGCCTGCACTCTGAAGGAGGGGTGTTAATGTTGCAGTTTAAAAACTGTAGTGTAAAGCACCCTTCTGGCAAGACAGTGATGGAGTGAATGATGGTGAAAGTTTTTCTTTTTCGGGCCACCCTGCCTTGGTGGGAATCGACCAGTGTGATAAAAAAAAAAAAAAATAATGTCTCCAAAACCCATCCTGCATCCTATAAACTGAAGGTCAGTGACAGGAGCTATAAGTTTGGGGTGGGCTATAGCTCTCCCAGTTACATCTGATGCCGAGCCACTGAAACTAAAACAAGTCTTATAAGCCACGTAATACAGTATTCACCACTCATTATAAGCTAAGGATGAAAATATTTTAAGGTAAACAATGTGTGTACTGTATATGCATTTTTTAAGCTTAGCTCTATTGATCACTTAATATATGATAGGAAAAACGGGGTCACGGGGGTTTTTTATGCTTTTGAAAGTAAAAAAAAAAAGCCTTTTCTTTACGCATAGCCGGGAAACCTCCCGCTGTACAACCAGGGCCAACTTGTTTTTTCACTTTAAAGAATAGGGTAGGTGAGGATTTTTTTGGTTTAGCAGATCATTTGAATAAAAAAATGATCTGTTAAAACAGATCGGAAGTGTGATGGTTAATCAGTTGTTTGAGTTGTCCTTCCTTGGTGAAAAAGTGATAGTGTTAAAAAATTAGTTTTTTTTTTTTATTAACACATAAAACTGATTCCCACCAAGGCGGGTGGCCCAAAAAAAAGAAAAATTTATTTTCACTCTCACGTCTTGCCAGAGGGGTGCTTTACTTTCTTTATAAAACTGAACATTAACCCCCCTCCTTCAAAATGAGACATGTTTTCCCCATCTCCAGGATAAAGTCCAGCTCGCGGTTTTCCCTGAATTCCTTCATAAATGTTCTTTACTCCACTCCACAGCACGTCAAGTTTTTAAAAACCCCTTTGTCTCCTTAAATTTCCTATCAAAATGCTATGCTGCTTGCTGGAAGTCAACCCCCTCACACACAAAATTTTTTACCCCCCCCTCCAACTTAATAGGCTGACCCCTACCCCCCCTTCCCTCCTACAGATTTTCACTCTCGAAGCATTCTGTTTTTTTCCCCATTCCTTACTGTCCGAACCCCCTCACCCCTCTGGAAAATAGTTTTGGTAATCCCACACCCCCAAATTTTCCAAACTACGAATTCTTTGCATGATATTCACACCCACATTGTTTCAAAAATGACTCCCCCTACCTCCAGCCTTCTCCTCATTGAAAAACCCCATAACCTGCTTCACACCCATAAAAGGGGTTTTGGGTACAAAAAATCTATCATTCCCCTCTTTTTTTTCATGGACAAAGTTTTTTGTCCCCCACAGTACAAAAGACTATACTGTAAAAAAAAATATGCCAAAGTGGTGCCCGGGTGGAGTCTGCCTTAATATGACAAATAAAGGAAATAAAACTAGGTGAAATTTTACCTGCTTTGGGTTTATCCTGGCCCCATGCTTCATACCCTTTTTTCACCTTATTGATGGTTGAGTTTTTAGACTTAATGGTTGCTTGAATATTGGGGCTTTTGGGGAAGGAGGCACTAAGGGAAAGCACATTACGCATCCCCGAGGGTGTAAAAGGAAAAAATAATTTTTTTTATTTTACCTTAGGATAAAGATACGGGACTGGGTAACTACTTGTGAACACCTCATTTCTAACTTTTCCGCACTTATGAATGAGGCCCAATAAAAAATATCAAAACTGTTTTTAATTAATAGTAAACAATTTAAAATTTTGTGAGAAACAATCTTTGTACCGTACTTTTTTCTAAAGCAAAGGGATTCTGAGTTAAAAGCAACTCATTTGTAAGTTAGAAGTTTTAACTTTTTCATTGTAGGGCCCCCGTACAAGTTTTCATGTATATAAATTCAAAATAATTGCATCAGTAGTATAGGGTATAAATGTTAACATTTTTAGGGCATACATAAACTAATATCACCTCACCTATAAAACAAAAAATGTCCCCCTTGGTTTTTTTTTTTTTTCTTGCAAGCATAGGATTGATTTTTCCCGTTCGAAGTCAAAAGAGATGATCCACTGAATTCCAAGGTAGGTGTCAACGGGGGTTACTCCCAAATTTTTTTCCACTGGGGCAAAAAAAATAATAAACACTTAGATTTTTTGCACAATCTAAAAAATGTACAAAATAGTTTAGAGGATTTTTTAGAATCTGTGGCACAGCAACTTCCAAAATGCAGAAAAACCAAATTTTGGGAAATTTTATGATATGAATAATTTTTGCTCTTATTTGGATGAATCCCTTTTAGTGAAATCCAGAAACAGTATTTCAAATGTTTTGTCAATCTGGGGTGTGGTTTAATCGCTATATTCACCCCATGCCTCCCCTCACTTGATAGTCGGTCCCTGGTGTGGTAAAATTTTTAATTTATTTTGCAAAATAACATCAAATGTTTGGGAGGGGGGGGGGGGAGATAGTTGGGGGGGTAGTAAAAAGGGAAGGTAGAAAAAAAAATGGATGGAAAAAATGGGGGGAAGAAATTTTGGGGGAAAAAAATTGGGCGAGAAAAAGGGAGAGGGGGCAGGCTGGGAGCAAAAAAAGTAAAAAGGAGGAAAAAAGGGCATGACAGAAGGAAAAAAAAAAAAAAAAAAAATTTCTTAATCCATCCATCGCACCAAACATTTTTTCCAAATTCCTATCCACTCTAAATCCCCCCTTCCCCCCCAAACCAAATTTTTCATTTCCCTTCTCCAAACTCTTCCTCCAAACCTTAAAATTTACAAAAAAAAAAAAAAAAAAAAAATGGGGGGTGAATCTGAACCCCTGGGGGGAGGGTCATAAAACTTCAGGCCCGTTTAAGCCATCTTTTGTAGTTTATTTTTCAATTGTGTTATTATGATTTTGTGAGTCATAATTGAAAGATAGGGTAGACAGAAAGAAAAAGTTGAAATATACATGGAATATACACCTTGCATAGAGTTGTATACTGTAACCACAGGTGTCCAGGGACTGCTCTAGTTGCAGCAGAACTATCTGCAAATGTGTGTTGATTGATGGCAGATTTGCCCCACTGACTGGGGTCATGCAGGAAGGAACTCACTATAAATGAGGCAGAGTACTGTGATTATTTACCACACTCAAGATATGACAAGACAGTAAAATATCAGCCTTTCTTGTCTGGGATTACATTAAAAATAGAAGCATTGATCTTTTTATTAGATCTTTGTGCTGGATTTTCTTAAGCATATAAGAGAGAGACCCCTCTAATACATATTTATATTTTCTAGAGCTTTGTATATTTTCTGCAATGGAAATTGAAAAAAATCCACAGCTACTCTACAGTGATTGACACACATTGCAAAAATAATTTTCTACACAAATAATTAGAGGATTTCTATGAAGGAAATTTTTTCTGTACTTAAACTGATAATTCAGCAAATCAATAACAGATAGAAAAGTATTTATCACCTATAGTAGTATACATCAACTTTTCCTGAGGTTAGGCCTGTTTTTCTTAGTACTTCTTCTCTCTTCCAGCCTTTTGGTAATGCCGAGCAGTCATAGCGTCGCTTCTCTATGTGAACAGACATGTTGACCGTGGTGATGAGGTTTTTGTAAAGTTATAGGCTCTTCGATGAGATAAATGGTGTTGGTGCACTTGTAGTCAAAAGCCACAACAGTGTAAGCTATATTGAACCTCTTAGCATCTGAGGGTTGAAAATGCCTATACTATCTGAATGAAAGAAAAAGAAAAGGTTAGTGGGGATATCCTCATATACATATCATCATAAAATGTCCCCTTTACAGAGCCATGACTATACAAGAAAATTTAATTTCTCAATTCCATTACTGTATTACATGGTCTCTTACATGGAAGGTATGTTACATGCAAGATAAGTTACATGGAAGATGTTACATGGATTCTGTTACACAGAAGATTTATTACATGGAAAGTCTGTTACATGGAAAGTTGTTACATGGAAGAATTGTTACATGAAATATTTGTTACATGGAAGGTCTGTTATATGAAAAGTCTGTCTTAAGGAAAATGTGTCTTATATGGAATGTCTAATACATGGAAAGTTTGTTGAAAGAAAGTCTCTTAAAATGAGTCTGTTACATGGAAGTTATCCTTCCATTGAGGTTAACAGGTTTTTTAATTCTATACTAATTTTTATTTCACCAGCCAGTGACTTCTTCAGTCCAAGAAGAGGAGTGTGAGGTAATCAGTCTGTCAGCCAGGAGTCAACATGTTCAGTTTGAGGGATTGATTACCTCACACTTCTCTGCTTCCACCGTTCTTCTTAACACTGGACTGAAGAAGCCACTGGCTGCCGAAGCCTTTCCCCAATAAAGAATCCTAAATGTTTCACAAGTGTCTCATTCTTCAAGCTTAGGTTTGTTCCAAGGTACTGAAAGGTAAGTAAGTTTATTCAGGTACAGGTACATATAAAAACAGTTACATAAATGATCATACATAGTAACATATGTGTAGATTACCTAGGATGACCCAAAAAAAGTCAGTGACTTATTCCCATTGGGGTCCTTGATGAGAACTCACACCATAAACAAGATAACAATGAGACACAAGATTACAATGAGATACAAGATAACAATGAGATACAAGATAACAATGAGATACAAGATTACAATGAGATAAAAGATTGCAATGAGACAAGATTACAATGAGACACAAGATTACAATGAGACAAGATTACGAGACACAAGATTACAATGAGACACAAGATTACAATGAGACACAAGATTACAATGAGACAAGATTACAATGAGACAAGATTACAATGAGATACAAGATAACAATGAGATACAAGATAACAATGAGATACAAGATTACAATTGAGATACAAGATTACAATGAGACAAGATTACAATGAGATAAGATTACAATGAGACACAAGCTTACAATGAGAAAACTTGAGCAAATGAGAGACATGAGATTATTATATATAAGATCAAAATAGCGCTAAGCACAAGGACTATACAGCTACGAGTGTAGTAGAGATGACAGTTGGACATAATATTGAGTACAGAAGTGATAATAATGAAGTAACAAACACTTCTGTCCTTCCTGTTAGTGTGACTGTAAATGGTTCAAATAGGACCGAAACGTCGTGGTAAGCTCCTCTCTCCTATGTGCCAGTTATATGTGTATTGTTGCAGTCACATTATTGTGACTTTTATGTTATTTACTTCATTAAAGTTTGTTTACGACCCACGCTGATCCTCCAGGGACCTACACTATATTCTTATTATTATCTTCATATATACCACACTTGTAACTACATAACCATCAACTTAATTATGTAAATGTGTGTTCCAGTGTAAATTTATAATTATGTTAACTAAAAACACAACTATATTGGGTTTTATATTAATTCTCTTTTATTTATCAGAATGTCAGTGGTTTTGACTTAGTCTTCATCTTTGAAAACTTTTTCATCTAGGCTTTCATAGAGAGAATTTTACAATATACAATAATTAAAAAATGTATTATTATCTTAAATACATGAAGTGCTTTGCGTCATAAAGTCATAAAATAATTATTCCAGATACTTCTAGAATATTCCAAGTTGAGATCAAACACAAAAAAGTGAGTCATATCTACAAACTTCCCAAGCCTCGCCTTTATGAATTAAAAAAAAAACATACACTGCACTATACAAACCTAGTTTAGCTAAATTAAAGTCCGTAAATTATAGCAGTAATAATAAAAATATATAAGAAATAGTGATATAGGAGAGGGGGGGAGGGAGTGGTGGGTCAGCCTCGTGTTGTTGTTACTGATCTTGTTACAACTGTCTCTTATATATCACCATGATGATGGCTGGAGGTCAACCCATCATTGTTCTCAGTAAGTTCTTCACAGTACACATATAAACTCACTCTCTGATGCATTATAGTAATGTTTATTATTAGAAAATAACGTATATTTGGTGTTTAATTGAGCTGTCTCGGCACCGCCTTCTTACACTTAATTGACAAATCAATTTTTTTTTTATATATTTACATAATTGGAGATACCTTTCTGGTGAAGGGCTCTTGATCAAAGGTACAGAGCCACCAACACCTTGGATAATATTTAATTACCCTTTCATTACTTCGTTGCGATTACCCCTGCGGGTTTAACGCTTCCGTGGGAATATTATAATAGTAATGATTATATTGGTTAAATTTGAGTGAGACAAAATGTTAGTCCTTGTAGGGAGGAGATGCCTTGAGCCAGTCACGAGCTCCTGACCCTTGGATCAAACCTAATTACCTAACATCCCTCATACATTAACCCCTGAGGGTTTAGCACTTGCATCCTGGGTGACAGTAACATGATGTGTCACAATTAATAGTTGGAGGATCAAGTCACCAGCACTGGTGAGTTACCCACTTGGGTTTACCACCTCAAAGACTCTAATGGAAAAAAGTCTCGCTGATTTTTTTTTTTTGGCTCTTCTGAGTAATTAACACATTTGTTGAACTATGCATGATAATTGTACTTAGATGTACCTGTACCTAAATATTTTTATATACTTACACCTCGTATAAGTACTGTATAGTAAACTATTTCTTCCCCCTACAAATAATATTTGTCTTGCAGATCAGAACACTAAACGTGAAAGTGGACGTAAAGTTCAGCTACAGAACATCAGTGCTGGCAAGGTAAATATTAATGTTCTTCACATTACTCTCACCTCCCGGGCATCTTTTATGCACCGGATGGATAAAAATTGCCCCTCTATGAACTGTCAGTTAAAAATGTGTTGTCAAGATATTACAATAAATTTATTTCTTCTCTGCAGTATACGGGCAGTTTATGTGTAATAAAATATTGTTAGACACAAAAGAAAGCCATTAGCATTTGGTATATTTCAGGCACTAATTTTTTCTACCTTAATCACTATGAATTTCTTGTATTATATTTTTTCCTGATTATTTTGTTGTGTTGATACATCTATGTCAACTTGATTAATGGCATCCCATATTTTTATAATGTGAGTGAAATAACCAACCTTACCTAACTAGTAATCTCCTCAAATATATTGTAAGAATGTCAGGTGAAAATCTAGGGTCCAGACAACTTGTTTTGTGTTGCTTGGTTTATGCAATGCAGCAATAGTGTTTGCTACCCGAAATGCTCTGCATAATGATGGGCTTGCAACGTGCTCTCCAGTGTTGCCCATTTCTGTGTAAATAATGTATAATGTTGAAATAAGCTTGTATTGTATTTTTTTTTAGAGTAAATGTCCATGACACACATGGCAGCACAGTGCTTCTTGTACAGTGCTGACTTATTGACTTGATACCTGTTACTTTTTGAGAGTAATTAGTGTGAAGATTAGAAGATGATTTGGGGTTACAAAAAACTTCAAGTCAGAGGAAAGGTTTGGGTATTTAGAGAGGATAAGAGTATGATAGGATTACAAAACGAGTGTATAAATATTGGGTGGAGAGTAGGAGACTTGGGGGGGGGGGTTGTCCCAGGAAATGTAAGAGGTAGAGGTAAAGAGAGTTTTTGAGTGCTAGGGGCTTCATACAAAGTTTTAAGAGCAGGTACAATAGTACCCACAAAGCTAGGAGGGGATGAATCAGGCAAACAGGAAGTTGAGAGGCCAAACCAGAAGCTAGAACTCAACCCCTGCAACCACATATTGTTAAGTGAAGAAAAGTGGTTTTTATGGATTGACTTCCTGTTAAAGTTTGAGAAAGGTTATTTATGAGGAGATTCAGGGAACTGGTGAGTTGGAGGTGGGAAGTACTGTACAGTTGGTAGTATAAGAATTGATCTTCATTTACCACTGGCTGAGATAACTTGCTGTCATGTGTAGCACTCTCCACTGTGCTTTTGCATATTAATAAAATATTCCACATCAACGCCTATATGAAAATATTTTTTGATGCACTTGATGTGTCTTCTAGATTTTTTTGTGTATATTTATTGTAAATATAATTATCCCAATACTGCATCATATATATATACATGTACTGTATGTACAAAGGTTTTAGTGAGAGATTGGGCTTGAAGGGTAGTGACTACAGAACCATCTTGGCTTGTATATGGAGAAGAAATTTTAATTTCTTTTCAGATGATAGCCGATGTTATTCGTACATGTCTTGGACCACGGTCGATGTTGAAGATGTTGATGGATCCCATGGGTGGCATTGTAATGACTAACGATGGAAATGCCATTTTGCGAGAAATCACGGTCCAACATCCAGCTGCCAAGCATATGATTGAAATTGCACGTACTCAAGATGAAGAGGTTTGTATTTCTTTTTTTAATGAGTTTAAATGCCCTGGCAGACTACAGAATTATAGATAAAATAGATGGAAAGTTAATCAAATTATTTGTATTCTAAAACTAATGTGCTAATAAGGGAGAGGTGTCCAGTATTGTTGCTTGTCCTTTAAATTCATATAATGACATTGTTTTGTCATTATCTTAACAATAATAGACATTTCTGTAGAACATATACAGTGGACCCCCACCTTACGATGGCATCGCGTTACGTTAAATCCACCATACGATACATTTTAACTCAAAAATTTTGCCTTGCCTCACGCTAAAAAACTCGCCTCCGTGATTCGTCCAGGACGCATCCCACACGTGGCCTCAGCTGCCCCGTGCGTGCCAGTGTTTACAAGCCAGCCAGTGCGGTTGCATCCACGCATACATTCAGCACATTTCATATTATCACAGTGTTTTTAGTGATTGTAGCTGCAAAATAAGTCACCATGGGCCCCAATAAAGCTTCTAGTGCCAACCCTGTGGGGGGAAAAAAGGTGAAAATTACTATGGAAATGAAGAAAGAGATAATTGCTAAGTACGAAAGTGGAGTGCATGTCTCGAAGCTGGCCAGATTGTATACCAAACCCCAATCAACCATCGCTACTATCGTGGCCAACAAAACGGCAATCAAGGAAGTTGTTCTTGCAAAAGGTGCAAGTTTGTTTTCGAAACAGAGATCGCAAGTGATAGAAGATGTTGAGAGACTGTTATTGGTGTGGATAAATGAAAAACAGATAGCATCTCTCAAGCGATCATATGTGAAAAGGCTATGAAGTTGCATGAGGATTTAATTAGAAAAATGCCTGCAACTAGTGGTGATGTGAGTGAATTTAAGGCCAGCAAAGGTTGGTTTGAGAGATTTAAGAATCGTAGTGGCATACATAGTGTGATAAGGCATGGTGAGGCTGCCAGTTCGGACCAAAAAGCAGCTGAAAAATATGTGAAGGAATTCAAGGATTACATAGACAGTGAAGAATTGCAACCTGAACAAGTGTTTAATTGCGATGAAACAGGCCTGTTTTGGAAGAAAATGCCAAGCAGGACCTACATTACTCAGGAGGAAAAGGCACTCCCAGGACATAAGCCTATGAAAGACAGGTTTACTCTTCTGATGTGTGCTAATGCTAGTGGTGATTGCAAAGTGAAGCCTTTATTGGTGTATCACTCTGAAACTCCCAGAGCGTTCAGGCAAAACAATGTCAATGCTAATTTGTGTGTGATGTGGAGGGCAAACAGTAAGGCATGGGTCACTAGGGACCTTTTCTATGACTGGTTACACCATGCATTTGCCCCCACTGTGAAAAATTACCTAATGGAAAATAAATTGGACCTTAAGTGTCTCCTGGCATTAGACAAATCTCCTGGTCATCCTTCAGACTTGGCAGAGTGACTTTCTAGGGACATGAGCTTCATTAAGGTCAAGTTTTTGCCTCCTAATACCACTCCTCTCCTGCAGCCCATGGACCAGCAGGTCATTTCAAACTTCAAAAAACTCTACACAAAAGCTATGTTTCAAAAGTGTTTTGAAGTGACCTCAGACACTCGATTGACTCTAAGAGAGTTTTGGAAAGATTGCTTTAGCATCCTCACTGGTGTAATCCTTATAGGTAAGGGTTGGGAGGGAGTGACTAAGAGGACCTTGAACTCTGCTTGGAAGAAACTGTGGCCACAATGTGTAGAAGAAAGGGATTTTGAAGGGTTTGGGGCTAACCCTCAGGAGCCTATGCCAGTTGTGGAATCTATTGTGGCATTGGAAAAGTCCAAGGGGTTGGAGGTTAGTGGGGAGGATGTGGAAGAGTTGGTGGAGGAGGACAATGAAAAACTAACCACTGAAGAGCTGCAAGATCATCTTCAACAGCAGGAGGCCAGACCTGAGGAAACTGCTTCAGAGGAGGGGAGAGAGAAATTGAGGAAGTTGCCTACTTCAAAGATTAAGGAAACGTGTGCAAAGTGGGTTGAACTGCAAACCTTTGCGGATGAAAATCACCCTGACACGGCTTCTGCAAGCCGTGCTGGTGACTATTACAATGACACTGTTATGGCCCATTTTGGGAAGGTCTTAAAGGAACAGGAGGTACAGACCTCTATGGACAGGTTTGTTGTGCGACAGAGGTCCAGTGACTCTCAAGCTGGTCCTAGTGGCATTAAAAGAAGAAGGGAAGTAACCCTGGAAAAGGACTTGCTACCTCAAGTCCTAATGGAAGGGGATTCCTCTTCTAAACAATAACAACTTCCACTCTCTCCCCTCCTCCCATCCCATCAGTCATCACCAGATCTTCAATAAAGGTAAGTGTCATGTATTCTATTCTTAGTAGAATAGTAATTGTGCATGCCTTCTTCAGTTTGTGTGTATTAAAATTAATATTTCATGTGGTAAAAAAAAAAATTTTCATACTTTGGGGTGTCAGGAACGGATTAATTTGATTTCCATTATTTCTCATGGGGAAAATTAATTCGCCTTAGGATAATTTCGGCTTACGATGAGCTCTCAGGAGAGGATTAATATCATAAGGCGGGGGTCCGCTGTAGTAAATACGATGTTTCCATTTTCTGCCACCTTTTACTCGATTATCAATCACTATGATCCCTTGCATTGATATTATGGCATTTAAATCTGGCCTTTTATTGGTAATTGTGTACTGTGCTTATATTAAATGCTCAAAATTTTGTGTATTCATTTCTGATATTCAGGTAACAATATTTCGTATGGTTTTACTGGGATATTCAACCAAGTTGAATGGTATTCATTTCTGGTAAAATTAAAACATTGAGGTTGTTTTAGTTTAAAATCTGTACTGTGCAATATGTTTATATACACAAGTGTATTGAAACAGGTTGGAGATGGTACTACAAGTGTAGTGATCCTTGCTGGAGAAATGCTGGCCGTGGCTGAACAATTTCTAGAACAAAAGATGCATCCTGTGGTCATCATCCAGGCATACAGACAAGCTCTTGATGATGCCATTTCAGCACTTAAAAATAATCTTAGGTAAACAGTAATGCATTTTTTTTCTTTGGGGTTTGCAAAATGAAAACCCAGTTTAACTATTTTTATACATTAACTACCATAATTTTTTTAGTTTGGAGTTTTGCCACTATAAAAAGCATTTCTGGGACTTGAATGGTTTGGTTTTCCATTTCAGCTTCAGTTAGACTGACAATATCAAGTTTATGTATACTGTCTCTTTGCTCTAGCCTTTTTAAATTACTCCTTCAGTGTTAGTATGTAAAAAGTTTACAAATGTTTGTCTCACTGTTCCCCAGCTTATTTTAATTTTAGTTTTAGTTTGGTTGCTAACTATCTTGTACTTGTTTTTCTCAGAAACCATTTGTCTAGTTGATATGGCTCTATTACTCTATAAAATTGGTCTTTTTCTCATCACTGAAGTTATTTAATGTTAAATGTACTTTTGATATACCTTAAAATTGTTTTGAGTTTTCTACTCTTGCAGCTTGGACCAGTCTGGTGCTTGTTTTCAAAATTCTTATGCATTTGCCTTGTCTTTTAAATGAAATTTATTTAACATTTTATTTTTTCTTTGCAACTTCCAGTATACCAGTTGATATCAACAGTGAGGAACAGACAATTGATGTTATAAAATCATGCATAGGCACAAAGTTCATGGGTCAGTATGCAGACTTGGCATGCTCTATTGCTCTCCAAGCTGTCAAGACTGTTACCACTGATGAAGGAGGTCGTAAGGAAATTGATATTAAAAAATGGGCAAGAATTGAGAAGGCAAGTTAATTATTTCTTCATGGGGAAGTGGAACGGAATTCTTCCTCCGTAAGTCATGCATGTCATAAGAGGCAGTTAACATGCCGGGAGCAAGGGGCTAGTAACCCCTTCTCCTGTATACATTATTAAAGTTTAAAAGAGAAACTTTTGTTTTTCTTTTTGGGCCACCCTGCCTCGTTGGGATACGGCCGGTTTGTTGAAAGGAGATTGACAGGGATTAACTTCTCGTGTGAAAGGCCAAACTAAAAAGTCGGGTAATACTTTTTGAATGAATGAAGAATGCCTGCTCTGAGGTAGTCATTTCAATTATGGCAAGGTTTATATCAAAAGACTACAAGGTAAAGTTTAATTTTTAAAAAGAAATATCTTAAGTGATGTTTGTCGGAGGTCACTGTTTGCTTAATCAAAATGCAGTAGTGTATTAATATACAGTAGAACCCCTGTATCCACTGATTCAGTATTTTTGGTTTCAAATATCCATCGTTTACTGTGGCCTAAAAATACTTCTTAATTTTGCATAATAATTGCCCCAAAGTACAAAAGTATAAAAACTGGCAGTTTTTCAAAGCCTTGGAGAAGCCATGAAGTGGTTTCCCATCAGTGAATAAGGGATAATTCTCCACTTATTGTGCATAATTTATCATTAAACTTTATAATAAGTATGTATAGGACTTGTGTGTAGGGTTTGCTACTGTCTGCAGCATGTCCTGGGAATGTATCCCCTGCAGATATGGGGGTCCTACTGTATTGTAATTTTAAAAGGAGAATTATTATTTTTCTTGCTTATTAAGTCATTGACTGTATGATGATCTTTTAATCATTTCCAGATTCCTGGAGGACGTATTGAGGATTGCCAAGTTTTGAAGGGTATCATGGTAAATAAAGATGTAACCCATCAGAAAATGAGGCGCCGTATTGAAAACCCACGTATTATTCTTCTTGATTGTCCCCTCGAGTACAAGAAAGGAGAATCTCAAACCAGTGTGGAGCTTTCCACAGAGACTGACTTCACAAAGGTATGGATTTTCTGGTTTCTTCTAGGAAAATTTACTTTATATGTTTTTGCATCTTATATTTTTTCCCTCCCTGCCTTACCTCACTTCCACCTCTTGTCTTTGTTGTTTTCCATGCAACCTGTTAAATGATTACTTCATGTGTCCCTAACTCATGTTTGTCATATTAATTTAATGTTTTTAAGGATTCTGGGGCACTGCATGCTGAGTAATTCCGATAAGTTTGAGAAGTTCAACCACATTTTATTTAGTATCTTTTCTAAAATTCTGATATCTATTATTGCTGCTAATTCTTTTCTGTTATTCATTATAGGTAGTAGGTTGGTAGACAGCAACCACCCAGGGAAGTACTACCGTCCTGCCAGATGACTGTGAAACAAAAACCTGTAACTGTTTTGCATGATGGTAGGATTGCTGGTTTCTTTTTCTGTCTCATAAACACGCTAAGATAACAGGGATATCTTGCTACTCCTACTTACACTTGGTCACACTTCATAGACACGCACATGCATATATATATATACATACATCTAGGTTTTTCTCCTTTTTCTAAATAGCTCTTGTTCTTTTTTATTTCTTCTATTGTCCATGGGGAAGTGGAAAAGAATCTTTCCTCCGTAAGCCATGCGTGTCGTATGAGGCGACTAAAATGCCGGAGCAATGGGCTAGTAACCCCTTCTCCTGTATACAATTACTAAAAAAGAGAAGAAGAAAAACTTTAAAAACTGGGTTGCTTAAATGTGCGTGGATGTAGTGCGGATGACAAGAAACAGATGATTGCTGATGTTATGAATGAAAAGAAGTTGGATGTCCTGGCCCTAAGCGAAACAAAGCTGAAGGGGTAGGGCCTAGGAGGTTGGAGGGAGGGGGTAAAGGAGGTTTTGTGTGCGAGGGCTTGGACTTCCAGCAGGCATGCGTGAGCGTGTTTGATAGGAGTGAATGGAGACAAATGGTTTTTAATACTTGACGTGCTGTTGGAGTGTGAGCAAAGTAACATTTATGAAGGGATTCAGGGAAACCGGCAGGCCGGACTTGAGTCCTGGAGATGGGAAGTACAGTGCCTGCACTCTGAAGGAGGGGTGTTAATGTTGCAGTTTAAAAACTGTAGTGTAAAGCACCCTTCTGGCAAGACAGTGATGGAGTGAATGATGGTGAAAGTTTTTCTTTTTCGGGCCACCCTGCCTTGGTGGGAATCGGCCGGTGTGATAATAAAAAAAAAAAAATTATGGAAAGCACAGTAAATAATTCTGTACATCTTTCTTTCAGCACACCGACTGTATCCCACTGAAATTCTATAGATCGCTACTACAAAAAAAAAAAACACATATGCAAATATTAATATAGCTCATGTTTTCAAATTTTTGCAGATGCTGGAAATTGAAGAAGAGCATGTCAAATCCCTGTGTGTGGATTTGATTGCCTTAAAACCTGATGTTGTCATCACTGAAAAAGGTGTTTCTGACTTGGCTCAGCATTACCTTGTGAAAGCTGGTATTACCTGCATTAGGCGTGTTAAGAAGTCTGACAATAACAGAATTGCCCGTGCTTGTGGGGCAACCATCGCTAACCGTACAGAGGAATTGAAAGAGGAGGATGTGGGTACTGGAGCAGGACTATTTGAGATAAAGAAGGTAAGTTGGCACCTTACTTGAAATTGTGATGATTATACACTTCTGGAAAGACAGCTAGAGAATGAATCATGTACAATATCTTAAAATAAAATTTGTAATAAAATTGTGGGAAACAAGTGACATCCTCGTATATACACTTTGACTACAATAGAAAATAAATAAATTCCATGTTATATTGTGATGCCTCAGTCACATGTTACAATCAGTACTAATCTGCAAGTTGGTTCCTTCATCAGTTCAGTCACTGATTAACTTGCACACAAAATTCCTGTTTTAACCAATCAATAGTATTATTAGAATACCTTACATGAGAGAGAATAATCCAGGCTCCATATTAAATGTCATAGGCTCTTAACATTTTTTATAAACCATTCTGGACAGCTGTAATATGATGTTGGTTGTACTTATTTTCAATAGTGTTTCAACAAAATATATCTTGTTAGCCGTGCCTACCCTTCTAACCTTCAGACACCATCTTGTTGAAGCATTATACACAATATTCCCAATATGAATCTTGGTCCTTTCTTTCCCATTCCTCTCTCATTACTTTGTCAAATGCTCCAAACTTCAAAACACTCATAACTTGACCTGATCTGTATCTCTTCCTCCTCTGTTTCTCCTCCTGCAGGGAAGTTAATGGCCCTATGGGCCATTAGCTTCCCTGCAGTGTTCTTCTGTTCTCTTGTTTCTATAGACTACCTCCACTATTACTTTTAGTATTTCTTCACTAACACTCCACTTTCTGCCCCTTTTTTCACTACCACTGCTACTTTCATATTTATAACTTCTTCACTGTTCCAACATCACCACTATCTACCAATGCTACTACTACTACAACTCTAATTACGTATATTCCTTTCTCCAGTGCTACCTCTCCTGTCCCCCACTCTCTTGTATATATTCTAGCTCCCTTCCCTTCACATTTGTGTGACTAGTTAATAGTCCAAGTTGGACTGAAATGCCGTCATAAGTTCGTTTTCTATGTGGGTTATTTATGTGTTATTGAAACTAATCCTTTACTAAAATAATCTAAATTTGTCAGTTATTTCCTGGTACACAGTAGTTCCAAGACAGTGTTAATAGTTGTATTAAAATACCTTGTACTTTTTTCTTTACTGGCAAAGCTAAATTTAAGATTTAGTGATTTAACAAAATGTAATAGTAAAAGTGTTTTAAAACTAGTACTAAATAAATAAGGTCGAAGTTGAATACTTTAATGGGTCCCAAGAAACAGCACAGACTTTTCCCCAAGACTTAAAATATCTCTAAGGTCCTTATGTCCCAGGTGTTTGGTGGGTCAGTCACTTTGCAGTAATTTTTATATTGTCCAGATAATTCCTTAGTAAGTGATGGTTGTGTAAGCTTCCTTTGCTAATTTTATAAATGGTAAAAAGATGATTTATGCTGATTAAACCTTAATTATAGTGTGTGCTTTCTGTTGGTAGAACTTCATCTGTGCATGTGTTCCTAAATTTATAATTTTCTCACAACAGATTGGTGATGAGTATTTCACATTCATCACAGAATGTAAAGATCCAAAAGCATGTACCCTTCTCCTCCGAGGCCCTAGTAAGGATATCCTTAATGAAGTTGAACGCAACTTGCATGATGCCCTCGGTGTGGCTCGAAACCTCGTATTAGAACCATTCTTGGTACCTGGTGGAGGAGCTGTGGAAATGGCTGTATCGCAGATTCTACAGGAGAAAGCCAAATCTGTGTCGGGTGTAAAGCAATGGCCTTATACTGCACTTGCCCAGGCTTTAGAGGTAATAACAAACTGACATTATTTGTTAAATATATTATTGGTAGGAGAGCTTTGGTATTTGGAAAAAATTGGAAAATAGGCCTTAAAGATTTCATAGAAACTTTTATGTCTTGGTATGTATTGTATATAAAATTGTAGATGAGATAATGTACCCTCTTTGATCACCTTTCAAACTATATCTAGGTCAGTAATGTCTAGTGACCACAGGATTCCTTTTATTTTACAGGTAGTTCCACGCACATTGGCTCAGAACTGTGGAGCCAATATTATCAGGTTGCTGACAGCTTTGCGAGCAAAACATGTAAGTGGTGAAACATCATGGGGTGTAGATGGAGAAACGGGGGAACTTGCCAACATGAAAGCTCATAAAATCTGGGAGCCTCTTGCAGTGAAATTACAAGTTTACAAGACATCTGTAGAGGTAAGCTCATTGTATTTTATAATATTTCACTTGATCCTTTATAGTATTGAAGTAGGGCAAACTATGATTATTGCAGAACACTGTTTTTTCACGAATACGGTAATTTAAGGTGGGCTGACAACCTTGTCGTAATTTTTAATTTCCAAGCCTGTTTGGAGGCTTAAGAGGTCTGATAATGCCATGCCTTCTTTTCTCTAACCTCATCAAATATGTGTACATAATAATTTCTTTATTCATTTATCTTTTGCTAGATATAAGTATGGGCAAGACTGCTGGATGCTTATTTTCCCTAGCATCCTTAACCTCTTTTACCCCTTCCTGACTACTACTACTACTACTACCATCCACCCAACATTTATACACCCTCTTGTTCAAACTATTCAGTTCTGTTCTGAATGACTAAACTATCTGAACCCTTCTACCCTTTCAATTATCCTTTTCATACACCACACCATCTGATTGCTATGTTCATTGTAATTTGCTTAATATTCACACCACATTGCTCTCAAACATCACAGCACTGCCTCTGGCCTCCTTGCTGCAGTGTTAAAGTCCAGGTCTTGCATCCATATAAAAAGTTAGCATCACTGTACTCTGGTACTGCATATTCCTCCTTTTTTCTCAGTAGATAAATTCCCTTTTCTAAACACCTTAACATATCCTTCCCCTCCCCCTTCATCTATACTTTGATTTCTTCTTCCTTGGATCATACCTGAATGCCTGCCATTCATTATGTGCTATGTTTACTGCTTCCTCCTTGTTAAAATAAGTAAAGGCTCTATGGTACACCATCTTCTGTAGACCTATCTACCGACACATCCACTCTCAAATATCTAAGTACATTCACTTCCTTCATGCTTCCTCCTTTCAATCTGATTTTCACTTTTTCATTGCCTAAACTTTGTTACTATCATTTCTATCTTTTCTGCATTCACTTTGTTTCCTTTTTTAATGCACCTCCTGAGCTCATCTACCACCAATTGTAATTTTCTTTACAATCTAAAAAAGAGATTTCATCCTTTACTCCCTTGGCTCTCCTATCACTAGCATTTGCTTCTTTTACATCCCCATTTTAAATACTGTATATTAAACAATCGTGATGACATCACACATCCTTACAGGAGGCCTGCTTTTATGGGAAAATGGTCCCCTTCTCTCCTACTCGTCCTAACCCGAGCCTCGCTATCATAAAGTTACTCTACTGCTTTTAATAACATACTATGTATTCAATACATTTCCAACATCAGCCACATTGCTCCCTCTCCATCCTATTATATATGCCTTTTCTAAGTCCACTAATGTGACAAATAGTTGCTTTCCCGTATCCAGGTGTTATTCACTTACATGCTTCAGTGTAACTACTTGCTCTTTGTCCTGTACCCTTCCTAAATAATTTAATATATATTTAGCAGTTTTATATATTTATTCATATTCCTTTTGGTTTCTTACAGACTGCAGTAATGCTTTTGAGGATTGATGACATTGTATCTGGCTCTAAGAAAAGCAAAGAGGATGCTTCAGGAGGGGTGCCAGCAGACATGGGACCAATGGATTAATTCAACCAGTGAAATTAAATGTGAACGGATTTATTCTCTTAACTTTGAACCTTGGTTGTGACTGAATATTTTACTTGCTAAGCTCTGATTTTTTTCCATCATTCAAATCAGAATGAAAATAAATTTTTGGTTGAGAATATTGCTGCTTGGATAACTCTTGTAATTAAGATCAACTACTTAGCTCACTCATAAGTTACACTAATGACAATTTAAATAGAAAACATTAAACTGCTCTCAAAGCTTGTACTAGTACATAACATACTGAGGTCAGCTGCACCATTTCATATGTTAAGAAACTATAAAAATATAATGTAAAAAATAAAAAGCTATTATTAAGGAATGTTTCTCTTCAAACCATCCTTGTATTTATACATTATTGCTATAGCATATGTGGAACGTACATGTGAAAAACATTAAATGTAAAGATAAAAGCGAAGTATGCAAAAGTTAAATGTAGAGTGGGTGGTTTAATAATTTTTTTTTTTTCCAATATCTTTTGACCTTGCACCTCTATTCCCTTTGTCATATGATACTTGTGGGTTTAACGCTTAGTTCTGGTTGTACTAATATGCCCTTTGAGTATAATGTAGCCTAAAATGGCCAATATATTTTTTTTTAACACTATGGGTCACTGCCAAGGCCGAGTAACCCAGAGAGAAATCTACCAGTTGCTGTATTGCCAGAAGTGTGCTGACATCACGTTTCAGGTTACAGGGTGCGTATGGAGGCAGAAAAAGTTCTTCAGTATTATAAACTTCTCCAGGGAGGTGCCTTGATGCTGCTGAGAGGCTCTTGATCCAAGGAACTATGCCAGAATGCCTCATTCCCAGGCACTGTATGATCCCTGTGAATTTATCACTTCCCCTGATTAAAATACACCTCTGCTTTGTAGGATTGAGCTGTATGAACCTTGTCAGTTTAGTGCCTATTTTCATTATAATAATTCATAGGATCAAATAGTAACTAAAAATAGTAATGTACCAAGAAAGATTTGTTTATTTTTGTATGTATGTTGCAGTCAGACATTATACATTATTGTTCAAAGGTTAACTGTAATTACAAGTGTAGTGTACATACATTTCATTGATAAGACCTCTTAAGGGAGGTTCCTTCACACTGGTGAGGGGCTCCTGATCTAGGGAACTGGATCTGTGCTCCAGTCCCCTGAATCGAGTCTAAATGCCTTCCATCCCCTCCACATGTGCTCCCCCATAATTGTAATAATAATAATACGGGTTTAGCGCTCCCCATGCTTTTAATTATAATTTTATTGAGGTAATAAGTGTCCATGTGTGGTCTGCAGCAGTCAAGGTCAGTGAAAAATTTAATGAAGGTACACTAACGTAATAACGATGGTGAAGATAAGTGGTTTTTCCAGTGGGCCCAATGTGTTTTTTAGGTTCTCTTTAAAGGGGGAGGGAGATGACTCCTGGAAACCACAAGTCTTGGGCTCCAAGGAATTGGAGCAGCCTTCCCTTTCCTCTGATCAAACCTGATTACATTCCATTCCCAAGGTGCTGTGTGATCCCAACAAGTCGTATGAAAGTCGTTTTGTGACTTTCATACGACACAGTCATGCACCATTCCCTCCTAGCCCTGTAATGGTTCTCAAATTCCAGCTCGCCACGCTGTAAATGTGTTAGGCCAGTTAATATAAGATAAGATTTGTTCGGATTTTTAACTGAAAGTGTTAAGCACCCAGAATAACCCAAGAAAGTCAGTGTGTCATCAAAGACTGTTGTATCTCCATTGTGGTCCTTCAGTCTTGTCCTCCAGGATGCCACAAGCACCCAGGTACCCACTTACTGCTAGGTGAACAGGTGTAAGGAAACATGCCCAGTGTTTCCACCCGGCTGGGGATTGAATCACAGACATACAGCGATTCAGATTACAGTGTCGTGGAAATACCACGTTGCTTCAGAAATGAACTGGGTGCCTTAGCAAACTTTAATTTGTCCAAGATAGTTACGCCATCTTGTGCTATTTCAGGAACCTATACTTCTATTATTTAACATTAGTCTTATCTAAGCTAAACTTTGAGATCTGGGTCAAGAGGAAAACTCATTGATGCTGATGAATGGCTCTTTCTCTACAGGGGCTGTGTTACCCCTACAGGTTTGGCGCTTCCATATGAATATAATAACAGAATCCTCCATCCACCCACAGTGAGGCTTCCTACAACCAGGCATTTTTTTTCCAGTGCATCATTTAAAATTAATTCACCTGGTAGCCAGGTCTCAAAGAACTTGCAGATTTCACAGAGATTACTGATAAGATAAATTCCTTTCGATACCAATAATGTTCCTTCAGTTTTTCTAGGATGCAGAAATTTTGTTATCAATTCAGTATCGTCTACTAGACTCCAGTTGATATGATAGTGTTAATATATTTGAGTATTTACCTTGTGGTAGAGAGCTCTTGTTGACATCATTTAGCAACCTGTCTCTATTTTATTGCGTTAGTTTTTTTACGAGAGGTCCAGCGTCATTTTCTAAAGCTTTCTGCGAACTTCCAATGCAGGTTGAGGGGGCATTGACCCCCAAAACCCTCTCCAGATATATTCCAGGTATCAGTTGAATGTTTGTGATTATAATCATAATTTTTAAAGATGTGGACTAGTAAGCCAGTGGAAGGCCTCGGTCAGATGACCAAAAGCTCCAGCTGTGGGTCTTCATATGACTGAAACCCGCGTCAGGAACCACGTGTCCTGTTTCCTGACAAACCTTACCTAACCTGAGTACGATTTCCTGAAGCTGCGTTTCAATTTATAAATTTAATAATTGTTTATCAAGAGTGACCTTGCCAGTGACCAATGTAATATGACCTAAGGCAGCATTTAGATCAGCTGGGGACGAGAAGCTAAACCCTCACATCTGCACTCCCTCTCTACACCACAGAGCATCATTGCCAGATAAACTCCTCCATTTCAAATAACCTCTAGTTAAAACACACTCTAATTTCACCTATACGTTCATATGAATATGCATAACTTTCTGTTGTTTATCGCTTGTAAATAAATATATGTGCATATTGCACAAGTATTTATTAGATTTACACTACACAGGAAGGTTGATAATGGCGCACCTTTATGAAAAATGGCAGATCAGTGTACCTGTGGTGGGTGTGAGGGGAGGATGTGCGCTCCTCACTGTAAGTGACTGACCTGTTATAAAACTTTATTTCCTGGTGATTAGAGGATTAATTAATTCGGTTAATACGTGTATGGGACTAGGTGAGTGTTCACATTATTGTTGACAATCATTGATATTATTAAACGTTTGCTGACTATTTGAATTATGAAATTTACTGGAGAGGATTCCAGTATGTTGGGATGAAGTAAGTTTTTATTCTGGCTCATTACACATGTGCTGTATAACCCTACGGGTTTAGCGCTCCCCATGATTATTATTACACATGTTTAGATTTTTACTGTTGCCTTATATAGTAACATGTAAGTTAGCCTAGGCTAAGAAAATACAATTAAATGGTAGCTAGTGCTAATTTCCACTGGGGTAATTGTTATGTCATAATTATTAACATTAAAAAATATATAAAACGAATATATAAGTTACGTGAAAATTACTTCCAGGAATATAAAAATAAATGTCAGATACATGAATATCTAGATACATGAATATCCAGATACATGAATATCTAGATACATGAATATCCAGATACATGAATATCCAGATACATGAATATCTAGATACATGAATATCCAGATACATGAATATCTAGATACATGAATATCCAGATACATGAATATCTAGATACATGAATATCTAAATACATGAATACCCAGATACATGATTAACCAGATACATGAATATCCAGATACATGAATATCTAGATACATGAATATCCAGATACATGAATATCCAGATACATGAATATCCAGATACATGAATATCCAGATACATGAATATCCAGATACATGAATATCCAGATACATGAATATCCAGATACATGAATATCTAGATACATGAATATCCAGATACATGAATATCTAGATACATGAATATCCAGATACATGAATATCTAAATACATGAATACCCAGATACATGAATATATTAGGTATATAGTTATTTATCTTCTACATGTATATATGTTAACCCTAAGTTTTGTAGTGGGTTTAGCGCTTACTTTTGATTATACTAATAATACATGTATATAAGTACACAGGATATATACCCTGAGGGATTTATTCCTCTCTTATATATTCAGTTAACAATAAAAATGAATATTCAGTCAAGGTTTTAAATATAATAATATAAAAAAAATCAATTTCCTCCCTTTGTGCAGCTTTATTCATTGTGTATACTTTAGCTCTATTCATAAATTCAGTTATATTAAGACTGGCCTTCGCACGATGAAGTAACCCATTACAGTTCTTTATCACTGTATAATTGGTGTTCGAGTCTTGGCTCCTCACTGTAGGTAGTACTACATAATTCCCGCTAGTACGATATTAGTCTTGGTTCCTAACTTTTATTACAGAATTGGAGAAAGATATTCTTGACAACGGTTGTTAGTAATTTTGTATGCTGGGAGTGTACATTACATGGTTTACATTCAGCGCTGTCTTCCACTCAGTATTTCCAGTATTTCCTGGAGTGTTCTCTTGGACCCGGTACAAGGCGTTGTTTCACAGCTGGAAGGCACCGTGCCAATACTTTTTTATGTTAAGAATGATTATTTTTGCTGATATGCATGAATCTACAATATAATAATAATATAGATGGCGTCCTCTAGGTACAGGTATGAGGAGCCATAACCTAGGAGAAGTAAATATAACTTTCGAAAAAAAAAAAATACAAAGATTTCTCCTTGAGACTACATGAATATTCTACTTCCTCAACCACCTCATCTTATATACATACTTATATATATTCTTTATTATTCAAAACGATACACAGGTTACAGGATACATTATTATTATATTACAGGATACACTGAAAGTGTCCACATGATGCATTTTTTTTTTTACAAAATTGGATAAACATTAACTATCACAAAGTATTGTATTGTATTTTAAATTTATTGATTTTCCTCAGCTTATATTAAGAAGCAAATAATATAGTTTTTGCTGTGCACTGTATACTAACAACGTCGTATCGGTAAAAGGACACAAGTGCAACTAATGTGACATTTTATTGTGGCAACGTTTCGCTCTCCAGGAGCTTGACAAAGCCACAGGAAAATGTCACATTAGTCGCACTTTTGTCCTTTTGTCTAACATATTGTCAATAATTTTACCAGCATCATTACGACGTCGTATCGTTCACCCCTCAAAGGAGGTTCCTTGATGCTGGTGAGGGGCTCTTGATATAAGGAATTGGACTTGTGCTTAGATTCCTTGAATAGTCTGAATGCCTTCCATTTCTCCAGGCTCTGTATAACTCCGACGAGTTTAGTGCTCGCCTTATGAATGTAATAATAATAATATTAATGTATCGTTCAAAATTCAGAGTTTTTGACCATGGAATATGAAAGCATATAAATTATCTAAGACTTTACATAATGTTCTATTAAGATGGTTCGTAGTGAGGGAGTGAAGCAGGGAGGGAAGAAGGTAATGAGGTAGTAACGGTTTTACGCTAGGATAATACTTCAACGATCACCCTCACCACCACCCCGGCTGCCCCTCCATCGTCCCTCCCTAACAAACCCCGACTGCCCCTCCATCTCCTTCACCCACCACGACTGTTCCTCCATCTCCCTCCCTAACATCCCACGGATGTTCCCTCCCTCACCACCCACGGATGTCCCCTCCCTCACCACCCACGGATGTCTCCTCCCTCGCCACCCACGGATGTCCCCTCCCTCACCACCCACGGATGTCCCCTCCCTCACCACCCACGGATGTCCCCTCCCTCACCACCCACGGATGTCCCCTCCCTCACCACCCACGGATGTCCCCTCCCTCACCACCCACGGATGTCCCCTCCCTCACCACCCACGGATGCCCCCTCCCTCACCACCCACGGATGTCCCCTCCCTCACCGCCCACGGATGTCCCCTCCCTCACCACCCACGGATGTCCTCTCCCTCACCACCCACGGATGTCCCCTCCCTCACCACCCACGGATGTCCTCTCCCTCACCACCCACGGATGTCCCCTCCCTCACCACCCACGGATGTCCCCTCCCTCACCACCCACGGATGTCCCCTCCCTCACCACCCACGACTGCCCCCTCCCTCACACTCAGTACAGGAGTATAAATTATTTCCTAGAACTGGAGAACTAACAGGAGCTGAGAAAAACAAATGACGTAATACTGGTCGCTAGTGATGTGATTCGCAAGAATCTTTGAACCTTTGATGGGTTTCGAGAGTTTTCCTACCCTCGCAGCCCGGCCATAGGCCAGGTTTGTCTCGTACTTGTCCAGTTAGCTAGGCTGTTGCTGCTGGCAGCCCGCTGGACAACATATCCCTCACTGCTTGGTTGATCCAGTACTTGTTTGAGGAACTTGTCACGTTTCCTCGTAGACAAATTTTAAGACCCCGTTCTAGATAAAACCTTAGACAATGTTTCGGCCCTTCTTCGACCACTCTGAAGTCACGTCGTCTGAAGATTTATCTTCAGTTCGTTGATTAGTTGTTCAAGTCAGCAATACACCCGAAGGACTCGGGTCCGATCCTGGGGTGACTGGACAGTGGACACTTCGGGTATGTTTTTTTGCTCTTGTTACCCTATTCACTTAGCAGTAAGTAGGTACCTGGATGTTAGTACTGTTGTGGACCACAGCTTGAGGAAGACCACAGGACCTCACTGGAAATAAGCAAAACCTATTGACTTTCTTTGGTTGTTCTGGGTTACCAGTTCTCCTGGGTTAATAATTACCACACTGCATGTCTCCTCTTTCTCCTCCACTTTTTCCTCTTCGTCTTGAACTTAGTCAATGAATATCTTTTATGTCATCTCCGCGTGAGTGACAGTAATTACAAATAACTCGACACAGTAAGGAATGATGACACATTGTTCCGTTAATGACATCAGCAATGTATTGTGTTTCAGTGCCCTTCTTCAATCCCTTCCCTGTTGATGATGGAGGAGAAATCAATAGGAGTGTAGCAGAAATTTAAAGCCAAGACAACAATGCATAAGTGTTTTTTTTTTTAATAAAGCTAATCGAATTTTTGGTTTCTTTTCAAGAAACCAAAAATTCGATTATAGCTACTTTAACTTTATATATCTTTGGTTAGACCTAATTTAGATCATGCACAGTTCTGGTCCCCCAAATTACAAAATGGGCATGCATGCCTGAAAAACATACAGAGAAAGATGACGAAGTTGATTCCATATATCAGAAACCTTTCCGTCGAAGATAAGTTGAATTCTCTGGAAAGATATAGAATTATGGGAATATGATTGAAGTGCACAAATGGAAAACAGTAGTAAATAAAGGGATATAAAATAGTAATGGATTCAAGTTGGAGAAATTTATATTTAGAAATAATATAGGGAAGTACTGGTTTGACAATAAAGTTGTAGATGAGTGGAACAAACTCTCAGGTAACGTCATCGAGGAGGCGAGACCTTTTGGTAGTTTTAAATATAAGTTGAACGGGTGTGAGTTGAACCTGCTTAGCATGGACCAACAGGCTTACAGTCTTATATTTTTACTCAGTGTTGATGGTAGGATGCAGAGGCACGTACAGTAGTTAAGGGCACCTATCTAGACGAGGCACCTAATGACCAGGCTTCCACAGCCTCATTACAAGGTGGTAAGTAAACAGTGTTTGGTAATATCAGAGGTTTTCCTGAGTCTGGATGCTTGGTAAGGTCAGAGGGCAGTGTAAGACAAGCAACACATTCTCATTAAATCAGTGGCATAATACCGACAAGTTGATAAATAAGCCGCATGTACTGCACCTGGCTATTATAGTGAGAGACGCTTCTGCACAGCAGAACTTATCAGTCTAATCAGTTTATGAAATCTGCTGTACAGGCGAAAAGGCGAAACATCTTTCAATAAAGATACCCAGGTGTTGCTCTTGTGTCTATTTCACCAATATTCTCAGTTTAAAAAACGTAAATTTTTCATGTTTATCGCAACATCTGATTTTTCTCTCTCGAAATCGTATTACCTTTACTTCAAGTTTCAGTAAGTTTAGGTTAGGTTGGGTTGGTTTAGGCCACATAAACTTATAAAAGCATTTAACCACAAATAAGCAAATTAGGAAAAGAAACTGCAACGTAGTGGCCGAGGAAAAATGGTGGGATATTTTGGTCAGGGAGTAATAGAGCATTCAGTTCACTAGGGAAGGACGCAGGTTCAATCCTGGGCGAGGCTACACGTATAACTAACAACTTGCCCTGTTTACCTAACAGTAATAGATTAATTGGAGTTAGTTGACTGTCGTGGGTCTCATCCTGGGGAAGGACTCTAATGTTAGTAAGCCACACTGCTTGACTTACCCTCTAGAGTTAATAAACAAAATGAAATCTGCTTCTAGACACGATGGGTTTTTAGTGTTGGGTGGGGAGGGGGGGTAGTAATATAAGACGGGGCCACTTCACTCTCCCATTCCTTGCTACTGCAAGAGGTTGGTTATATATTGTCTTCAAGAATGCAATCATTGCTAACATTGGCCTGTCATGAGTGCGAAAAGGAAGCCTGATAAATCTTTGGCATTCGAGCAGGATTTTTTTTTTTTGTCATACACATGTAGGGTGACAAGTAAATCTTATGAACTTATTCGTACACTCAGTATACACGACTTTCTTATGTATTTCATATTTTTTATTTATGTAGTGTTTTATTTCCAGTGTGAGGCCTGGTCTGAGGCTTGGTTGCGGGGGCGATGATCTCCGGAATTATTAACAGACAACAGATATAACTGTCGGAGTATTTGTTCTACGTCTACTTTTTTTAATTTTTATTGAGAGTGGGGGGGGCAATAATTAATTTTTATTTTTTTTTTAATCAATATAAAACCCTCTTGCAGTATACAAAACATGCTGCAAATTTTTTGTGTAAATCATTTATCCCCTTACATCTTCATTGTCTTTGTGAATACGCAAAAATAATGTTATTTTCAGCTACGGGAAGTGCATCCCTTGTGAATGGAGGAATGTTCTGTGACTTAGTTTCGACTACACTGGTTTTAGTGAAAGCTCTCAACCTAGTGTGAAAGTATCCATGAAATTTCTACACAGCTCTTGCACACTGCATATTGCTTCACTCCGTTATATCTTTTTACATTTGTTTTATCTTTTTTGATATTAACGTTTCATCAAAAAATTTCTTGAGTATATTCGATGAAATTTTTGTTAATGGTTCCGGGAAACTTTGCTTCCCCCCTCTTCCGTCTTCAACGCGGGTTTAAGGTTCAGGGGGGGTTTTAGAACGTAATTTTTAATATAATAATAATCTGCCAGGCCTTGGAGTAGATCTTAACTGAAGAATGAAGAATAAAAGTCATATACCGTGGCTGGAACAATTCCCAGGTAACCCACGCATTCGAGAGTAAATTCGTGACGACGTTTCGATGTTTCCTGGACCATGATCAAGTCACGACTGAGGGAGAAATGACCCCTTACACGTCTTAAGTGAAAACAGGGATTACAAAAAACTTGTCAATGATCAGTCAACTCTAACACTGATGGTATATCCTCAGCCAGCTGGTGATATGATTATTTTCAATATAAATATTGCTAGTGTCACGTATGTTATTGTTTGCATCTTGGCCACTGATTGTTGTCTGAATGTAGACATGACTTAGTCAGTGAGATTCATTGTGACTAATCCTGTAAGTACGTGGTAACAAAGGACGAAAGTCCTCACCTTTGAATCAAATCTGATTTACGCCCAAGCCTAGACGCTGTGAGGAAGATGAATGTGACACTAATGCATTTACTTTGGGCACCTTTATTTTAAATGTTTCGATCTTTGGGCCTTCACTTCAAATACATGTATCTGAAGTGATCAAGGTCCAAGGACTGAAACGTCTACTAGCGCTTCCCTTTGATTATAATAGTAATGCATGTCACTGGTGAAAATATACCGATAAGAATGTTAATAAAAGAGTATGAGGTCTGTGGCATTTGAGAATATGTTTAGTCTACCAGGGTGGACATAATGGCTTCTCAATAGATACCATAAACCTCATATTGAATCTTATTCACATATATTCCATGTGTTTGTTGCAGTTTGTCTTTGCTTTAACTCTCATTTCCATTTGTCATCATTCCTGTCATGAGTCGTGTGGTAGCGCTTGTTACAGTATATTACATACGGATACACATTCTCAGATTTATAAATCATTTCACACTAGACAAGACAGACGTGATCTGATATACACTTGGTTCTTACTTGGATCATGAAGAATGTGCAACATCTGGGTAACTTTGTAGACGTTTTGCCATCCAGTGGCTTTATCAATACAAATTCAAGGACAGAATGGGATGATTGTAGTTGATAATGAGCACCGTAGTCCCGGAGGATCTATAAATAAAGCTACCCAGATGTTGCACATGTGTCTGGTTCTTCATCATGTCGGTAATGTATACCATTCATACAACTTGGATCATACCTGAGGGTGTGTATATACTCAGCCACTATCCACCACCAATTTTTCTCAATCCTCTACTATATTCTCCTCCCACATTCCCCTCCGTTAGGAGTTTCATGAGCTTGTTAAGGCTGGTGAGCGATACCTTGTAATAAATGTCATACTAGTTGAACATGGGTTTATTTACCTAATATGTTTACCATTAATACAACAAGATTCATGTTGATGGCGGCCTCTACTGTTAGTCGTGAGTACAGTGCTACTAGTCCATCAAAGGGGTGTTTTGATGTTGATAAGGGCTCTTGATCAAATGAATTATAGCTACCCTCCCATTCCTCGTATCAAACCTTATTACCTCTCGTTTCCCAGACGCTATATGACCCTTGGGTAAGGCTTCCCTGAATATAATAATGCTTTCCACATTATTGTAGTGGACGATGTGGTTTTTGTCTCTTGACATTATGACATGTGAAGGGTAGTGGTGTGAAGGTATGTTATGGTCACTTTCCACTCAGTACTGTTGTGTGCACTCTTCACTTTCCACTCAGTACTGTTGTGTGTGTTCCTCACTTTTCACTCAGTACTGATGTGTGTACTCTTCACTTTGGCAGTATTTTTAACAGTGCCACTTGTACGATAACATGAGTGCATATGGATGGTTTAACTAGGCCAGCTCCCGCTTCTCCGTTTCCCCATTCCTTTTCCTTGTTCTCCCTCCCTCCCCCACCCTTCCATCTGCTTTTCCTGTGCTGGCAACTTGGAATCGACAAAGGTTAGTAACTGGTGAGAGGAGGGCGCGAGGAGAGGACATTGAAGACGGTGTGGGGTCGGGACTGTTTTTTCTTATTTAGTAAAGCAATGTGCTGCTATTCTATTGTATATGAGAGTTACACAGTGGGAACAAAAGCTAACCATGTTTTCCAGTCATATCCCATCATACTGGATGGGTTACATAATGTTAAAAATCTGTCAACCTGAGCTGTGAGATTTCAGTCAAATATTGATTCCACTCAAGGCAGAAATAATGAACACTAGCGATTCTTTTTTTATGAGACGGAAAACGTTGTATCATCTCGTATAATAGGATATTTATTTACGGTGTGGATGGGTAAACCATTGGAAAGCTTCAGTCAAATGACCGAAAGGTCCACTAATTGGGTCATTATATGACTACCGTCAGGGAAAATTTTAATGACTCTTGACAAACAGAATCTTGTACCACTTTATTACCGTCTTAAGTAGATAGAATAAAGATAAATACGCAGTATGGAAACTGCCTTTATTGTCTTTATTACGATTTGTTAGTAAGTAAATTTATTTAGGTACAGGTACACATAAATATAGTTACGCAAATTATCATAGTAACATTTGTGTAAATTACCCACCAGGATATCCCCAAAAAGTCTGACAAAGTGACTTCCACATCCCTGACTTGCGTCTTGGGTGGGTCTGGAGCAAGCTACGATGTTAACAACGTTCTCACCCATTGTAAGTATATGTATTCAAGGAGCCGGGAAAAGCGACTGGGGAGGGGTAGAGCGCCTTGGGTCTAAGGAAGGAAAGTAAAAACCTTCGTAATTGATTCCTCCGCTAAATGGATGGAAAAAAAAAAACACGCATGCAAACACTTGGACATAGAAAACGTTTCGGTCCTGGGACCTTGATCACTTCAGATCAAGTGACCGAAGTTCTAGGACCGAAACGTTTGCTAATATATATATCCTAGTAAATATACCATGGGCGGGGATAGAACCCAATCGTGTCATTAGGATTTCGTGTCAATATATCGTAGTGTTTGCCTACGTGTGAAGGACACGATCCTAAACATTGCAGCTATTCTCTCCTTCCTTGAATCAAGCTTAATTACCTCCTATTACCCAGGCATTGACATACCTCTACGGTTTTAGCGCTTTCCTATGATAATAACAACGCAGTGTTTATGCACTTGGGCGAGAGCTTGAGTTTCTAAACTGTAGCCATTAAGAAATGTAAGGGGCTGCCAAAGGACTAAATGCTAAGATTTTTAACAGCTGTATAGACTGACTTTACAAAAAAAAGAGGTAGCAGAGGAGTCTCCAAAAGCTATTAGACCCAGAGAAAGTCGTATACTCACCGAGTTTACTGTGTGTATACACTAAAGAGTTTACTCTATTCAGTGTCTTAGTGATTAAAACAGTCCTGACTGGCGATTTTCAGGTAAAAATGTAGTGTTCATGATCCGCATACAGTCGGTAGGAGGATAATTTAAACCTACCATCAACTAGAAAGCGCTAGGCTCAGATATATAAATTATTTAGTGGTGAGCGGTTCACCACAGCCGACGATGGTGCTGGTCTCATCTGCTGAGTCACGCTGGCGAGATTTCAGAGAACTTCTTACACTGTCAGCTCACGTAATGCACACACTTCAAGAAACTCTTTCACGGCGGTGTTCACTGTGTAAGAGCACACCAAGTGTATATCAAATGAACAACTGGTAAAGTGGGAATGTACATAGTAATTATCAACAAGGCCGAATTTAAAGAAGAATCAAGTGAGCTTCAGAGTCTCGTTCAACAACCTGATTGATCAGCCATGACTAATGGACGGGATTTTTGCTTCATTAAATATAACAATAATAATAATAAATGGTAATAAAAGTTTTCTTCAGTAGAAATGAAACCCCTTTAATGGGGATACCCATGCTGGTGAAGGACTCTTGATCCAGGGAATTGGCAGTACTCTTTTTCAGATTAAACCTTTTCTTCCCCAAGCGTTGTATGATCCTTGTGGGTCTGCTCTTCCATTATAGTATGAAAATACAACTGCAGAGTACTTTACTGAAACGAAATGTGTATAAATCTCTCAAGTGATCATATGTACCTACTAACTGATAGACGAACAAGAGCAATATTTGTAAGGAAATATGGCCAGCGACTGTACTGGTACCAGAATTGAACTTTGATCCCTCACTTGTGACCCGAAAGGGCTACTACTTGAGCCACGGTCCGTGGACACTACTTGAAGAGTGGATGTATAAGAAACCTTTCACAGAACACGTCAAGGAAGTGGTGATACTTTCCAAAGCGCTTTATATTAATATTATGTTCACAAGGAAGCGCTAAACGTTTAAGGGTCATAGAGTGCCTAGGAATTGGAGGCAGTCAGGCTTAACTTTCTATATTGTGGCCCTCAACCCATAGCACTTTTATGAATATAATAATATTGATGACATTCATGGTTGATAAAATTGCATGCTTAAATATGGGTTAAGCATGTTTAATATATACATTAATTTCAAAGCAAATGTACTAGCAGCGCATTAAGTGAAAATGACCTCACCGCGACTTAATCGCGAGTTTCCTGCAAGTGGAGGCGTGGAAGACTATGAATTAACATGTACCGTTGAATTTACCTCATCGTCTCATATCTACGTTATTTACCATCCCCGTGTCTAAGCCACAACACTGGGCTCACACACACCCAGGGAATTCCTACTAGGTTAACATGACCACCAAGTGTAGTAAAACTTGCTTATTATGTCTCCATTATCTTAGGATTGAACCGAGTGAAACTCTGCTTTGCAAATGTTATGTTTACCTAGATTCATTACAATTACCTTTCAACACCAAGGTACAGTGGGGGGGGGGGGTAATGTATATGCATTACTCATTTACCAGTCACTTACAACATAGTTGGATTATATTTACAAAGTTTACCACAGTAATACAGTGTACAAATTAATGTTAATGTATAAGCTGTACACACTTAAAAATTAACACTTGTTAAATATTTTGGCTGTATTGGTGAAGCCTCGCACGCTTCACGGCACCTTATATCCAACATGGTAATGTTACCAAACACTATATACAGTTTCATCCTTCTAGGGAATATCTTGATACTGGCGAAAGGATCTTGATCCAAGGAATGGGAACTACTCTCCTCATTACTGACTCAAGCCAGATTATTTTCCATTGCTCAGGTGCTGTGTGACCCTTACTAGCTGAGTGTTTCCCTATTACTAAAAGAGGCTGATAAAAATTAAGAGGCTGGGGATAAGCTCTGGGTACATTACAAACCTGAAAAGCTTTCGTTGAAAGGCCTTTTTTCTTTTTGTCTCTAGGGAAAATCTTTTGATGAGGAAGTGGAAGCGAACTACTACTGGATCAAGCCTAAATTTCCTTCCCACATCTTTCCTTTAAAACATTACGTTACTGTATGTTGTATAGATTTATACAATAGGACTCAGTGCTTTCTGCTTTTCTATCATTAATTCATATACCTCGATGATACACGATAGTCTTTAATTCAGATATAAGAAGGTATTTGTCAGTAAATGGCCTCAGTGTAGCCTTTCAAAGTTCTCTGCTCTGTCTTGCCTACTCCCATGTAGCGATTATAACGTGGAGCGGATTGCAACTTATCATTTTTGAAATAAGATTAGTTGAGGTTTGAATAATTTTAATGACATTGTGAGGATGATTTATGAAAGTAAATAAGTCATAATTGTAGCAAGTTGTTAGTAGCAAATTGATGTCAACATTTTGTCCAGAGCGTTGATTAACCTATGGCAACTAGATACTTTTTATCAAGTAAATCAGTCGTGGTGTACTGCCGAAGTACTAAGGACACTCAACATCTCATGGGATATCCAAATATTGAGATGAAATGGTAAATTATCAGATATTTTATTTCTTGTGAACTCGTAGCTCAGTGGTAGCGCGTTCGACTCTATTGAATAACCGGAGTTCAATCATGGCGGGTATAGACGTATGGGCTAATTTCCATAGACTTATTGCCCCTGTTCATTTAATAGTAAATAAGTACATGTATTTGGGTGGCATCTTTGAGGGGTAATATGGTCGTTAGTTTGAGCTGCTCAGTGACCCTGTAACTTCAACAGTGTTAAAAAACTGTGCTGCAGGTGGGTAAGTTGGCCGTGTAGGCACGAGAGGCATATTTATATTGGTGATGCTTACACTAGGTGGGTGTAACCTTGGCGGGAACAGTTACCAGTGTCAATGGACGCCCTTGCCTTTATTAGGCATGTCCAAATAAAAAGATGGTACTTACATATTCCCCAAATATAAGCCTTTTCTGGCTGTTTTGTTGCATTAATGTGTGTACTAGCACCTCTGCCTTATTCTTTATTAATTCATTAATAATTACAGCCTTTAGCTGTAATAAAACTCTATTGCAAGTAATGTAACACTGTTGATTACACGTAATGTAATTCACCTGTTTCTAATAACGTAATTCACTTGTTTGTGGTAATGAAGACTATTCGAAACTATTTACCATGTACAATAATATCAAAATATGTTTAATTGCAAAAATGTGAATTAAAAATATATATATATATATTATATATATATATATATATATATATATATATATATATATATATATATATATATATATATATATATTTTATAATTCTACTTTGCTGCTCTGTCGGTATAGAGTTATCCACTGAATCAACCTGTTTTCATATTTGTAGGTTACTCGTATAAATTGGAATTATAATTATTCAGCACACTAAGTGTGTCTCCAGACATATGTAACTTAGGGTCATATAACATCGTAATAAAACCGTTAACTTTCTACGTAACGTTATGTTATGCTGTCTCCCCAAACTTTATTTTGGTTGCTTAGGTTTTTTGTAATGTATGACAAGCACTTTGAGAAGTACGGCCAATGACAATAGTTTGAAAATCACATTTCGGCTTTGATGAAAGCGCGAACACATCATGAGGCTGAAGGACTGATTACCCTAAACTCCATCTTCACATCGTCCACCGTTTTTCGTTCTGTTGGACTGATAAAGCTACTGGTTGGCGAAGTGTTTTCTCCATGAAGATGCGTAAGTGTTGCACAAATATCTAATTTACCTAAATATCGGTTTTCGAAATCATTTATATAGCTAAGCTTTGATGGTGCTGAAGGGCTCTTGATCCCAGGAATTAAAGCTGCCCTCTCTTTGATCAAACCTGATTACTTCTCCAGGCGTTTCCTAAAATATAATCTGCATATGCTAATTTTTCCCTCTAGTGGATATTGTTTTTTAATCACCATGAAAGAACACAATCTGAAATGAATACAATCATATTGTATGTTAAGTAAATATGAGAAGTAGAGAGTGAGTGGCAGAATGAGAGTGGTAGAGTGAGAGTGGTAGAGTGAGAGTGTTAGAATGAGAGTGGTAGAGTGAGAGTGTAGAGTGAGAGTGGTTAATGAAGTGAGATGTGAGAGTTAGAATGAGAGTGGTAGAGTGAGAGTGGTAGAGTGAGAGTGTTAGAATGAGAGTGGTAGAGTGAGAGTGTTAGAATGAGAGTGGTAGAGTGAGAGTGGTAGAGTGAGAGTGTTAGAGTGAGAGTGTTAGAATGAGAGTGGTAGATGAGTGTAAATGAGAGTGTAAATGAGAGTGGGAGTGGAGTGTAGAGTGAGAGTGTATGAAGTGAGAGTGGTAGTGAGAATGTAGAGTAGAGTGTTAGAATGAGAGTGGTAGTGTGGAAAATTGCATTTATCTGAATGTATCATTATATACATAACAGTAAATGAACATAGATAATTATTATTTATTAGTTAGACAAGTAGGAATTTGGGACACCTAGGTCGCAAAAAATGTCCCCCTTCGATACCTACCACTGTCATATCCACAAGTTGCTTTGGACCTATTAATTAAATGAAATATACATCACCAGGAATGCTGGTAAATATATAAATTTGTGGACTGTATATTAAAATTAAAAAAGGATTATAGTATATACACACATTTATATAACAGAAAGAGAATATCTTAATCATAACACTCACCAATTTGACTGGAGATTAATGTGTCATGTACAGGACCCCCTCTTTTGCCTACATTTATGAAAATTTTACTGGCCAGAAATTAAACATAAATTAGACAGCTTATCTGAGGTTCCTGGAGTTGTCCTGTCCTGTCGCCTGATATCTCAAGTTATGCAGGAATGCACATCCAACAATTTCGCCTCCTATTTGAGAGGTGTCAGCCCAATTTAACCTCGAGAGCACGAAAATTCCTTCCCATTACACTAACGTTGTATCCAATTCAAAAACCAAAATGGCGACTCTGCTCTTTTTAAAAATACACTTTTATTAAATACAATATAGGGCATCTATTTACCTATAAATTACCGTATTTCCGGAAAATATACAGTATTTTCCACAGGTAGAGTGAGAGTGGTAGAGTGAGAGTGTTAGAATGAGAGTGTTAGAATGAGAGTGTTAGAATGAGAGTGGTCGAGTGAGAGTGGTAGAGTGAGAGTGGTGTAGAGTGAGAGTGTTAGAAGTGGAGTGTAGAGTGAGAGTGGTAGAGTGAGAGGGGAGAGTGAGGAGTGTTAGAATGAGAGTGTAGAGTGAGAGTGGTAGTGAGGTGGAGATGTTAGAAGAGTGGTAGAGTGAGAGGGGGTAGAGTGAGATGTTGAATGAGTGAGAGAGTGGTAGGTAGATGAGAGTGGTGATGGGAGAGGTGGAAGTGAGAGTGGTGAGTGAGAGTTAGAATGAGTGGTGGTAGAGTGAAGTGTTAGAATGAGAGTGGTAGAATGAGAGTGGTAGAGTGAGAGTGTAGATGAGATGTGAAGTGAGAGTGTTGAATGAGAGTGGTAGAAGGTAGAGTGGTAGAGTGAGATGTTAGAAGAGAGTGGTAGAAGTGAGAGTGTGAATGGAGAGGGTTTAAGAGTGGTAGAGGAGATGTTTGAATGAGTGGTAGATAGAGTGTAGAGTGAGAGTGTTAGAATAGAGTGTAGAATGAGTGGTAGAGTAGAGTGATTTGAATGAGTGGTAGAGTGAGAGTTTAGAGGTGAGTGTAGAAGAGAGTGGTAGAGTGAGAGGTTGTAGAGTGGGTAGAGTGAGAGTGTGAAGGAGAGTAGAGTAGAGGTTAGAAAGTGATGTTAGAGTGAGAGTGTTAGAATGAGAGTGTAGAGTGAGAAGTGTTAGAATGAGTGGTAGAGTGAGAGTGGTAGAGTGAGAGTGGTAGAGTGAGAATGTTAGAATGAGTGGGTTAGAGTGAGAGTGTTAGAGGAGTGGTAGTAAGTGAGATGATGTTAGAATGAGAGTGGTAGAGTGAGAGTGTAGAGAAGTGTAGTGAGTGTGGTAGAGTGAGAGTGTTAGAATGAGAGTGGTAGAGTGAGAGTGTTAGATGAAGTGTTAGAAAAGTGGTAAGTGAGAGTGTGAGTGAGAGTGTTAGAGTGAGAAGTGTAAGTTAGAATGAGAGTGTAGAGGGAGAGTGTTAGAATGAGAGTGGTAGAGTGAGAGTGGTAGAGAGTGTAGAATGTAGAGATGGTAGAGTGAGATGTTAATGAGAATGTTAGTAGAGTGGTAAGTGAGTTGTAGGTAGAATGTTAAATGAGAGTGTTAGTGAGAGTGTTAGAATGAGAGTGTTAAGTGAGAGTGGAGAGTGAGATGTTAGAGGAGTGCGTAGAGAGTGTTAGATGAGAGTGGTAGGTGAGAATGTTAGAATGAGAGTGGTAGTGAGAGGTTAGATGAGGAGTGGTAGAGTGAGAGTGTGTAGAAGTGAGAGTGTTAGAAGTGGAGTGGTAGGTGATGTTAGAATGAGATGGAAGTGAGAGTGGTAGAGTGAGAATGTTAGAAGTGTGTAAGTGGAGTGTAGATGAGAGTGTTAGAATGAGGGTAGTGAGAGTGTTAGAATGAGAGTGTTAGAATGAGAGTGGTAGAGTAACTGTTAAGTCTCATAGTGTAAGTTCAGAAGTTTCCACAAAAATAGAGCTGTTGAATGAAGAGTGAGGTTAATCTCAACCCCATGAGATATTAGAGTGAATAGTTTATGTTACATTTAATGTGATGATTTATAGTGTGTGGTTTAGTTATATTATTAAATGATTAGTGGTTATTATGAGTGTATTATATGAGAGTGTAGTTTGACGTGACGTCATCAATGGAAGTTGTATACTGTAAATGCATTTATATGTTGACAGATAAAGAGGATACTAAGAGATGACGTTAGGATACCTGAGGGATAGATGAAGGGTGTTTAATGGATGTAGAAGAGTGGAGAAGTCCTGATAGAGTCGAGAAGGTACAAGAGTTCTTCCAAGTGTTGAGTATCAGCAATACGAGTAAACTAATTTTGAGAGTTTAGAAAGAGCTTGACGTCTAGAAGGATAATTTGGAGGGTCAGCAGGGCAATGTCCAGAAATTCTAGTTGAATAAGTTCTGATCAAGTGTTACTGTGCTTGCAGAAGTTAAATGACAGTGGTAGTCCTGGTTGTTCGGGTATAGAAATTTGAGAGCGTCAGCACTGAATCGTTGGTAAGCTTCTGAGAGGGCAGAAGAAATGTAGAGTGGAATGTTAAGAAATTGATAGGGAGTGCGTAAAACTTTGAGAAATCGTGGATTACATAGAGAGTTGTGATAGATGTTAAATGACGAGGTATGAGGTGGATGATTGACAATTTTAGAGTGGATTATGATCCGATTGTTATAAAGTTGATGAGACCCAAGTGGGAAAACCTCTGACTGGTTGCAGAGTGGAAACACGAATTAACTTGAGTAAGATGGCTTGGAGATGATAAATCACTTTTAATATGGTAGATTCCTAATGGCAATCGAGCGTCTGAATTGTGGCTGATTATAGCTGAAATATAGTGGTTACTGACTGATGGTAGTGGTGGATGGTGCCGTATGATGCTTTCGAGGGAAGTGTACTGCTCAGTCAAATTAAGTCAAATGTGTAAATACATGATCCTAAGGATGAATGTTAAATATGTTGTAAGAGTGGTATATAGATAAAGAGGAGGGCAATTGAGAAATCGATAATCAGTTAAAGGATTAAAAATAAAATAAAAGGATATAGTAAATGAAGATGAGAGACCCAAAAGATTTACGTATAACTTAAGTCGCTAATACCCCACAAATTCCCGTCACTACAATGAAAGATAATAAGCAATGTTACCAACCCCCATTTACTCAGTATCCACATATCCAAAAATAAATTATTAAATGACGAAATAAATTTAGTACATTATCACAGTTATGTATAGTAATTGTAAATTAAATATAAACCATATATTATATTATTAATATTTAAGTTTAGGAGCACAATCAACTTTGGCATCTGTCAAATATCATTTATATTGTGAATACGTAAAAAGAATGGATACCTAATGGAAACTTAGGATACCAGGATCTTGAATGGAGTCTTAGGATTAAAAGTCACTCTGTGGTGAAATTTGCCTCAATAAAGTCGTGAAGTTACAAGTGTCTTACCCACAGTATTTAGAATTCACATCATTTAACAAGCCATTTTTGGGGTTTTTAACTACACTTCGACCCGTATTTGAGGATAATTCTGAAGGTTCAGCAGCCCCGCAGCCTTGTCCCAGACCAGTCTCCTAGTGAATCAAGGTCTGATCAACCAGGTTGTTACTGCTGGCTTCACGCAGTACAATGCACGAGCTACAGTCCTGTTGTTCGGGCACTTCTTAAGTTCCCTCTTGAAGGCAGCCTTATTGACGAAGGAGGACGTTAAAAACTCGGGGAGCTCTGACACTATCTTGGTGTACTTGTCGTACCGAATAGGTAAAATTGGTCAGTTAGCAAGAACTCATTTAAAATTAAGTCCTTTCTAAAATTTTCTCTTAATACGTTCAAAGATATATTTTTTCATTTATGTTAGTGTAAAAATTAATAATTTTGTACCAAAAGAACCTTAGAAAACTTACCTAACCTTATTATAGCAAGCGCAGTTTGACTTAGCCGAATCCAACTAAATATGTTTTAGATAAGTTTACAGTAATTTAATAATAAACAAACACAATGAAATATATTTTTTCGTTAGGTTCAGAATGGTATTTGCGAAACTGTTGCATACACAAATTTTCGCTTGCCTTTTTCGGCAAAAAGTGTGTTGCTATTTAAGCCAAAATCGCAAGTTTTACCTATTCGCCACGACATACTCATCGCCAGTGTTTTATACTAGTATCAAGGGGGTTTGCCTGATACTAATTAAGGATATTATTCCGAGGAACTGGAGCTACATTCCTTGGCTCAAATCTGCTTCTCATTCCCCAGGTGCTGTATTAAAGCTACTTGTTTAGCAGTTTCCTATGAGAGTAATGTTAATTATTTTTGTCACAAAAGCGATGGAACACTGAGGCAGTTGGTTGTTGTTATAAATTGTTAAGTAGGTATATATTAATAAGTTTTCATATTAATAAAAGAATATTCAGCTTGTGATTATGAATATTTTTGGCAGATAGGCAGCTAGACTAACTTGCTACCTGTCTGGTAGCCCTTACCTGGAGTCTGAAGTTGATTGCTGGGGTCACCCCTGTCCGGCCCCAGACCAGGCCTCCCGGCAGCTGGAGGCTTTTTGGCAGGCTCCCAATATCATAGCCAACAGGTGCCATCTGTTTTACTGCCCTCAACCATCTGGCTCCAGCTCTACCATGATCCGAGAACAGTTGTGTTGCATCATGACGATGTCGGAGGCAGACGTGTGTACATATCGTCAAGACCATCGAATTCTGTTTAAAAATAGTCGTTATAAATATTTTTGAGTGCGAAAATTCTTATGAAAGAGATGTACAACATTGCAGGTTATTAGGCTGTTAGGTATCAGCGTTCTTACGTAATGCAGTCTGGCAGCTTTGTCTTGAGTGTAAAGAGAGAGGTGGTGTGTTGGTAGGCACCGTGTGTGTGTTGGTAGGTAAAGGTGTGTGTGTTGGTAGACACCGGTGGTGTGTGTTGGTATTTATTCGTCGGGAAACAAGTGCTTCTCATCCTGATACAGGTCTTAGTCATGTGGTGACCCCACTTAACTGGAGCATTTGATCATATGACGGAGGCCTTTTCCTGGCTTACCGGTCCAATTACCGTTAACACTTAAAGAACATGGGATCATGCTGTGGGGTTGTAATCAGTGGAGAGGAGAATGGAGGAAGTAAGTTTATTCAGGTATACACAAATACAGTTACATAGCTTATCATACATAGCATAGTAGCATATGTGTAGAGACCCTAGGATAACCCAAAAAAGGTCAGACAAAGTGACTTATTTCCATTGGGGAGGGGAGGTTAGAGAGCTTATGGTTCTGTAAGCTATTCAGTATTTTGTTTTTTACCGTACATACTTAATAGGCATTTTTGTAATGTAGGGTAAGTATATACAAATCACTTGGATTTCAAGTTTCACGTAAATTTTTACGAACAGACAGAAAAAAACATAATTTACTGTTATGCTGATCTGTTACCTAAATGCTTCAAGGAATTTGGTGAGGGTAATCACAAAAATAATATCAGTTCCGTGACTAGAACAATTCATACCTAACAAACAATATGAAGAGAAAATTCAGTGTGTCGGTGTGTCCAGGACCAATGTTGGCAACACAGACTGTAATGTGGGAGGTATTGAGGTATTTTACACCACACAGGATGGGTTATGTACCCATGTAAAATATATCAACCTGAGTTGGGAGACTTCAGCAAGGTGGTGAGGAGAGTAAGAGCGAGGGTTAGGAAGGACGGAAGAACGTTGGTTAGGAGAGAGAGAGAATTATTATTATTATAATCAAGGGGAAGCGCTAAACCCGGAGGATTATACAGCGCCTAGGGGGGGGATGTGGAAGGCAGTCAGGCTTAATTCGGGGAACTGGAGCACGGATCCAATTCCCTAAATCAAGAGCCCCTCACCAACATCAAGGAACCTTCCTTGAGGGGAGAGAGAGAGAGAGAGAGGCATGGCTTGGAGAGGGAAGAGGTTTATAGGGGGACGGCTTTGGTGTGGCTTCCCGCCACTGCTGCTGCCCGCTCTGCACCCTCTAGTTCTCCATTGAACGTTCATCTTGTATGTTCTAGTACTTAGTTAGCAAATACAGTCAGAATGTGTATGGTCACCTACTTGTTGTGACAATAGCGTTCTTTTCCCTTCTTCGCCCAGCGGTTATTCCTCGTTAGCAAGGGTAGGTGTACCGTGTGTTACCAGGACTTGAGTCACGTGCTTAACACAAAGGTAGGTATCCCCCATGTGACTAGGATTCAGCCATATGTTCAACACAGGGTTGGTATCCTCGTGACTAGGACTTAAGTCCTATGTTCACCACTTGTTTTCTGTACTACCAACTTTCTTCCCTCTCCACTCCTTGTCATAATCGATGAATTTGATTAAATCCTCTTGCCCAATCACGAGTATATACACCGTGGTGTAGGTAGTATATGTCTGTTTAATAGGTATTACAAGAAACCCGATGGAAATAGGTCACTGACTTTTGGGGAGGTGGTTATCCAACGTAATTTCTTGTTACTATGTAAGACGTGTGTAATTCATCCAAACATTGTGTAATTGTACCTAAATAAACTTAATCCCAGATAAGTCGTACTGAATAACAGTCACAGGATAAACAGAAGAATGAACCACGGTTCGGGTTACCATCTAATTGGTTAATTTCTTGTTTTATTTGTGTTAAACACAATTTATAGGCTTATTTATGGTTAAATAGCAATTTATAAGATTTTGTGAGATGAGTAGCCAAACCTAAGTTCCACCAACCAAAGAAGGGTTAGAGTAGATTTTCCCGCCGACCCTGCTAGCTTATTGTGCAGCTCCTATCCAACCTGTGGAGGTTGTGGTGCATGTACCACGTATCCATCCTGTGGAGTGTGGTGGAGGTTGCGGGCCCTGTAAGTACCACATATCCATCCTGTGGAGTGTGGTGGAGGTCCATATTAGTACCATATATTCATCATGTGGAGTGTGGTAGAGGTTGTGGTCCACATGAGTGCCACATGTCCATCCTGTGGAGCGTGGTAGAAGTTATGGTCCGTCCGGAAGGTTATCACATGAGGCCGACGGGCAGGACATACCTTCACCCCAGGATGTGCCGCCATTTCCTTCTTAAACAGGACACCACAATACTCCTCACTGGACGAAACTACCTTTCGTTTTTCACAACTGACCTGTAGATTTGAAATTAATCTTAAGGCTACGTTTCTGTCATTCCTGGACTATTATGAAGTCACGACAGTAGTCCAGGAAGACCCCTAAACTTCGTCTCAGGATTTCTCGCCAATTTATGGGTTGTAAATTGTGAATTTTAATCTCTCGGTTATTTTTCTCGTGTATTATATTGCGTTAATTTCTGAACGTTCTCTTTATTTTTTTTTTGTCTTTTTTTAGGTCTACCCTCCTGTGGTAGGTTGGTAGACCTAAGTCTATCAACCTACCACGGGAGGGTAGTACTTCCCTGGGTGGTTGCTGTCTATCAACCTTCTAACCACAGGAGGGTAGTACCTCCCTGGGTGGTTGCTGTCTATCACCCTACTACCACAGGAGGGTAGTACCTCCCTGGGTGGTTGCTGTCTATCAACCTACTACCACAGGAGGGTAGTACCTCCCTGGGTGGTTGCTGTCTACCAACCTACTACCACAGGAGAGTAGTACCTGCCTGGGTGGTTGCTATCTATCAAAATACTACCACAGGAGGGTAGTACCTCCCTGGGTGGTTGCTGTCTACCAACCTACTACCACAGGAGGGTAGTACCTCCCTGGGTGGTTTGTGTCTATCACCCTACTACCAGTGCCGGATCAGCCGGGCTGTGGCTCGTACGTCGGACTGCGTGAGGCCAGCAGTAACAGCCTAGTTGATCAGGCCCTGATCCATCGGGAGGCCTGGTCATGGACCGGGCCGCGGGGGCGTTGATCCCCGGAATAACCTCCAGGTAACCTCCAGGTAACCACAGGAGGGTAGTACCTCCCTGGGTGGTTGCTGTCTATCAACCTACTACCACAGGAGGGTAGCTCCTCCCTGAGTTGTTGCTGTCTACCAACCTACTACCACAGGACTTGGTGGTTGCTGTGTACCAACCTACTACCACAGGACTGGGTGGCTGCTGTCTACCAACCTACTACCACAGGACTGGGTGGTTGCTGTCTACCAACCTACTACCACAGGACTGGGTGGTTGCTGTCTACCAACCTACTACCACAGGACTGGGTGGTTGCTGTCTACCAACCTACTACCACAGGACTGGGTGGCTGCTGTCTACCAACAACTACTACCACAGGACTGGGTGGTTGCTGTCTACCAACATACTACCACAGGACCTGGGTGGTGCTGTCCACCAACCTACTACCACAGGACTGGGTGGTTGCTGTCTACCAACCTACTACCACAGGACTGGGTGGTTGCTGTCTACCATCCTACTACCACAGGACTGGGTGGCTGCTGTCCACCAACCTACTACCACAGGACTGGGTGGTTGCTGTCTACCAACCTACTACCACAGGACTGGGTGGTTGCTGTCTACCAACCTACTACCACAGGACTGGGTGGCTGCTGTCTACCAACCTACTACCACAGGACTGGGTGGTTGCTGTCTACCAACCTACTAACACACAGGACTGGGTGGCTGCTGTCTACCAACCTACTACCACAGGACTGGGTGGTTGCTGTCTACCAACATACTACCACAGGACTGGGTGGCTGCTGTCCACCAACCTACAACCACAGGACTGGGTGGTTGCTGTCTACCAACCTACTACCACAGAACTGGGTGGTTGCTGTCTACCAACCTACTACCACAGGACTGGGTGGCTGCTGTCTACCAAACTACTACCACAGGACTGGGTGGTTGCTGTCTACCAACCTACTACCACAGGACTGGGTGGCTGCTGTACCAACCTACTACCACAGGACTGGGTGGCTGCTGTCTACCAACCTACTACCACAGGACTGGGTGGTTGCTGTCTACCAACCTACTACCACAGGACTGGGTGGCTGCTGTCCACCAAACCTACTACCACAGGATGGGTGGTTGCTTTTCTACCAACCTACTACCACAGGACTGGGTGGTTGCTGTCTACCAACCTACTACCACAGGACTGGGTGGCTGCTGTCTACCAGCCTACTACCACAGGACTGGGTGGTTGCTGTCTACCAACCTACTACCACAGGACTGGGTGGCTGCTGTCTACCAACCTACTACCACAGGACTGAGTGGTTGCTGTCTATCAACCTACTACCACAGGACTGGGTGGTTGCTGTCTACCAACCTACTACCACAGGACTGGGTGGCTGCTGTCCACCAACCTATTACCACAGGACTGGGTGGTTTCTGTCTACCAACCTACTACCACAGGACTGGGTGGTTGCTGTGTACCAACCTACTACCACAGGACTGGGTGGCTGCTGTCTACCAACCTACTACCACAGGACTGGGTGGTTGCTGTCTACCAACCTACTACCACAGGACTGGGTGGTTGCTGTCTACCAACCTACTACCACAGGACAGGGTGGTTGCTGTCTACCAACCTACTACCACAGGACTGGGTGGCTGCTGTCTACCAACCTACTACCACAGGACTGAGTGGTTGCTGTCTACCAACCTACTACCACAGGACTGGGTGGTTGCTGTCTACCAACCTACTACCACAGGACTGGGTGGCTGCTGTCTACCAACCTACTACCACAGGACTGGGTGGTTGCTCTCTACCAACCTACTACCACAGGACTGGGTGGCTGCTGTCTACCAACCTACTACCACAGGACTGGGTGGTTGCTGTCTACCAACCTACTACCACAGGACTAGGTGGCTGCTGTCTACCAACCTACTACCACAGGACTGAGTGGTTGCTGTGTACCAACCTACTACCACAGGACTGGGTGGTTGCTGTCTACCAACCTACTACCACAGGACTGGGTGGTTGCTGTCTACCCAAACCCACTACCACAGGACTGGGTGGCTGCTGTCTACCAACCTACTACCACAGGACTGAGTGGTTGCTGTCTACCAACCTACTACCACAGGACTGGGTGGCTGCTGTCTACCAACCTACTACCACAGGACTGGGTGGTTGCTGTCTACCAACCTACTACCACAGGACTGGGTGGCTGCTGTCTACCAACCTACTACCACAGAACTGGGTGGTTGCTGTCTACCAACCTACTACCACAGGACGGTGGCTGCTGTCTACTAACCTACTACCACAGGACTGGGTGGTTGCTGTCTACCAACCTATTACCACAGGACTGGGTGGTTGCTGTCTACCAACCTACTACCACAGGACTGAGTGGTTGCTGTCTACCAACCTACTACCACAGGACTGGTTGGTTGCTGTCTACCAACCTACTACCACAGGACTGGGTGGCTGCTGTCTACCAACCTACTACCACAGGACTGGGTGGCTGCTGTCTACCAACCTACCACCACAGGGCTGGGTGGTTGCTGTCTACCAACCTACTGCCACAGGACTGGGTGGTTGCTGTCTACCAACCTACTACCACAGGACTGGGTGGTTGCTGTCTACCAACCTACTACCACAGGACTGAGTGGTTGCTGTCTACCAACCTACTACCACAGGACTGGGTGGCTGCTGTCTACCAACCTACCACCACAGGGCTGGGTGGTTGCTGTCTACCAACCTACTGCCACAGGACTGGGTGGTTGCTGTCTACCAACCTACTACCACAGGGCTGGGTGGTTGCTGTCTACCAACCTACTGCCACAGGACTGGGTGGTTGCTGTCTACCAACCTACTACCACAGGACTGAGTGGTTGCTGTCTACCAACCTACTACCACAGGGCTGGGTGGTTGCTGTCTACCAGCATACTACCACAGGACTGGGTGGTTGCTGTCTACCAACCTACTACCACAGGGCTGGGTGGTTGCTGTCTACCAACCTACTACCACAGAACTGGGTGGCTGCTGTCTACCAACCTACTGCCACAGGACTGGGTGGTTGCTGTCTACCAACCTACTACCACAGGGCTGGGTGGTTGCTGTCTACCAACCTACTACCACAGGACTGGGTGGTTGCTGTCTACCAACCTACTACCACAGGACTGGGTGGTTGCTGTCTACCAACCTACTACCACAGGGCTGGGTGGTTGCTGTCTACCAACCTACTACCACAGGACTGGGTGGTTGCTGTCTACCAACCTACTACCACAGGACTGGGTGGTTGCTGTCTACCAACCTACTACCACAGGACTGGGTGGTGCTGTCTACCAACCTACTACCCACAGGACTGGGTGGGTTGCTGTCTACCAACCTACTACCACAGGACTGGGTGGTTGCTGTCTACCAACCTACTACCACAGGACTGGGTGGTTGCTGTCTACCAACCAACTACCACAGGACTGGGTGGTTGCTGTCTACCAACCTACTACCACAGGACTGAGTGGTTGCTGTCTACCAACCTACTACCACAGGACTGGGTGGTTGCTGTCTACCAACCTACTACCACAGGACTGGGTGGTTGCTGTCTACCAACCTACTACCACAGGACTGGGTGGTTGCTGTCTACCAACCTACTACCACAGGACTGGGTGGTTGCTGTCTACCAACCAACTACCACAGGACTGGGTGGTTGCTGTCTACCAACCAACTACCACAGGACTGGGTGGTTGCTGTCTACCAACCTACTACCACAGGACTGGGTGGCTGCTGTCTACCAACCTACTACCACAGGACTGGGTGGTTGCTGTCTACCAACCTACTGCCACAGGACTGAGTGGTTGCTGTCTACCAACCTACTCTACCAAAACAGGACTGGGTGGTTGCTGTCTACCAACCTACTACCACAGGACTGGGTGGTTGCTGTCTACCAACCTACTACCACAGGACTGGGTGGTTGCTGTCTACCAACCTACTACCACAGGACTGGGTGGTTGCTGTCTACCAACCAACTACTTGGGTAAAATTAAGATATATAGTTAAAAACATTAATTTAGGGTAATAGTGCCTAAGCGTCTAGATTTTAATAGTTTTTTTCACATTTCATTTGAAAATTTAGTGAAACTAAGGTTTAATACATAGCCGCTGGGGAGTGACACCACCCATATCAGAAATTGGTTTGGGTCAGGTATTTCAAGGTATGTTTATTTTGGGTCAGGTATTTCAAGGTATGTTTATTTTGGGTCAGGTAATCAACGGTAAAAGTTTATTTGGGTAGGTATTTCAAGGTATGTTTATTTTGGGTCAGGTATTTCAAGGTATGTTTATGTTGGTCAGGTATTTCAAGGTATGTTTATTTTGGGTCAGGTATTTCAAGGTATGTTTATTTTGGGTCAGGTATTTCAAGGTATGTTTATTTTGGATCAGGTATTTCAAGGTATGTTTATTTTGGGTCAGGTATTTCAAGGTATGTTTATTTTGGGTCAGGTATTTCAAGGTATGTTTATTTTGGGTCAGGTATTTCAAGGTATGTTTATTTTGGATCAGGTATTTCAAGGTATGTTTATTTTGGGTCAGGTATTTCAAGGTATGTTTATTTTGGGTCAGGTTATTTCAAGGTATGTTTATTTTGGGTCAGGTATTTCAAGGTATGTTTATTTTGGGTCAGATATTTCAAGGTATGTTTATTTTGGGTCAGGTATTTCAAGTTATGTTTATTTAAGTTCAGTTACACAAATTATACATAGTGACATATGTGTTAACTACCTAGGATAACCCAAAAAAGTTAGACAAAATCTTATTTTCAAAAAGGTACAAAGATTTTTCATATGTTATTAACTTATTTTAAAGTTAACTTATTTTTAAGTTTACTTATTTTAAGTTAACTTATTTATAAGTTAAGTTGTTAATTACAAACATAACATTAGCCATCTGTTGACTGACTACTCAGAGATGTGTATCCTGACTCAGCGAACAATACTTGCATCACTACGACTGTCAACATACGGCAGTGAAGGGACTTGAGCTAGAGTTCGTCACGGCCACGCTAGCTGGAGATTCGTCTGTAAAAACTTGCATTTGTGGTCACAGAGGTGCCTGTGCTAACTTTCCTATGGTGTAGAAATATACCTAGTTGGATGAATCTTATTGTGGCTAGCTGGTCTAGTGGCTAACGCGACGGTCTGGAGTTTTGAGACTCTATGACCGCGGGTTCAATCCCGGCCGGGGGTATGGAATACTTGCATCATCCTACGATACAACAGTTGCTTGTATAATCTATACTTATTAGGCAATACGTATGTGCAAAAAAATATGATTTGCGTCATAGCATAAATAATAACTATTCAATTATTTCGCAAGAATTGTGTACACAACGTAAAGATTGTTGGAAAATACTTGTATCAAGAGTAATGATATCAAAATTTACGCCAATCCAACTCTGATATATCTTATCTGTTAATGATTTCGAGGAACATCGCTCCGGCGGCTGGTTTTACAAAGTGCCTCATAAAAATCATCAAAGAGAAAAGCAAGGTAAAGTATATACTGAATATAAGTTACCTGGAGATTGTTCCGGGGGTCAACGCCCCCGCTGCCCGGTCCTTGACCAGGCATAAGCTCCAAGAAAGCTTCATTGAAGCGAGAACTTTGTGTAGCTTTAAATATAGGTGAGACGAATATTTGAGCGGATGTAGTTGAGAGTGTGCATGGGCCAGTAGGCCTAGTGCAGTGTTTAATTCATGTCATATTCTTAAGTAGTCTAGTATCGCAAGGCACCTTAACTGTTTCTTATCCCCATAACACACAAACACAGCTTCGTATCATCTTTGTAATGAAGCCAAAATAATTTTATGATTCGCTTCAGTAGAAGAAGCTAAAAAATGCAGGCATCCAGTGAGGAATGGAAAATAGCAAAGATGTTCAATGGTGACAAATTCCAACTACTTAGGTATTAAAAAGAATAAAGAACTCAAAGTAAGCACTAGATAGAACACACTGGAGGACCATCTCATAGTACAATAGAAGCATGCAAAAAAGGCTTAGGTATAATAATACGGAATGACTTATCATTTAGAGAACCACATAAAGCAACTGCCATGAAAGTCAGGAAAAATAACACTGTGCATAACGAGAACTTTGAAACAAGAGAAATAACGCCACTTTTAACATTGTACTCTCGTATACTGTCTTATGGTACTGGAGTGAGAGATGTGGGACGACACGTGAGATATAATCTGTGAGAAGCAGGAGCACCCTCGACACAATAAGAAAACTGTCAACATTCGCTGGTCTTGACTGTTCGACATTCTGTCATCAGATATTAGAAATATTACTGAAACAGATGTAAAAGTCTTCAGGATGAAACTGGACCACTACCTCCGTCAAGTGCCAGATCAATCAGGCTGTGATGACAGTGTGAGCCAGCGGGCTACCAGCAGCAACAGCCTGGTTAAACAAGCAATAAACAAGGAAGACTGGCCTCAGGCCGATCTGCGAGAATAGAAAAGTCCTGGACATCAACCACAGATGTGCATCAAATTTTGCAGTTTAAATTAGCTTAAGTATATGAGTAGAAAATGAAGGTTGACGTTAGGAGGATAAGTTGTAAGTAGATAAATTAGACACATGAGAACGTTCAAAACGAGAGATGCCAAGCCAATGATGATCCTTTTCAAATCACTTGTTCTCTCTAGGCTGGAATACTGCTGTACATTAACATCTCCATTCAAAGCAGGTGAAATCGCAGATCTAGAAAGTGTACAGAGATCCTTTACTGCACGTATAAGTTCTGTCAAGCACCATAACTACTGGGAACGCTTGGAAGCACTTGACTTGTACTCGTTGGAACGCAGGAGGGAGAGATATATCATAATCTACACTTGGAAAATCTTGGAAGGAATGGTCCCAAATCTGCACACAGAAATCACTCCCTATGAAAGTAAAAGACTGGGCAGGCGATGCAAAATGCCCCCAATAAAAAGTAGGGGCGCCATTGGTACACTAAGGTAAAACACCATAATTGTCCGGGGCCCAAGACTGTTCAACAGCCTCCCATCAAGCATTAGGGGAATTGCCAATAAACCCCTGGCTGCCTTCAAGAGAGAGCTGGACAGATACCTAAAGTCAGTGCCGGATCAACCGGGCTGTGGCTCGTACGTTGGACTGCGTGCGGCCAGCAGTAACAGCCTAGTTGATAAATTAAACACATGTGCAACTCTTGGGTATCATTATTGAGGAAACATTCTATTCAAGATTGATGGACTGACCACATCGACTCAAGGTTGAGGGACTGATTACCTCATTCTCCTCCTGTTCTTCAAGATTCTCCTTTGTATGGACTGATGAAGCCACTGTGTGGCGAAACGTTTCCTCAATAATGATACCCAAGAGTTGCACATGTGTCTAATTTATCAACATGTCGGTTCTCTGAACCATTCATCAACAGCCTAGTTGATCAGGCCCTGATCCATCGGGAGGCCTGGTCATGGACCGGGCCGCGGGGGCGTTGATCCTCGGAATAACCTCCAGGTAACATGTGCAACACTTGGGTATCTTTAATAAGGAAACGTTTCGTCACACAGTGGCTTCATCAGTCCATACAATGGAGAATGGCTGAGGGACTGATTACCTCATACTTCTCCTCTTCACCATTCTCCATTGTATGGACTGATAAAGCCACTGTGTGGCGAGTTTCCTCATTAAAGATACCCAAGTGTTGCACATGTGTCTAATTTATCAACTTGTCGATTCTCTGAACCATTCATGTACAAGTTGTAAGTATGGTAATAATGTCTGAGGAGTGTTAAGTTTGGAGTCCTGGCTGATGATGTTATATCAGTGGTATGTTGTTGCAGGTGTGTAGAGGTGAGGCTAGCACCAATAGTGAAAGATCTACACACGCAGTTTGTTATTAATCAATCACCTTGATGTTATGTTAACCACATCCACACCTTGACATTCATTCACATAGCAACATATTTTAGTCCTTCACATCTGAGGTAATACTTACCATATTATGGTAAGTGTATGGCTCCGTCACCAGATAAGGGGAAATACCTGGTACTTGAGTAATGTGTGTGTGTGTGTGTGTGTGTGTGTGTGTGTGTGTGTGTGTGTGTGTGTGTGTGTGTGTGTGTGTGTGTGTGTGTGTGTGCGTGTGTTTGTTTCGAGTGCTAAATCCGTAGGGATTATACAGTGCCTGTGGCGTGGGATTCAGTCATGTGTGATCCCAGGGATGGTAGGTATACATTGTCCAGACATAGATAATATATACACTGAGTAGCTCTTATCTATTTTTCATGACTGATTATCTACTTCTAGCCACCCAAAATACCCGGAACTCAGCACATGGAGGCGGCTGCTCTTCGAGTTCCAATACGACTTAGAGAAAAATAGGAAAGTTTTTAAAAACTGACGCTTTAAGTTGAGAACGGAACGAGTCCTGTGTCGGGTTTGTTTGTGGCGTCATTAAAGCTGCAGGAAAGTGCCTTCTACTGTTAGTGACCTTGTGGACCCCATCCTGGCTTCTCAGGTTATTTCTCTTATCTCTTGTCACAGTTGTTTACTTTTCTGCTTTGGAAACACAAATGCATTTTAATGAAATACTTTATTGACAACGTTTCCCCCACGCAGTGGGCTTTTTGTGACTTAAAAAGCCTACTGCGTTGTCATTAAAGGATATTATACTGTATATGTGTGTGTGTCCATCGTGTCGGTATTTTAAATCATTTCTCTTCTGCTTTGCCTCGAGGCTCCCTTGTAATTTTCCTGCTTGGGGGACTTCCCACCTTGTTTCATTCTTTTTTTTTTCATCCATGGGTGAGAACGTTCAAGGGGCAGGAGAATGTGTGAAGGCGGCACTTGTTGATTTATTAACCAGATAAGATGACCTGACACGGTCTGTCATAACACAACCTGTTGAGTGGAGCCGTTGGTCGTGTTGACAGTACACAACCACTGACCTGTTATACTGTACTCACCTATTTGTGGTTGCAGGGATCGAATCATAGCTCCTGGCCCCGCCTCTTTACTGATCTCTACTTGGTGCTCTCTGTCCCTGCTCCAAGGTTTATCAAACCTTGTCTTAAAACTATGTATGGTTCCTGCCTCCACTAAGTAGATGGCGTCTTATCTTTTTTTTTATTTAGCAAAACTGGATACATCAGCAGCATGCTGCCATTTTATTTTATATGATAGTTATCTAATGGGAAGAAAAGTTAGCTGTATCTGCCTTTCATATTCCATCACAATGTGAAATGTGTCAGTTGGAGTTGAGAAACATCAGTAAGGCAATGAGGGTATTATCAAGTATTCCACTGTTGGTTCATCACCTACAAGACCTTCATGAGATGGTGTCTCAGGACATAGGTGATGGTGTGTTAGGACACAGGTGATGGTGTCTCAGGATACACGAGATGGTGTCTCAGGATACACGAGATGGTGTCTCAGGATACATGAAATGGTGTCTCAGGATACACGAGATGGTGTCTCAGGACACACGTGATGGTGTCTCAGGATACATGAAATGGTGTCTCAGGATACACGAGATGGTGTCTCAGGATACACGAGATGGTGCTCAGGATACATGAAATGGTGTCTCAGGATACACGAGATGGTGTCTCAGGACACACGTGATGGTGCCTCAGGACACAGTTGATGGTGTCAGGATACACGAGATGGTGTCTTAGGACACACGTGAAGGTGTGTAGTTGTTGGTTGTAAGACAGCACGTGGCATGCAGAGAGTATGTAACATTTATTCGGCGTATGTACACACTTCCATGTATAGGCTGCCTCTCAACCAGGTGCTAAGGGTTTAACGATTAAGGGAGTCCCATCGTTAAATCAGTACCTTGGTTCAGTCAATCATAATGTGGGTCAGACAATTGCTAAAGTGATGTGGAACCACTCACGGTTAACTCTTGTCAGATTCATTCAGCTGCTGGTTGAACACGGTTGTCTCTTGTCTCTTGCTGTTGTTTTGCCTCTTGATCACCGTGATACTCTTATTTTCCAAACTTGTACATAAGTGTAAATACCTATAATCATACTTGTTGAAGGAAAATATAATTTAAAGACTACTGCTGTGTTTATTTCGCTCCAAGTCCCTTTACGACCCAGGAAAACAGGCCTTTCTTACCTAGGTGCGTAATACAGCATCAACCACTGCCTTATAAAACCTGTCGTGGACTCTTGTGTGGTAATGGTGGTGCGAGTGCACCAACCACATGTTTCCTTCAAGAATAGTTTGTTAAAACGAAGTGCAGAGGATAACGAGTGAAAGGGAAAGTGTTTGTCCGGGGCTACAGTAATTGTAAATGACGGAGGAGTGACGGGGCGCAGGTTGACCCAGGAGGGAAGCAGGTTGACCCAGCTGCTCGCATTTTTTGCTTTCCAATACACTTTCATTTACGTCAGTTTTAATAACAGAGTCTTGATGGTTTTAATTATTGTTTGTGGAGAAATACTTGTTAGGGACAGTGTGTTAAGTGAACAATGTATGTGAAGTGTGTGTGTGTGTGTGTGTGTGTGTGTGTGTGTGTGTGTGTGTGTGTGTGTGTGCGTGTGTGCGTGTGTGTGTGTGTGTGTGTGTGTGTGTGTGTGTGTGTGTGACCTATGACGCACCTCTTGGACATCCACCTTACAACACTGACCTCTCTCTCTCTCTCTCTCTCTCTCTCTCTCTCTCTCTCTCTCTCTCTCTCTCTCTCCTCTCTCATCTCTCTCTCTCTCTCTCTCTTCTCTCTCCTCTCTCTCTCTCTTTTATCTCTGTTAGTCATCTCCACAGTCCTTCACTTCTTTGTGTCCACTGCGCTGCCTGTTTAAAACTTTTGGACTTGCTCGTTTATTTAGAGGTATACTCGCCTATTTTGTGGTTACATGGGTCGAGTCTCGGTGCCTGCCTACCCTCGACTCAACTTTTTTTTTTACCAGATAAGCGTGCATCCATGTAACTGTGTATGTAAGTGCAAGACCTACCAGTTTACCTCTCCCAGGTGATGGATGCCTTTATCCTCTACACCTTTACCACTTCAAGCTAAATTAATGTAACAATAATGGAAGAAATCATTATAAAACGCGTGATTGCAGATATGTGAAAATATTATTAATATTATTATTATTATTATTATTATACTACTAGTTTGTATTTTAGAGTTTGGTCCATCAGTGGCCAGCTGAAGTAGCAGGACACGATGTATAATACCCTGAGAGGTGTATGTCTCTCAGCGTTTATATGCTGACAGTGTAATCCCTATTTTAAGGTTTTAAGTAGGATTTTTGTCTGGTGAAAAGGTTATCGTGTAGCCTTAATGACCTTAGTGTAGTCGGTAGCAAGGTAATATTTATGAAGGGATTCAGGGAAACCGGCAGGCCGGACTTGAGTCCTGGAGATGGTAAGTACAGTGTCTACACTCTGAAGGAGGGATGTTAATGTTGCAGTTTTATAACTGTAGTGTAAGCGCGCCTCTGGCAAGACAGTGATGGAGTGAATGATGATGAAAGTTTCTTTTTTTTCGGGCCACCCTGCCTTGGTGGGAGACGGCCGATGTTAATAATATATATACGTATATATATGTATATATATATATACGTATATATATGTTATATATATATATATATATATATATATATATATATATATATATATATATATATATATATGTATATATATTATATGTATAGATATATATATATATATATATATATATATATATATATTATATATATATATATATATATATATATATATGTATATATATATATATATATATATATATATATATATATATATATATATATATATATATATATATATGTATATACAGTGGTCCCCCGCTTTTCGTAGTTCCCGGCAATCGTAAAATTCGCCAATCATAGAGGCTTTTTGTATAAACATGGATCGCTTTTAAAGGTTGACTCGCAATCGAGTCGTCTGGGGGGAGGGCGTATCCACGGCGTGAGCCAGGGTGGCAGCCGGGTCTGGCATTGTTTACAGTAAAGCGGGGGTTCCCCTCACGTGCTCCACGAAATATTTCATAATTTCATTTATTTAGTGCTTGCAAAAATAAATAAGCTACCATGGGCCCAAAGAAACTCCTAGTGCAAGCTTGGGGGTAAAGAGGTGAGAATACGATTAAATTTAAGAAACCATCTTTGAACAATATGAAAGGGTACAAGGGGGCCGAACGGTCGATGTATAAGAACCCTACACAACTTATTTTCCCATAGTGGCCAAGAAAAAGGGAATAAGGAGGGGTGTTGTGAAGAAAGGGATAACTAGCTAAACAAAATGAGAACCGAGTATGGAAGGGTGAGAATTTATTATTGGTGTGGATAAAGGGAAAACAATTAGCGGGATACTTAGACTTCGTTTAATTTGGAAAGGCAGGAGGTTGCATGAAGATTTGGTAAAGAAATTGCCTGCAAATAGTGGTTAAGTGAGTGAATTTAAACCAGCAAAGGCGTTTGAGGAGATTTAAGATCCGTACTGCTTTACACGGGTGTGGAAAGGGCCAGGGTAGGGCTGCCAGTCGACCACAAGCGCTGAAAAATTAAAAAGTGCATGAATTCCGGGAGTACATAGAGGCTGGGGACGAAACCGGACAGGGTCATGTGACGAAACAAAAGGCATCTTTTGGAAGAAAAGCCAAAAGGGGCCCTTTTCTACAAAAAGAAGGAAAAAAAAAATGCCAAGACAAAAGCCATGAAAGACAACCCTACGCCTAATGTTCTGGTGAAAGCTAGTGGGATTTCAAGTGAGCATTACTGAAACCATTCTGAAAATCCCGAGTGTTCAGAAAAAACAATTTTAATGAAAGTAAAAATTGTGTGTGTTTTTGGAAATCTAATAGTAAGGCAGGGGCCCACGAGGGAATTTTTCGTCGAGGGGTTTTCAATGAAGTTTTGGCCCTAGTGTGAAGGAGTATCTCCGGAAAAGAAATTGGATCTCAAGTGCCCAGCTAGTAATGGACAATGCACCTGCCATCCTCCAAACTTGGATGACCTAATTTTTCGAGGAGTTTGGGTTCATCACAGTAAAGTTCTTGCCCCCAAAATACCACTCCTCTCCTCCAACCCATGGACCAGCAGGTTATTGCAAACTTTAAAAAACCTACACAAAAGCAATGTTTCACAGGTGCTTGACTGTGACCACAGACACCTCACTTACCCTAAGGGAATTTTTGGAGAGAACACTTTTTAGCATCCTCCACTGCTAACCCTTATAGGTATGGCTTGGGAGGGAGTGACTACCAGGACTTTGAACTCTGCCTGGAGAAAATTGTGGCCAGATTGTGTCGACAAGAGGGATTTTGAAGAATTTGGGACTGACCCTAATGAGCCATGTCTGTTTTGTAAAATCAATTGTGGCACTGAGTAGTTCCATGGGTTGGATGTGAGTTTGGAGGATGTGGGAAGAATTGGTGGAAGACCACAATGAAGAGCTCCCACTGAGGAGCTGCAAGAGCTTCAGCAGGAAGAGCAACACATCGCAGCTCAGAATCTTGCTGCAGAGGAGGAGGAAAGAGAGATGGAAGAAGGTGCCTTCTCAGAAATTAAAAAAGATTTTACTATGTGGGGTAAGATGGAAACTTTATTGAGAAACATCACCCTAACAAGGTTGTTGCAAGCCAGGTTTGGGAACATGTGCAGTGACAAAGTCTTGGGCCATTTTAGGGAAGTGTTAAAGAGACGCCAGAAACAGAGCTCTCTCCACAGTTATTTTGTGAGACAGGACTCCCGTGACTCTCAAGGGGGGTCCTATGGCATTAAGAAACAGAGAAGAGAAGAATAAACCCCAGAAAAGCAAATGGTACCTGAGGTGTTGATGAAGGGGATCCCCTTCCAAACTATAAACGGGCCAACTCTCACTCCCCCTCCAGTCTCCTCCATACACTAAGAAATATCTCCAAAAGGTGTTTTAAGCTGTTAATGTTTCATTCACATTTCCTATTGTAAATTTTTAATGTACTACATGTAATATTTCATGTTAAAATTTTTTTTGTTTTAATACTTCTGGGTGTCAGGGAAAGGGATTAATTGTATTTACATTATTTCTTTTTGGGAAAAATTATTCGTAAATCGTAAATTTCGTTTATAGTAACGGCTCCAGGAATGGATTTAAAATTTCGAACAACGGGACCACTGTATATATATATATATATATATATATATATAAAATAAAATATAATATATATTATAATTGTAGGCAGTAGGTTAGTAGACAGCAACCACCCAGAGAGGAAATACCGTCCTGCCAATGATTGTAAAACGAAGCCTGTAATTGTTTTACATGATGTAGGATTGCTGGTTCTTTGTCTGTCTCATAAACATGCAATAATTTCAGGGACGCTTGCTACTTCTACTTTCCTTAGGTCACACTACACATACAGTACAAGCATATATATATACACCCCTCTGGGTTTTCTTCTATTTTCTTTCTAGTTCTTGTTCTTGTTTATTTCCTGTTATCTCCATGGGGAAGTGGAACAGAATTCTTCCTCCGTAAGCCATGCGTGTTGTAAGAGGCAAATAAAATGCCGGGAGCAAGGGGCTAGTAACCCCTTCTCCTGTATATATTACTAAATGTAAAAGGAGAAACTTTCGTTTTTCTTTTGGGCCACCCTGCCTCGGTGGGATGCGGCCGGTGTGTTGAAAGATATATATATATATATATATATATATTATATAATATATATATATAATATATAATATATATATATATATATATGAGAGAGAGGATGATACCAGGCTTCACGTCATATGATATTCCATAAATAAAAGTGAGAGTATCGGAGGCTACTTCATACACTTATATGTCAGTTGCAATATATTATGCAATTTTTTTTGTGGAGGCGTAGCCCAGGGAGTGAGTGATAGATGGCTGCTGCTGGCGCAGAGGCTGCTGCTGGTGCTGGTACTGTTAGTAGTGCTGTTGCTGTTAGTAGTGCTGTTGCTGTTAGTAGTGCTGTTGCTACTAGTTGTGCTGTTGCTGCTAGTAGTGCTGGTAGTTCTGTTGCTGCTAGTGGTAGTGCTGTTGCTACTAGTAGTGCTGTTGCTATTAGTAGTGCTGCTGCTACTAGTAGTGCTATTGCTGCTGGTAGTGCTGTTGCTGTTAGTAGTGCTGCTGCTACTAGTAGTGCTGTTGCTGCTGGTAGTGTTGGTGATTCTGTTGCTGCTAGTGGTAGCGCTGTTGCTGTTTCTATTACTGCTAGTGGTGGTGATGACGTTGTTGCTGCTAGTCCCACAGTTATGCCGTTGCTTTTCTTAGTTAAAAAAAAAAATAGACGAACTGGCCCGCGTTAGAAAAGGAAGAATATAGTTGTGATGATGATGGAATAGCGGATGTTGGTTCTCTTACCTGGTATCCCAGCATCAGGGAAGCTGTGGCAGCTCATTCTCACCCACACCACCAAGGAAACTGATCTGTTATGAGACCATAAAACCTTGAGAGAGGAAGAATGAAGAGGCACACTGACCAGATGAAGAATGAAGAGGCACACTGACCAGATGAAGAATGAAGAGGCACACTGACCAGAGGAAGAATGAAGAGGCACACTGACCAGAAGGGAAAAATGAAGAGGCACACTGACCAGATGAAGAATGAAGAGGCACACTGACCAGAGGAAGAATGAAGAGGCACACTGACCAGAGGAAGAATGAAGAGTCACACTGACCAGATGAAGAATGAAGAGGCACACGGTGTGTGGCTGTAAAAATATCCTAGACCTTACACAAGTGGGTATGGTTGGGTACAAGAGCCTTGTAGAGGTCACTAGACTCGAATTAGAAGAAATAAATTGTGTATTTTGGCTTGTTCGTATGTTCTTTTTTCTGTTTATGTTCTTGTCAATGTTCTTATTTGTGGAACAGGAGCTCTCCTCAACTTCCTTCACAATCCTGATTTTCTACCATTGCCCAGGTACTGTATGAGCTTGACGGGTTAAACTCATCCTCAGGAATATAACTGTGACTACTCTCTCAGTACTTGCTGCGCGTCTGCCCTGCCCCTCCACATTCCTCACCTGCATGCAGCCTCACCCAGCAACGTGAGTTGACCCCTCAGTGTCAGGGTGACTGGCTCCACTCTCTGGGGTCTTCCACTTACCTCCACTCATCCATAAACCAGATTATCATTTGTCTTGTGCTCCTATTTGAAGCTCATCCTACCGTCTTTTTGTTATTGTATCGTATGTATGTTCTTACAAGTGGCTGTTATTGTTATTGAGTTTATATTGTGTGTTTCCTGTGCATATTTTATTGAGTGATCTCATAAGTCAAAGAGGTCTTCAAACTTCAACACTTGCTGCTTTTCTGTTTGCCAGATTTTATTTCTCTTCGTATAGGAGGGTGGAGGAGGGATGTTATAGTGAAGTGTTGTGTTGCAGAGTTGTGGCGTTCACTGCCTGGGAGAGTACAGATGGGAAGGCAAGTTATACCTTTGAAGAGTTTCGAGACTTTCACTACTCTCGGAGCCCGACCATGGGTCAGGCTCGTATGGTGCTTGCCTGGCCAACCAGGCTGTTGCTGCTGGAGGCCCGCTAGTTTTTATTTACGCATTATGCATACCTGTGAACTTTGACAGTGGTTATATATATTAAATTATGTAGATTTTAATTAAAGCTAACTCAGTAAAATCACACACCGTGACTTACTTCCATTAGGGTCTTTGAGAGGTGGCGATAAATATTATAATATACCGACACAATGGAAAATTAGTCAGAAAAGCAGTATAATACGGTTCTTTATTGACTGACTTGATAAAGCCTTCTATGTGGGCGAAACGAAATCAATAGGGGATCGCATTATACTACATTTATTTTTGTTTTCCGTCCTTGAAAGGTAGAAAGAGAGAGGAACGAAGAGAGAGGGGAAAGAGGTGAGTAAAGGGGAAGGTAGTGGAGTACCCCAATCCCAGATATCCAGTTACACTTGTCTGGCCCAGACAGGATCACCTGTGTTAACTAATACCTTGTATCAACCATTAATTTTTACGGAGTTTATAGGGGACATCTGGAACACTGTTTTATTCAGGGTTTGTACTTGCCTTGTTTGGGCGCTCTGTGTATTAGTTTTATTGGTAATAATTTCTTTGGAATCTTGATTATAGAGAGATTGATGAGAAGTGGCAAGTGTTGGGATGTGTGTGGGAGAGCCAGGTGAGGATGCTGCTAGGTGAGGATGCTGCTAGGTGAGGATGCTGCCAGGTGAGGATGCTGCTTGGTGAGGATGCTGCTAGGTGAGGATGCTGCTAGGTGAGGATGCTGCTTGGTGAGGATGCTGCTTGGTGAGGATGCTGCTAGGTGAGGATGCTGCTTGGTGAGGATGTTGCTAGGTGAGGATGCTGCTAGGTGAGGATGCTGCTAGGTGAGGATGCTGCTTGGTGAGGATGCTGCTTGGTGAGGATGCTGCTAGGTGAGGATGCTGCTAGGTGAGGATGCTGCTAGGTGAGGATGCTGCTAGGTGAGGATGCTGCTAGGTGAGGATGCTGCTAGGTGAGGATGCTGCCAGGTGAGGATGCTGCTTGGTGAGGATGCTGCTTGGTGAGGATGCTGCTAGGTGAGGATGCTGCTAGGTGAGGATGCTGCTAGGTGAGGATGCTGCTTGGTGAGGATGCTGCTTGGTGAGGATGTTGCTAGGTGAGAATGCTGCTAGGTGAGAATGCTGCTAGGTGAGGATGCTACTAGGTGAGGATGCTGCTAGGTGAGGATGCTGCTTGGTGAGGATGTTGCTAGGTGAGAATGCTGCTAGGTGAGGATGCTGCTTGGTGAGGATGCTGCTAGGTGAGGATGCTGCTAGGTGAGGATGCTGCTAGGTGAGGATGCTGCTAGGTGAGGATGCTGCTAGGTGAGGATGCTGCTAGGTGAGGATGCTGCTTGGTGAGGATGCTGCTAGGTGAGGATGCTGCTAGGTGAGGATGCTGCTAGGTGAGGATGCTACCAGGTGAGGATGCAGCTAGGTGAGGATGCTGCTAGGTGAGGATGTTGCTAGGTGAGAATGCTGCTAGATGAGAATGCTGCTAGGTGAGAATGCTGCTAGGTGAGGATGCTGCCAGGTGAGGATGCTGCCAGTTGAGGATACAACTAGGTTGAGGATGCTACCAGTGTACTGTGTATAACACGGGTAAGTCAGCGCTGACTGCCGCCCAGGCACACCTTCACCCGTACTAACATAAACTGTTAGTCTGCCACCTGGCTCACCCGCGAGAATATTCCATTCACAGTCACAAGGTCCCGGGTTCGATTACCAGGCACGGAGAAGTCTATGTTCAAATTTCCTTATATGTTTATTTGCCTTTACCCACGTTACATCTTTGTCTTGACCTGCCATCTGTGTCTCCTGGCTCCCTATCCTCGCATTTCAAACACTCTCCATTTAAACTATTCCTCTGAGCATTTTGAATGTTGTGATCATATCTCCCATGATTCTCCTCTTGTAATATTGTTAGATTCCGTATACTATTACTCTCAGTTCCGCCACCAGTTTAGTTACAATCCGCACCCATCTTGTGTGTGTGTGTGTGTGTGTGTGTGTGTGTGTGTGTGTGTACTCACCTAGTTGTGGTTGAAGGGGTTGATTCACAGCTTCAAGGCCCGCCTCTTCACTGGTCACCACTGGATCCATTCTTTCCTTGCTCCATGAGCTTTAACATACCTTTTCTTAAAGTTATGTATTGTACCTACCTCCACTACCTCATTTTCCAGACTATTCCACTTGTGACAACTCTGTGACTGAAGAAATGCTTCCTAACATCCCTGTGACTCATCTGAGTTTTCAGCTTCCAGTTGTGACCCAATGTTGCTGTGTCCCATGTGTGTGTGTGTGTGTGTGTGTGTGTGTGTGTGTGTGTGTGTGTGTGTGTGTGTGTGTGTGTGTGTGTGTGTGTGTGTGTGTGTGTGTGTGTGTGTACTCACCTAATTGTGGTTGCAGGGGTCAAGACTCAGCTCCTGGCCCCGCCTCTTCACTGACCGCTACTAGGTCCTTTTCCTCTCTGCTTCCTGAGCTTTGTCATACCTCTTCTTAAAACTATATATGGTTCCTGCCTCCACTACTTCACTTGCTAGGCTATTCCACTTCCTGACGACTGTGTGTGTGTGTGTGTGTGTGTGTGTGTGTGTGTGTGTGTGTGTGTGTGTGTGGTGTGTGTGTGTGGAAACAATAGTGATTTATTAAGTGAGACTAGTGTGGTGTCCGCGTGTTTGTCTAAGAGGTGGAATGTGAGTGTGTTTAATACACATTAAACAATGCATCAAGTCAATTCTGCGCATTTTTAATGTATTTTTTTATGACGAAGCAGAAGTTGCATTATAGTTTTAATAATTGTTTGTGAACTGTGGATAGTCGTTTTTGAACCGTAGTTAGTTTGTGAACAGTAGCTAGTTCCTGGTAAACTCTGCGCAACTGTATGCCGCCAGTACAGATAGCCTAATTGATCAGGCCAGCTGGGAAAAAGATACGTTGACTCCTGGAATTATCGCCTGGTAGTCAACATAAAGATTGTGGACCTTGAGGCTCTAGTCAGGATATATAGAACACTGCGTCAACATCCTTGATCCTTAATTTCATCTTGTCGGTATTATATACCATTCTTGTACTACTACTATTACTACCACCACCTCTTCCTGCCTATATATAGCCGTCCTGATCCACTTTTGGTTAGTGTGACTTTGTAAATGGTCCAAGTCGGACCGAAACGTCGTCGTAAGCTTCTCTCTTTTATGTGCGGGTTATTTGTTATAGTCTTCAACATTACCAGTCTTGTAATAAAGTTGGTAGAATTACCGACAATATGTAAAGTAAAAGGACACAAGTGCAACTAATGTGACATTTATTGTGGCAACGTTTCGCTCTCCAGGAGCTTTATCAAGCCATTACAAACAATACATGGACACAGAGGGTATATAAAGGCTCAGAGTGAGGTGTAATACTAGTGAGGTACCATTTCGATGTTCACTAGTGGTGGTGGTAGTAGTAGTAGTAGTATTACTTTTGTCACTACTACTACTACTACTACTACTACATCTAATGAACGTCGAAATGGTACCTCACTAGTATTGCACCTCACTCTGAGCCTTTATATACCCTCTGTGTCCATGTATTGTTTGTAATGGCTTGATAAAGCTCCTGGAGAGCGAAACGTTGCCACAATAAAATGTCACATTAGTTGCACTTATGTCCTTTTACTTTACATTACCAGTCTTCAATGTTCCTTGATGCCTGTGAAGACTTCTTGATCGTGACTTCACATCTGCTCACCTCACGTTTCCAAGTGCTTTATTACTCCTACGGGTTGAATGGAACAAGTAAAATAACTATAATAATGTCTCATGAATACCATAGGACAACTAGTTACCAGCGGAAGCAAGTGTACCACTGGCTGATCAACCAGGTTGTGTGGGAATGCATGCTGCTAGCAGTTATACTCTGGTTAACCAGGCAGTGAACAGTGAAGCTTACCTCAGACTGGGTTACGAGAGTAAAACCCTGAAGACTGGTGAAGGTATATCAGAGGTATCCTTCCCTGGCATCTGGTAGCTCCCTGCATCAAGGTTGCTACAAACCACTGTGAATTCCCAAGACAAAATAGGCCAATTATTATTAGAGTGAATCACAAGTAAATCACAGGTAAATCTCATGTGAATCACAAGTAAATCACAGGAGTGTTGAGCGGGTGAAGGTTCTTCTTCAGCAGTTAGGTGAGTCAGGTTCTGGCTAACCTGTCGCTACACCTCTGTCTTCAGGAGGCGAGGTGTTCAACAAGACAGTAAAGTTTCTCGTCGGCCTCATACTGAGCGGACGTAGATCCAGCCTCTACCACTCCTTGTGCTGAATGACCCTGACCGGTTTAGTGCTTCACATGAATAATAATTCAGGAGGTGAGTGTGAGCAAGGCTCAATAAAACCTGTGTAATATTCCAACACACATCTGTCCCGTGCTCAACGACACTATATTGACCCGTTAGCTGTAAAACTACGTGAGGGTCGTGGAATACTATACCAGCAAGTTAGTAAGTAACACACATGTGCAATAGTTAGGTATCTTTTATTCCGCAACGTTTCGTTAAAGTACAGGTTTGTTATGACTCGAAAAAACTCGACCCATAGCAGAACATTTAATAGGATATAGGTTTGTTCTGTACAAGTGTTTTACTAGTATAGCAAGAAAAGTTAGTGGTTCTCCTGTACGACTGACAACAAGGAGAGTTAGCGGTCCTGAAGTTGTGTACATGACTGATAAGGAGAGTTGGTGGTCCTGAAGTTGTGTATGCGACTGATAAGGAGAGTTAGTGGTCCTGAAGTTGTGTACGCGACTGATAAGGAGAGTTAGTGGTCCTGAAGTTGTGTACATGACTGATAAGGAGAGTTAGTGGCCCTGAAGTTGTGTACATGACTGATAAGGAGAGTTAGCGGTCCTGAAGTTGTGTACGCGACTGATAAGGAGAGTTAGTGGTCCTGAAGTTGTGTACATGACTGATAAGGAGAGTTAGTGGTCCTGAAGTTGTGTACGCGACTGATAAGGAGAGTTAGTGGTCCTGAAGTTGTGTACGCGACTGATAAGGAGAGTTAGTGGTCCTGAAGTTGTGTACACGACTCATAAGGAGAATTAGTGGTCCTGAAGTTGTGTACATGACTGATAAGGAAAGTTAGCAGTCCTGAAGTTGTGTACACGACTGATAAGAAAACTGTAAAACTATCTGTCTCGGTAATAGATATTTATGATAAGACAATGAGGATAAAACTAGAAGCAACTGCAAGAAGCAGCAGTCGTTGTGATAACATAAACTGCAAGAAGCAGCAGTCGTCGTCATAACATAAACTGCAAGAAGCAACAGTCGTTGTGATAACATAAACTGCAAGAAGCAACAGTCGTTGTGATAACATAAACTGCAAGAAGCAACATTCGTTGTGATAACATAAACTGCAAGAAGCAACAGTCGTTGTGATAACATAAACTGCAAGAAACAACAGTCGTTGTGATAACATAAACATCAAGAAGAAACAGTCGTCATAACATAAACATCAAGAAGCAACAGTCGTCATAACATAAACATCAAGAAGAAACAGTCGTCATAACATAAACATCAAGAAGCAACAGTCGTCATAACATAAACATCAAGAAGCAACAGTCGTCATAACATAAACATCAAGAAGCAACAGTCGTCATAACATAAACATCAAGAAGCAACAGTCGTCATAACATAAACATCAAGAAGCAACAGTCGTCATAACATAAACATCAAGAAGCAACAGTCGTCATAACATAAACATCAGAAGCAACAGTCGTCATAACATAAACATCAAGAGCAACAGTCGTCATAACATAAACTACAAGAAGCAACAGTCGTCATAACATAAACTACAAGAAGCAACAGTCGTGATAACATAAACTACAAGAAGCAACAGTCGTGATAACATAAACTACAAGAAGCAACAGTCGTGATAACAAACTACAAGAAGCAACAGTCGTCATAACATAAACATCAAGAAGCAACAGTCGTCATAACAAACATCAGGAAGCAACAGTCGTCATAACATAAACATCAAGAGAAGCAACAGTCGTCATAACAACATCAAGAAGCAACAGTCGTCATAACATAAACATCAAGAAGCAACAGTCGTCATAACAAACATCAAGAAGCAACAGTCGTCATAACAAACATCAAGAAGCAACAGTCGTCATAACATAAACATCAAGAAGCAACAGTCGTCATAACAAACATCAAGAAGCAACAGTCGTCATAACAAACATCAAGAAGCAACAGTCGTCATAACAAACATCAAGAAGCAACAGTCGTCATAACAAACATCAAGAAGCAACAGTCGTCATAACAAACATCAAGAAGCAACAGTCGTCATAACATAAACATCAAGAAGCAACAGTCGTCATAACATAAACATCAAGAAGCAACAGTCGTCATAACATAAACATCAAGAAGCAACAGTCGTCATAACAAACATCAAGAAGCAACAGTCGTCATAACATAAACATCAAGAAGCAACAGTCGTCATAACAAACATCAGGAAGCAACAGTCGTCATAACATAAACATCAAGAAGCAACAGTCGTCATAACAAACATCAAGAAGCAACAGTCGTCATAACATAAACATCAAGAAGCAACAGTCGTCATAACAAACATCAAGAAGCAACAGTCGTCATAACATAAACATCAAGAAGCAACAGTCGTCATAACAAACATCAAGAAGCAACAGTCGTCATAACATAAACATCAAGAAGCAACAGTCGTCATAACAAACATCAAGAAGCAACAGTCGTCATAACATAAACATCAAGAAGCAACAGTCGTCATAACAAACATCAAGAAGCAACAGTCGTCATAACATAAACATCAAGAAGCAACAGTCGTCATAACAAACATCAAGAAGCAACAGTCGTCATAACATAAACATCAAGAAGCAACAGTCGTCATAAGATAAACATCAAGAAGCAACAGTCGTCATAACATAAACATCAAAAGCAACAGTCGTCATAACAAACATCAAGAAGCAACAGTCCGTCATAACATAAACATCAAGAAGCAACAGTCGTCATAAGATAAACATCAAGAAGCAACAGGTCGTCATAACATAAAACATCAAGAAGCAACATCGTCATAACAAACATCAAGAAGCAACAGTCGTCATAACAAACATCAAGAAGCAACAGTCGTCATAACATAAATATCAAGAAGCAACAGTCGTCATAACATAAACATCAAGAAGCAACAGTCGTCATAACAAACATCAAGAAGCAACAGTCGTCATAACATAAACATCAAGAAGCAACAGTCGTCATAACAAACATCAAGAACAACAGTCGTCATAACATAAACATCAAGAAGCAACAGTCGTCATAACAAAACATCAAGAAGCAACAGTCGTCATAACATAAATATCAAGAAGCAACAGTCGTCATAACATAAACATCAAGAAGCAACAGTCGTCATAACATAAACATCAAGAAGCAACAGTCGTCATAACATAAATATCAAGAAGCAACAGTCGTCATAACATAAACATCAAGAAGCAACAGTCGTCATAACATAAACATGTCACTCTAGCTTCTCTACAACTAGCAAAATTGTTGAGAATAAAAGTGTAAACATTGTGAATAAGGTTTTATCATTGTGTAACATTGGCGTTTAGGTGGGCGTGGGAAGTGGTGGGCGTGACACGTGTCTTCTGATGGGCGTGACACGTGTCTTCTGATGGGCGTGGCACGTGTGGTCTGATGGTCGCGCATGGCGGGTGTGCAACCTTGGTACGCAGGAGTGTAACCTTGATGCTGTGGGAGTGAAACTTCAGTACTGTGGAAGGGGCACCTTTGTACTGTGGGAGTAGAACTTGGTACTGTAGAAGGGGTACCTTTGTACTGTGGGAGTAGAACTTGGTACTGTAGAAGGGGTACCTTTGTACTGTGGGAGTAGAACTTGGTACTGTAGAAGGGGTACCTTTGTACTGTGGGAGTAGAACTTGGTACTGTAGAAGGGGTAACCTTGTACTTGGGAGTAGAACTTGGTACTGTAGAAGGGGTACCTTTGTACTGTGGGACAAGTAGAACTTGGTACTGTAGAAGGGGTACCTGTTGTACTGTGGAGTAGAACTTGGTACTGTAGAAGGGGTACCTTTGTACTGTGGGAGTAGAACTTGGTACTGTAGAAGGGGTACCTTTGTACTGTGGGAGTAGAACTTGGTACTGTAGAAGGGGTACCTTTGTACTGTGGGAGTAGAACTTGGTACTGTAGAAGGGGCACCTTTGTACTGTGGGAGTAGAACTTGGTACTGTAGAAGGGGCACCTTTGTACTGTGGGAGTAGAACTTGGTACTGTAGAAGGGGTACCTTTGTACTGTGGGAGTAGAACTTGGTACTGTAGAAGGGGCACCTTTGTACTGTGGGAGTAGAACTTGGTACTGTAGAAGGGGCACCTTTGTACTGTGGGAGTAGAACTTGGTACTGTAGAAGGGGTACCTTTCCATATTACTGTACATATTACTGTGGTTCAGTAAACCGAACCACAGTAATGTGGACCACAACGAACTGAGCAACAGAAGACTGGATAGTACTATCTGCTGGAAGTGTCTGATCAGCATGGGGGTCGTTAGAAACAATAGCCTGGTTGAGCAGGTAATCAAGGAAGGCTGATATCAATCCCAGGACAGTTGATTGGTTATCATATTTAAGACTTATCGACTACACGAAGGTCGTCCAGGCTACTTGTAACCTAACAATGCTAACTTTTCCAGCGGTGTCGGTGAGAGAGGAACCAGGCAAGGAACCAGTTGAATTTTTTCCAGTAGGCCTAGTTGTATGGTATTTTATATATTTATTGGTAATAGTGCCTGTAGTCCAGGCTGTAATTTTTATGGCATATTGGTTGATATACAAGAATATGAAGAATAAATATGAAAAAAGAAAGAGTTCCTTGTTATAATATCGGGGGACAAACAGAAACCATCATCTCCACCACTGTACCAAACATGTGTCTTAATTTCATCTTGTCGGTATTATATACCATTCTTGTACTACTACTACTACTACTACTACTACTACTACTACTACCACCTCTTCCTGCCTATATATAGCCGTCCTGCTCCACTTCTGGTTTGTGTGACTTTGTAAATAGTCCAAGTCGGACCGAAACGTCGTCATAAGCTTCTCTCTTTTATGTGCGGGTTATTTGTGTAACATATATAACACATATGCTCAGAATGAAGGAGAGACGCACATATATAGTAAGAACGGAGGAGGACAGCCAAGATGAGAGAGACTGAGGATATCAGAATTGACAGAAATGGGGAGTGAGTGAGATATGTGGCCATAGTAGTGAGGAGAAAGTGACAGCGTTGACAGGTGAGTGGTAGCGATGGTAAGTGGTGAGGGAAGAGGGTTGAGGGAGGTGGGTTGAGGGAGGATGGAGGAGGGGGGATGGATGAGAGTAACACATCAACCCTCACACTGATGTTTCCATCACGTGCTTCACCTCACCAGGTAATCCAGGTAACCATGAAGGTGAGAAACATTTAAAAGCACATCATCCGTCACAACGAGGGGAATCTCTCTCTCTATCTCCTCCTTCATCTCCTCCTTTTTCTCTCTCTCTCTTTTTCCCCCTCCCCCCCTTTTTCCTTTTTTCCCCTTTCCCCTTTTCCCCTCTTTTTTTTTTTCCCCTTTTCCCCCCTTTCTTTTTTTCCCTTTTTTCTTTTTTTCCCTTCTCTTTTTCCCCCCTTTTCCCCTTTTTCCCTTTTTTCTTTAAATTTTCCCTTTTTTTTCCTTTTTCCTTCTTTTCTGTTTCCCTACTCTCTTCCTCTCTTCTCTCTCTTTTAAATCTCTCTCATCTCCTCTCCTCTCTCTCTCTCTCTCTCTCCCGTCTTTCTCTCTTCCTCTCTCTACTCCTCTCTCTCTCTCTCTCCATCTCTACTCTATCCCCTCTTTCTTCTCTCTCTCTCTCTTCTCTCTCTCTCTCTCTCTCTCTCTCTTTCTCTCTCTCTCTCCCTCTCTCTCTCTCTCTCTCTCTCTCTCCTCTCTCTCTCTCTCTCTCTCTCTCTTCCCTCTCTCCTCTCTCTCTCGCTCTTTCTCTCTCCATTTGCGTGGGATACCTGTCGGGTATATCTATGTTAGTGTTCGCTGCTGCTGCTGCTGCTTTTCCTTCTGCTCCTGCCGCGTCTGCTTTTGTTGCTGTTCTTAATGTTTCTATGTTCCTGCTTTTAATGTTGCTACTGTTAATGCTCCTGCTGTTGCTGCTTCTGCCGCTGCTGTTCGTGCTGTCTCTGTTGTTGCTACTGTTGCTCACCTCCCACTCACCCATCGCTGCCCAGCAGTGTGCATCATGGCTCGCGTCCAATTGTGTGTGGAGGCCACTCGGACCTGTCCAGTTTTTTCTAAACACAGTTGGAAACACCCGCAGTGTGAGGCTACTGACAGTAGTTTACTGTGTACCTATGTAGTACACAGTAAACTACACTGGCATGAGAGTTTAAACTGTGGGGACACCCTACTTACCCGTGGTGTGCCGGTTGCGTTTAGTAAGTTTATTTAGGTACAGGTACACATAAGCACAATTATCATACATAGTGTGAATTACCCAGGATAACCCAAAAAAAGTCATACGAAGTGACTTATTTCCATTTCTTTAGTCTATTAAACAGTATAGGTTGTATACATAAGGTATAAAAAATAGCAGTCTGAGGTGGGACACTTCATTGTGACTAGTAGCTACGACACCGTTAAAAAAAATGTTATAGTGGGACGAACATCTCTCCTTCAGAGTGCAACGGACAAGTGAAGTAGCAGCAGCAACACACACAGCGAGAGGCATTCTTTGACTTCCCCAGCGCTCGGGCTTAATGCCCAAATCTGGGGTGTGGCCCCAAAAGGATCCTGTAGTTTTTGCTGCCTTTGCACCTCCTGACATCGTCTGCTGTTGTGCAGCTGTCACACCCTTCGAGCCCGGTGAGTGTGGGGTTTGTGGCAGCCCAAGGTGCCTAGATTCTCCTCCGAACCCCGTGGGGGCGGGGAATGGGGCTACGCCTGGGGACAGCTAGTCTCGGTGGCCTGGTGGCTAAAGCTCCCGCTTCACACACGGAGGGCCCGGGTTCGATTCCCGGCGGGTGGAAACATTTCGACACGTTTCCTTACACCTTTAGGAGGCCTGGTCACAGACCGGGCCGCGGGGGCGTTGACCCCCGGAACTCTCTCCAGGTAATCCAGGTACTTGCAGACATTGATCTGAGACACTCGCACGACAGGGAGCCAAGATCGGGCCACCTCTTGGAAAAGACCCGGGCCGAACGATCATACCGGTGAATCTACAAAGAAGACCATCTCTCAGGATGTCCTCTCATTCCACAGCCTGTCCAGGTGTGTGGCGGGGGGAAGGAGAGGCTGGCGAGGGGCAGGTGTTGTCGGTCTGGTAGATAGTGGAGAGTGGTAGTGGACAAAAGGGAGCCAGGACTGGGGCTCACACCACCACCAAACAGCCACCACTACCACACAACCACCACCACCACATATCCACCACCACTGCAGCAGTTCTGATTAACATCAAAACTAACACCAGTTCTCTGTAAGTCATTAAACGTGCAAAACGTCTGAAAAATAATTTTCTCTTAGCTGAGGTTATATAGAGCCTGTAAGTAAGCTGAGGTTATATAGAGCCTGTAAGTAAGCTGTTATATAGGGCTTGTAAATAAGCTGAGGTTATATAGAGGCAGTTGGAGGTGTGGTGGGATGTGTTGGTTGAACCTCGTTGATTCACCTCACTGAGACTGGCCAGTGTAACTGCCAGAATATACGTGTTAGAGTTGAGGCATCAAGTTCAAGACCATTCTAAGATGGCGCATCCTTTGCCCTCGCTATTAACTGAAGTCTAAATGCTAACTGTAAGAAATTGAGAAGGAACATCTCTATACGTTTTCCAGAGGAAATTCGAGCAGTACGTTCATAGTGTACCAGTCACTTGTTGGCTGTGTCGCCAGGCAGCTACCCACAACAGCCTAAAGAAATCATATATGTAAATTATAATAAATTTTTAATTAGTAACGTTTTCGCTCACAGTTGAAAATTTCTCACAAGTTCCATATGTGTCTTATGATATATTTGTTGGTATTTTCTGTGCCTCAGCAGCTTGCATATCCTCTCTATACCTTGTATGTTGAAATATCTGGCTTCAAAGGTAGAACAAACTCTTAAAACTGGTCACAGGTACCCAAATAATATATGATATATGCCAGGGTGTACGTGGAAGGTGAGGTATAAATAAAAGGAATATGAACGAGGTGAAGATAAATAAGAGATGGAGAGAGAGAACTGATGGTGGGAGAATGTGTTGCATACTGAGTACTGGCCTGGGTGTTGTGATGGCCAGGGTACCTGTGTGTTGTGATGGCCACGGTGCCTGGGTGTTGTGATGGCCACGGTGCCTGGGTGTTGTGATGGCCAGGGTACCTGTGTGTTGTGATGGCCACGGTGCCTGGGTGTTGTGATGGCCACGGTACCTGGGTGTTGTGATGGCCAGGGTACCTGTGTGTTGTGATGGCCACGGTGCCTGGGTGTTGTGATGGCCACGGTGCCTCGGTGTTGTGATGGCCACGGTACCTGTGTGTTGTAATGGCCACGGTGCCTGGGTGTTGTGATGGCCACGGTACCTGGGTGTTGTGATGGCCACGGTATCTGGGTGTTGTGATGGCCACGGTACCTGGGTGTTGTGATGGCCACGGTACCTGGGTGTTGTGATGGCCACGGTACCTGGGTGTTGTGATGGCCACGGTACCTGGGTGTTGTGATGGCCACGGTACCTGGGTGTTGTGATGGCCACGGTACCTGGGTGCTGTGATGGTCACGGTACCTGGGTGTTGTGAGGGTAACTAGCACGGTCTGCAGGATGAACAAGGTAGATAGCACAGTCTGCAGGATGAACAAGGTAGCTAGCACGGTCTGCAGGATGAACAAGGTAGCTAGCACAGTCTACAGGATGAACAAGGTAGCTAGCACAGTCTACAGGATGAACAAGGTAGCTACCACAGTCTACAGGATGAACAAGGTAGCTAGCACAGTCTACAGGATGAATAAGGTAGCTACCACAGTCTACAGGATGAATAAGGTAGCTAGCAAAGTCTACAGGATGAACAAGGTAGCTAGCACAGTCTACAGGATGAACAAGATAGCTAGCACAGTCTACAGGATGAACAAGATAGCTAGCACAGTCTACAGGATGAACGAGATAGCTTGCACAGTCTACAGGATGAACAAGATAGCTAGCACAGTCTACAGGATAAACAAGGTAGCTAGCACAGTCTACATGATGAACAAGGTAGCTAGCACAGTCTACAGGATGAACAAGATAGCTAGCACAGTCTACAGGATGAACAAGATAGCTAGCAAAGTCTACAGGATGAACAAGATAGCTAGCACAGTCTACAGGATGAACAAGATAGCTAGCAGTGTGCAGGGTGAACAATATAGCTAGCACAGTCTACAGGATGAACAAGATAGCTAGCAGTGTGCAGGGTGAACAAGGTTGACAAGAAAGTTAGCTGTTTGCCAGAAGCCTTTATTTAATAAGTCATCCAAGGTCATTCTAGGAGTCAGTGAGGATGAAGTGTACATCACTGTGTTGAGAATCAGGAGGTTCTGCACTAGAAGTGTTAGTTTAGTGTGCTAGCAATGTTTCACCAGACTGGAATGCACATCTATCCATAATTTAAACATGGAAAATCCTGGAGGAACTGATCCCAAACTTGCACACCAAAATCATTCCATATGAAAATAAGAGACTTGACGTTATTGTGAGGTAATTGTGAATTGTTTCAACCACGTTATTGTGAGGTAATTGTGAATTGTTTCAACCACGTTATTGTGAGGTAATTGTGAATTGTTTCAACTAAGTTATTGTGAGGTAATTGTGAATTGTTTCAACCACGTTATTGTGAGGTAATTGTGAATTGTTCCAATAACGCTATGAGTTTTATTCTTTAGACAAATGAAATTCTGTTGGAAAAGTAAATATTGCAATGTACATAAAACCTGTCCTAGCACCTCTAAGGAGTTGCTCAGAATGTCACCCAAGATAGGTTAATATAGCATAGGTTAGTTTATTATTGCATAAGTTAGTCTAGCATGGAATACGTTACTATATCATATACTTGTTTTATTATATAGTACATTGGTTTACAGTGGAGTGTGGGAGAATATGAAGCGTTAAGAAGACTTTACGTTGATAATAACAGCTGCGTTCTACATTCTTTCTAGTGACCGGAAGTGCATATTACTTTTTCGCTATTGTGGTGTGGGTGAGAAGCTGCTCACACCACGCTCTGATACATGGAACACTATGTGGGCCACCTGGTCACTGGTGTAGTGGTGTGATGGTAACAATGTTATTTCTTCTAGCACTTGACAACACTATGTGGGCCACCTGGTCATTGGTGTAGTGGTGTGATGGTAACAATGTTATTTCTTCTAGCACTTGACAACACTATGTGGGCCACCTGGTCACTGGTGTAGTGGTGTGATGGTAACAATGTTATTTCTTCTAGCACTTGACAACACTATGTGGGCCACTTGGTCGCTGGTGTAGTGGTGTGATGGTAACAATGTTATTTCTTCTAGCACTTGACAACACTATGTGGGCCACCTGGTCACTGGTGTAGTGGTGTGATGGTAACAATTGTATTTCTTCTAGCACCTGACAACACTATGTGGGCCACCTGGTCACTGGTGTAGTGGTGTGATGGTAACAATGTTATTTCTTCTAGCACCTGACAACACTATGTGGGCCACCTGGTCACTGGTGTAGTGGTGTGATGGTAACAATGTTATTTCTTCTAGCACTTGACAACACTATGTGGGCCACCTGGTCATTGGTGTGATGGTAACAATGTTATTTCTTCTAGCACCTGACAACACTATGTGGGCCACCTGGTCACTGGTGTAATAATAATACTTGGTATACGTCAGCCATGAGAGAAAGAGAAGTGGGGTGAGCACTGCGCCTTGAGCAACACAGCTTTCCACTGTAGCAGCCCCTGATTTTACTTTCTTCCCTACTACTTTTTCTTAGGTTAGATTTGTTAGAGAAAGTTAAATATCCATCTGCCTGCTTTACCAGTTATACAAATGTCGTCCCAGTCATTGAAAAGCAACTGATATTGCCCCACTGCACAGAGGAGATAGTGAATCAGTTGAGATCTATACACAGGTACCTCTAACTTTACACACTATCAGAATCTCTGAACGAGGTCTAAGAAGCAAGAGTGCCACTCACATGGAATCACAACAGCTGCACAATCCAGGTGTCCAGGCATACTGTTGTCTTCCAGTGCATTCCTCAATCCATCCCAACACCTGGGCTTGCCATAAAACTGCTCTGCCAGAAATGTAGCGAACGTTTTAAGTTCTTATATGTTTTTATAGGTTTATATAAACCACTTTAACTCAACCTAACCTAAAGTAAGGTAATAAGTAATGTTTTTGATTTCATGGACCCTTCAGAAAATGACGCTTGATAATTCCATAAGAAAACTGTATACAATGAGAACAGGTCACCAAGGACCTCAGTGGAAGTAAGTCACATTTACTTTTTTGGATTTTCCTAAATAATTTACACCATATATGATAATTGTACTTATATGTATCAATGCCTAAATAAACTTACACCTTACCGCAGATGAGCGATAATTTGAGTAATCTGTTGTACACACTGTGAGTTGCGGGGCTCACACGATTTACATATTTCTTGGTCGTGTGTTGGGAAGGTCACTTGGAAGTGCTATCACAAAGAACACTCCCGGAAGCAACAACAAGAGAAAATGAATGCCAACGTTTCTCACAACTTTATAAAGCTCTGTGACTATAAAGTTCTACACAGGTAAAGGTTGTCACAATAACAGTAGTGACTTTCCTTCTGCGGCAACGCAGGTTCTCCCATTGCTGGAGCTTGTCCGGCAGTGGACACGATCAAGCTTTCATTGTGACAACGTCTGTCACAACTGGATAAAGCTCTGTGACTTATATAACGCCCTACACAGAGCGGAAGGCCGTCACTACACAGGCTCCGCGATTTGGATGAAGCTCTACACAGAACCAGAGGTCATCACTGTACAAACGATGTGACTTTGATAATGTTCTACGCAGAGCCAAAATTCGTCAGTGTGGCATGCAAAGAGTATGTTACAATTTATTCGGCGTATATCACACTCCCATATAGGCTGCCTCCCAACCAGCGAACCTGGTTACCTGGAGGTAAGCTAGGGGTTTAACGATCGATAGGGTACCCGTCGTTAAATCAGTACCTTAGTTCATTGACCAATCACAGGCAAGCCTGCCAAAGCTGAAGCAACGTGGTTCACTTGCGGTAAGCATTGGCAGACTTGCCTACCTGCTGGTTGAGTACGGTGTACTTTCTCTGGCTTCTGCCACCGTGGTGTACATTTATTATTCTGTCTGTACATACCTATGTATAGTGGGTGAAGGCAAATATACATTATAGTCTACTTCTGAGTTTGTTTGCTCCAGTCCCCATTACGACCAGGTCTCACAGGCCATTTATTACCTGTGTTCGTAGTAGTATACAAGCTCTGTATCAGTGTCCACTGCAAGTTTACTTTCTGCTGAAACACGACACATGCACCACCACACGCAGAAACAATACTTCTTGAGAAAGTGTAAAGAAATTGAGTAAGATGCGAGAGACAAACTGGGAGAAGGCGGAAAGTGCAACTCATGCAAGAAACTGGCCCCGTGGACGCCGCCACTGACGAGACAGCTGATGCAGCAGCAGCAGCAACATCAAATAAGAGCTTTATAAGTGTAAATATTGTACCATGGCAGTGTGCCAGTGAATCAGTCTATTACCAATACTGATTTCAGCAGATATCGGCACCCTTATTTATTATTATTATTATTATTATTATTATTATTATTATTATTATTATTATTATAGCTGTTGACAATGTAATTCCCTGACATATGGAGAATGGAAGCAATGAAATTCTGCAAGAACAAGAGAAAGTAGCATGATAAAGAATGACAACACAAAGCATCTTCGTTGAAGAATGAAGGAAATGGTAACCAGGGCTTCCTGTATCAACCGTTTGTTCTCTCCTGTTTCTCCCCGCTGTTTGTTTTCTCCGCCGTTTCTTCACTTCGCCGTTTGTTCACTCCACCGTTTGTTCTTTCCACTGTTTTGTAAAAACTATACATACTTCCAGTCTGAGGCGTCATCTGTAACCCAACTGGAGATTTTTCCAGGGCCCAGGAGCTTTAGTGGCAGATCTAATTTCAACTATCTCAATGAATGTAATCTATGAACGCCCACGGATGGATCCCCTCGTCCATCAGTCTTTATTTACACACACACACACAACACACACCACACAACACACACACACACACACACACACACACACACCACACACACACACACACATACACACACACACACACACACATACACACACACACACACACACACACACACATACACACACACACGCGCGCACACACACACACACCACACACACACACACACACACACACACACACACACACACACACACACACACACACACACACACACACACACACACACTCACTCATAAAGAACAACCAATGCGAAAAAAATAGTGATTTCTCACATTATCCAAGAACAGTTCCTTGATAATGTGAGAAATCACGAAAGCGCTTGGCACTTCAATATTTTTTTTAATAGTGGTTGTTCTGTATGTTGTGATATATATATATAAATATATATAATATATATATATAATATATATATATATATAATATATATATATATAACTAGGATTGCAGAGAGCATAGTATAGTCCCTTTATATAAGAGAAATGGGACAAAAGAGTACTGTAAAATATTATCAAGGTATAAGCTACTGAGTATACCAGCGAAAACTGTACGTAGGGTTATAATTGAAAGTCATTAGAGTAGACATTGTTGTGGGAGGATTGCGTTTGAGCAAGGTAGGTTTTAGGTGGGTAGGGATGTGATATGATGCAGGTTGTTTACATTGAAGGCATATATGTGAACGTATTTAGATAAAGACAGGTAAGTTTTATTGCATTTATGGATTTAGAAAAGGCATTATGATAGAGTGGATTATGAGGAGCAATGTGGCAGATGTTCGAAGTATGAAGGAATACGGTGGTAAGTTATTAAAATGCTGTAAAGAGTTTTTATGAGTTTCGTGAAGCTAGGTAGGTGTGTAAAGAAGGAGATCTACTTCCGGGTAAAAGTGGTCTTAGACAGGGATGTGTAATTTTCACCATGGTTGTTAGTATATATTTATAGATGGGTTGTAAAGGAAGTAAATGCTAGGGTGATTGGAGAGGGTGTGGGATTAATATTATGGGGAATTCAAATTCAAAAGGGATTGACACAGTTACTTTTGCGATGATACTGTGCTTATGGAGATTCTAAAGAAAAATTGCAAAGGTTAGTGGATGAGTTTGGGAATGTGTGTAAAGTAGAAAGTTGAAAGTGAACATAGAAAAGAGTAAGGTGATGAGGGTGTCAAATGATTTAGATAAAGAAAAATTGGATATCAATTTAGCGGAGGAGGAGTATGGAGAAGTGAATGTTTTCAGATACTTGGGAGTTGACGTGTCGGCGGATGGATTTATGAAGGATGAGGTTAATCATAGAATTGATGGGGGAAAAAAGGTGAGTGTGGTGCGTTGAGGTATATGTGGAGTCAAAAAAACGTTATCTATGGAGGCAAAGAAGGGGAAAGTATAAAGTATAATAGTACCAACACTCTTATATGGGTGTGAAGCTTGGGTGGTAAATGCAGCAGCGAGGAGACGGTTGGAGGCAGCGGAGATGTCCTGTTTAAGGGCAATGTGTGTGTGTAAATATTATGCAGAAAATTCGGAGTGTGGAAATTAGGAGAAGGTGTGGAGTTAATAAAAGTATTAGTCAGAGGGCAGAAGAGGGGTTGTTGAGGTGGTTTGGTCATTTAGAGAGAATGGATCACAGTAGAATGACATGGAAAGCATATAAATCTATAGGGGAAGGAAGGCGGGGTAGGGGGTCGTCCTCGAAAGGGTTGGAGAGAGGGGGTAAAGGAGGTTTTGTGGGTAAGGGGCTTGGACTTCCAGCAAGCGTGCGTGAGCGTGTTAGATAGGAGTGAATGGAGACGAATGGTACTTGGGACCTGACGATCTGTTGGAGTGTGAGCAGGGTAATATTTAGTGAAGGGATTCAGGGAAACCGGTTTATTTTCATATAGTCGGACTTGAGTCCTGGAAATGGGAAGTACAATGCCTGCACTTTAAAGGAGGGGTTTGGGATATTGGCAGTTTGGAGGGATATGTTGTGTATCTTTATATGTTTATGCTTCTAGACTGTTGTATTCTGAGCACCTCTGCAAAAACAGTGATAATGTGCGAGTGTGGTGAAAGTGTTGAATGATGATGAAAGTATTTTCTTTTTGGGGATTTTCTTTCTTTTTTGGGTCACCCTGCCTCGGTGGGAGACGGCCGACTTGTTGAAAAAAAAAAAAAATATATATATATATATATATATATAGTATTGTTAGTAATGAGATAACATTGCAGTTACAAAAAGAGGTGATGGTACAAATGTTGTCTCGTGGGCATCACAACGAGGTGTTTGTCACACACTGGCGGTGTGTAACAGCCAGACCCACATACCTGTATCCTCAGTAACGGTTTGGGCGGTCAAGAGTGTCTTGGGTTGTGGGGGTAGGAGTTCCCTGTTCTGTGGGAGTAGGAGTTCCCTGGGCTGTGGGTAGGGGCTAGATATTCGATGGATGGGTGGGAGGTTGTTTGGTCTTGGGGAAGAGTGATGTAAGCTTGTTTAGGCACAGGTACACACAGGTACAGGTATCACATTATAAATTACTTTGGATAACTAAAAACAAGTCACAAAAAGTGACATTTCCACTGAGGTGTTTAAGTTATGTGGGCGAGTCTGGAGTTGTGGTCGTAATGTTTGGAAGGAAAAATACCTACAAGAAGGTAATACTTACAAATAGCAAAGCGAATCTTTATTAGATAATGTTTCGATCGAATATGATTTGAAAAAATATCAGCCTTGAAGGAAATGTTGCGTAATAAAGACTTGCCCTGCTGCTTATTTGTATTACCTTGCAGCACCTCTCTGGCTGAAGTATATAAAACTCCTTTATACTTCTGCGGACTTATCAAGGCTGAGACATTGATCACCTCGGGTCACCTTTCCACTTCCACCGTTTCCAGTTTTAGTCTCTGCATTGGAATAATATAGCCACTGGTGGGCGAAACATCTCCATCAATGACTCTACCCAGGTGTTGCACATGTGTCTTATTCATCAAGTTGTCGGTATCGTATACTGTTAATGTATTGGTTAATTACTGTGTCTTTACAGTCTGACAGTTCACGTTTTGCCTCATTTTAAAGTCACAATCTTGAAACTATTGTATAGTTCACTGGTACAGGAGGAGAATAATGGTGTCAGGTGGTCGTGGTGTGTTAGTGGTGTCAGGTGGTCGTGGTTGTGTTCTTGTGTGTTAGGTGGTCCTGGTGTGTTAGTGGTGTCAGGTGGTCGTGGTGTGTTAGTGGTGTTAGGTGGTCCTGGTGTGTTAGTGGTGTCAGGTGGTCGTGGTGTGTTAGTGGTGTCAGGTGGGTCGTGGTGTGTTAGTGGTGTTAGGTGGTCCTGGTGTGTTCAGTGGTGTCAGATGGTCGTCCGGTGTGTTAGTGGTGTTAGGTGATCGTATATGTGTGTTTAGTGGTGTCAGATGGTCGTGCGCGGTTGTGTTAGTGGTGTCAGGTGGTCGTGGTGTGTTAGTGGTGTCAGGTGGTCGTGGTGGTTAGTGGTGGTTAGGTGGGTCCTGGTTGGTTAGTGGTGTCAGGTGGTCGATGGTGTGTTATTGGTTGTAAGGTTGGTCGTAGTGTGTTAGTGGTGTTTCAGGTGGTCGTTGGTGTGTTAGTGTGTTGGTTAGGTGGTCCTGGGTCCCCCCCCCATCCCCCCCCACCGTTAGTGGTGTCGGTGGTCGTGGTGTGTTAGTGGTGTTAGGTGATCGTAGCTAGTGTGTTATGTGTCAGGTGGTCGTGGTGTGTTAGTGTGTCTGGTGGTGTGGTGTGTTAGTGGTGTTAGGTGATCCGTAGTGTGTTAGTGGTGTCAGTGTGGTCGTGGTGTGTTAGTGGTGTCAGGTGGTGTGGTCTCAGTTGTGTTAGTGGTGTCAGGTGGTCCGTGTGTGGTAGTGGTGTTAGGGATCGTAGTGTGTTAATGGTGTCAGTGGTCGTGGTTGTTAGGGGTCGTGGTTGTGTTAGTCGTTAGGTGGTCGTGGTGTGTTAGTTGTTAGGTGGTCGTGGTGTGTTATTGGTGATTTGGTGATCTAGTGTGTGTTAGTGGTGTCAGGTCGTCGTGGTGTGTTAGTGCGTGTTAGGTGGTCATGGTGTGTTAGTTGTGTTATGGTGGTCGTGGTGTTAGGTGATCGTAGTGTGTTAGTGGTATGTAGCGTGGTGTGGTTGTTAATGGTGTTTGGTGATGTTAGTTGTGTTAGTGGTGTCAGGTGGTCGTGGTATGTTTAGTTGGTGTCAGGTGGTTGTGGTGTTAGGTGATCGTAGTGTGTTTTAGTGGTGTTCAGGTGGTCGTGGATAAGTTAGTGGTGCTCATTGGACGTGGTGTGTTAGTGGTGTCAGGTGGTCGTGTGGTGTTAGTGGTGTCAGGTGGTCTGGTGTGTTTAAAATGGTTGTCAGGTGGTCGTTGGTGTGTTAATGCTGTTTCAGTGCCCCCCCCCCTAGTTGGTCGTATGTGTTAGGTGATCGTAGTTAATTAGAGTGTTAGTGGTTGTCTGGTGGTCGTGGTGTGTTGTGGTCTGTTTTGATGTAGTGTGTTAGTGGTGTCAGGTGGTCGTTTGTGTGTAGTGGTGTTCAGCGTGGTCGTGCCTGTGTTAGTGGTGTCACAGCGTGGTCGTGGATGGGTTCGCGGTGTCAGGTGGTCGTGGAGGGTTAGCGGGTGGTCAGGTGGTCGTGGTGTAGTTAGTGGTAATGGTGTTAGTTGGTCGTGGTTGTTAAGTGGTCGTGGTTGTGTTAGTGTGTCAGGTGGTCGTGGTGTGTTAGTGGTGTTAGGTGATCGTAGTGTGTTTGTGGTGTCAGTGGTCGTGGTGTTAGGTGGTCGTGGTGTGTTAGTTGGTAGGTGGTCGTGGTGTGTTGTTGTTAGGTGGTCGTGGGTGTTAATGGTGTTTGGTGATCGTAGGTGTGTTAGTGGTTGTCAGGTGTCGTGGTGTGTTTGTGGTGTTAGGTGGTCATGGTTGTGTTAGTTGTGTTAGGTGGTCGTGGTGTTAGGTGATCGTAGTGTGTTAGTGGTGTCAGGTGGTCGTGGTGTGTTAATGGTGTTTGGTTTGATTCGTAGTGTGTTAGTGGTGTCAGGTGGTAGTGGTATGTTAGTGGTGTCAGGTTGGTTGTGGTGTTAGGTGATGTAGTGTGGCGTTAGTGGTGTCGGTGTGTGTGGTATGTTAGTGGTTGTCAGTTGGTCCGTGGTGTGTTAGTGGTGTAGGTGGTCGTGGTGTGTTGTGGTGTCAGGGGTCGTGGTTGTGTTAAATGTGTCAGGTGTCGGGGTGTGTAATGCTGTCAGGTGGTCGTGGTGTTAGGTGACGTTTAGAGTGTTAGTGGTGTCAGGTGGTCGTGGTGTGTTAGTGGGTTTGGTGATCGTAGTGTGTTAGTGGTTGTTCAGGTGGTCGTTTGTGTGTTAGTGAGGTCAGTGGGTCGTGGTGTGTTAGTGGTGTCAGGGTGGTTCGTGGGGGGCGTTAGCGGTCTGTCAGGTGGTCGGTGGTGGGTTAGCGGTGTCAGGTGGTCGTGGTGATGTTAGTGGTAATGGTGTTAGGGTGCGTCGTGGTGTTAAGTGGGTCGTTGTGTTGTTAGTGGTGGTCAGGTGGTCGTTGGTGTTTATGCGGTTGTCAGGTGGTCGTTGGTGTGTTTAGTGAGTTGTCAGGTGGTCGTGGTGGTTAATGGTGTCAGGTGATCGTGGTGGTGTGTTAGTGGTACATGGTGTGTTGGTGGTCATGGTGTTAGGTTGGTCTGTGGTGTTAGTGGTCGTGGTGTGTTAGTGGGTCAGGTGGTGTGGTATGTGTTAATGGAGTCAGGTGGTCGTGTGTGTGCTTAATGGTTGTCAGGTGGTCGTGGTGTTAGGTGATCGTAGGTGTTAGTGGTTGTCAGGCATTGTCGTGGTGTGTAGTGGTGTCAGGTGGTCGTGGTGAGCTAATGGTGTCAGGTCGGTCGTGGTGTTAGGTGATCGTAGGGAGTGTTAGTGGTGTCAGCGTGGTCGTCGGTGTGTTAGTGGTGTCAGGTGGTCGTGTGTCATTGTGTTTAATGGGTGGTCAGGTCGGTCGGGTCGTGAGGTGTGCTAATGCTGTCAGGTGGTCGTGGTGTTAGGTGGATCGTAGAGCTGTTAGTGGTTGTCTGGTGTGGTCGTGGTATCGTGTTAGTGGTGTCAGGTGGTCGTGGTGTGCTAAAATGGTGTCAGGTGGTCGTGGTGTTGGTGATCGTAGAGTGTTAGTGCTGTCAGGTGGTGGTGGTGTGTTAGTGGTGTCAGGTGGTCGTGGTGTGTTTGTGGTGTCAGGTGGTCGTGGTGTGTTAATGGTGTCAGGTGGTCGTGGTGTGTTGGTGGTAATGTGTGTATAGGTGGTCGTGGGTGTTTAGGTGGTCGTGGGTGTGTTAGTGGTAGTGGGTTGTGTTAGTGGTGTCAGGTGGTCGTGGTGTGTTAATGAGTGTCAGGTGTGGGGTCGTGGTGTGTTGGTGGTAATGGTGTGTTAGGTGGTCGTGGTGTTAGGTGGTCGTGGTGTTAGGTGGTCGTGGTGTTAGGTGGTCGTGGTGTTAGGTGGTCGTGGTGTTAGGTGGTCGTGGTGTGTTAGTGGTAGTGGTGTGTTAGATGGTTGTTGTGTGTTAGTCATCGTAATTATGTAGGGATTTAAAAGTGCTTCTAATATGCTATAGATCGGCCCTCTCCAAGGCCTTTTTATTCCTATTGATCTTTACATTATGATTCATAGCATTTTATGGAATTTTGAAAATTAATCCAACGCTCATTATTCCTACTCACGAGCGATTTGGAAGCACCTCTTCGAAGTCTAGAAGTACACTGCTTCATAGTTCAACTCTTCACTCTTTTTGGGAAGGAGTTAAGAGTCTCTGATTGGTTACTTGAAGATGACGAAGAGTTTCCCTGTTAGCTAGAGGCAGTGTCAACAATTTCATGGTTCTTTATTGGGCTCTGGATCCTTCTAGATCCAGAGCCCAATAAGGATTTTTGGAATGCTTAAGGGATCAATTATTTGAGACGAAAAACCGCCTAATAATTCTCTATAACTTATTTGAGGGTTGAATTATTCTTGGTATTAATGTACAGTTGAACTGCTTCCTTATTGACCCTCATGCAGTCGATAGGTTTGAAACCTAACACATTATCAATAGTAATGGACTTAAATGTGGTACTACAGACAACAACAGAGAAACTGCAAACATTACTGAACCAACTTTCACTGGGCAACGTTTCGCTTTGTGAAATTAATGTCGAGTAGCCATACACTTAATATACCCATGATGAATTTCAAGAGTTTTCCTACCTCGCAGCCCGGCCCTGAACCAGCTTCTCTGATGTTTGCCTAGTCAACCAGGCTGTTACTGCTGGAGGCCAGCAGCCTAGTAATCCGTCCCCTGCTAGAGGAAGCTGTCAGACTTCTTGTTGAAGACTTATACACTAGTTCCAGCAGTGTTTCTCATATCTTACTATAGTTTTTTTTTACGTCGCACTTTTCCTCTGTTTATAACTTGATAAGGCCCTGCTGTACATAAAGCAATACATTGTACCAAACAGCAAGCTTGTCACCAAGGAAAAAGTAAAGGACCCCAAAGCCCCACCGTCACTTTGACTTTGTGGGGTTTTTATGCTAGGATTCTCTCAACATATGGGTGCTATGTATGATAATCTATGTAACTATATTTGGTATAGATGTAATAAACTTAACGAGTTTTTCTTTCCTTCGCTGTTAGGGATAAATGAACCGTTTGTGTGTAGAAGGGTATGGGTTGTTAAGTTAGAATGGTTATGGGGGGTCCTAACAATAAAAATGCTCTTCAAATAAGCGGATGTAGGTAAACAGCTCTTAGCTTGCAATAAGTTAGGAATCCTAATCCTTATCCTGTAAAATAGCTTGCTCAATAAAGCTATGGATCCTTACCTAACCTTTTCAAAACCCTTGTGAAAAAAAAATGCAGATGTAAAATTTTCAGCGAATCGGGGAGTTAGGTATTTATACACATTTAATGAATCGGGAAGTACTCCCAAGACAAATGACGCCATTCCGAATAACCTCTATCTGGTCGAAGCATCTCTAAGTGGAATATGGAGACAGGAAACATTCTTAAGAGTACAGAGAGATATAGAGAGATGAAAATATAAACGATGTAGGTGAGAAAGGGAAGGGAAAAAAGAGTAAGCGATGTATTAAGTTGTGTATTGGTGTATTAAAAAATACCGTAGTGTTATTAGAAATACGCTCTTACATCGCTTCGAGAATTTTGTTATGAAACGGACGTGTATTGTTCTGAGAGTAGTCCAGGACGGGAAGGAGAGGGTTTGTGGTAGTCAGTATGAGAAGAGCTGCGGCTGGTGTAAATACGTCGGGATGTTTTTTGAAAGTTTATACAACAGGTTATATATTGGTTTTAATGCTCTCATGTGTACCTGTAGCCTAGTTAGTGCAGAGAATTATTAAGTTTGGGAGAGTACTCATACAGTCTCTGCAGAAAAAGGGGTGTCATGGGAGCTCCACTTTATAATTGATAGTGTTTTTACTCACTAGTAGCAGTGGGGCTAGTGAGCTAATGTGAAAGTAATGGGTGAAGTGAACTGGAGTGTTATGATGTTGCGTATGTAGTAGGAGAAGGTTGTATGCTGCATTTGTTAATTTACTACTAATATATTATATTTTATATATTTTTAGCTTTTGTGCTCTTCTGTTAATAACTATTGGAACTCTACACTTTATGTGACGGTACAAGGTGGCCTAGAGTGGTTTCTTTATTCTATTTTAAATATATAAATGTCCATAGTCTAAAGCCCAGTTTGTTTTACCCTTAGGGCCACGACTTCTTGTTTACGTTACACCGTCAAAAGCGTAACCTGGAGGCCTGAAGGGAAGAATTTATCAATTTCAACAATGATAATTCACATTTGAAACCTGGAGAGAGAGTCAATATTTAAAGGAACAATATATTATAAAATATTAAGAGTAATAACTTTTTTCAGGTGGCATTAACACATTATTTTTCCTGCCTGATTTTTGTGTGTGCATCATTTAGTTGATATAGGGAGTTATTTAATGTAATTTTCTGTGAATAATAATATAATAAACATAATGAACATATGCACGTTGCTGTGTGATTTATTGCTTTATAAAAGTAATTCCTGCTGTAATAAGTAAGATGTCAGTAAGTACTGAAGTCTGTAAGTAGTAGTGAGTCTAGTGATGACAAGGGTCGGGGAGGAGACCCTCGATCAAACCCCACTGCTAATCCCCCCGACCAAGTAATGAAGCACGAATATTAAGACTAATTTAGCTCTAATTTCAAAAGAAAAGATATGAGAAGGACTGAAACGTACTCAAAATACAGGAAGAGAAAGAGTTAGAAATTTTAAGGCTAGAAGGAGTGAGTGAGAAAGAGAGTTTGCTGCTTTACAAAATGGAACAGGTAACAGGGTATTACATATTTAATTTGGATAAGGCAATTACAATATGGTGCCAAAATTTGATGGGAAAAGATCTTGATAATTTTTTTCTATTGTTTGAAAAAAATAGGTTAAATGGCAGAAGAGGCAAGACAGCTAACTGAGGCCACACTAACAGAAACAGTTAATTGGTTAAGGGTTTACAGCTGTCAGCTTTCTAGATGAACATTGTATGTTCAGATTATGAGAAGATGAAAGGATGTTGGTTTTACTGGCTTATCAGTTATTGATCAGATAGATATATGCAGAGAAGTTTTAGAGGCGTTTAAAATTTCAGGGATGGACAATGACCTTGGTGGAGTATGGAAAGGAGAAGATGTCGCTGCTGACTAAATGATGTCGCTCAAATTGATGTAGGTGATTACGAAGGAATTAAAGTTTTTTAATTTTACTAGCGGATCTTTTGAAACAGTGTACCTCCTGACATTTAGGCATATCCTGAGGAAAAGTATTTTTAATTATTTTAACATTCTCTAGATTGGCGTGAAAGGTTTGTTAGCTAACAAAAAGTTGACAGTAGGTATCACCCGATCATGTTAAAATACACTTTTCTCCTATAGGCAGGAGTAAGAATTACAAGATTATTTAAGCCAAATTTCTTTTCCAGCCTCATAATCATAAAGATTTTCACCCTATGACACCAGAATCCTGGTTCCAGAGATTTAAGTCTACTTCTCAGCTGCTTGCTCAGGCAAGTGGTATGTCAGTTAGGAGCAGATAGGAGCAGAAAAATCTGTTCACTATAAGCCAGAAGAATACAACCCCTTCCCTTCCCCCCAAAAAAAAAAAACAAATCAGTGTGTACAGTACTATACATGAACAGAGACGGGAATATCAAAACAGAGTTCACACTGAAAGAATAAAAATAAAGGAGCTGCCCTAGACACCATTGCCTCATACAAAGGACGAAACTATCTGCAATGATAAAAAATGCTATATTTTAGCAAGCATATTGAGTAATGAAGAAAGAAAGAAGAACCACAGTAGGGGGAGGAGGGGAGGGTGGCACTGCCAATAAGAATCAATGGAGTATTGAACAGGGTGTTTGGAGAAAAGGTTAATCAGAATTGATAACATATAAGTGCACCAATATGGTTCGGGAACACAGTGTAATAGCAGCCAATGATTTGCAACCCACAATCATACAGCAGGGAAATCAAGCTAGAAATGCCACAATAACAAAACAATGGTTGATATCATAAAGAAGCAACAAGAAAGACCCATCATAACACCAAATAAATAAGTTCAACCATATGAACAGGACTGGAGAATTAGCACCCACATCTATGAGGGCTAAGATGATAGAAGTAATTTTTAAAAACTTGGTGGGATCATGTTCATGCTGGACACATGCTTAGTGTGGAAAGGGATACCGAACCCAGGCGAACAAGCATAAAAGCTGTGATAGAAATATATTTGTATGATCGTGGGAAAAATTCTAGGTTCTTATATGGCAAATCATATCTCACAAACCTGCAGTGGACAAAGTATGGAGAAAAACAAGGCACGAGAGATATGAGAAAGAGAAATAAGTGAATTATATCTTGGACTGTAACTAAGAGGTCAAATAAAACAAAGAGATCCTTATGGGAAGGAGCCAGAAGTGATTATCAGAGAAAAGGGCATTCATTAATGGGAAATATAAACACGTGGAAGTTTTTGAGCATCAATATTAGAACCATTCACTATTTCTGTAATTGTGAATGAACTATAGAAGAAACAGGTTACTAGATGCATCTATGTTATAATGATGTGAAATTAATATGTACAAAGAAAAATAATTATCTAAAAATTTCAAGCTTAGTCAGAAAGTGGCTAGTGAATTTTAATCCCAGAAAATGCTGTTATTGAAACCTTAGGAAAGGAAGAAGATCAAAAATTGAAAATTGAAAACTCCGGGGGATAAAGGCCTAAAGCTTTATTTAAGGAGAAAAAGAAAACGCTAAGAGGTTAGTACAGTTGGCCAGAAAGTCGCCTGAGGCGCACATCGACTGAATAATTTCTGCAGCATATATTCGAACATTGAAGACCATTAAACCATATATGTCAGAACCATCTTGGAGATGCCCAGCACCAACATAGAACCGACACAAGATAAGCACATTAAGAAAGCTGGTGGAAAATGTAGAGATTTGCAACGAAGGACTACACCAGAATAAAGTTTAATGAAATATGAGAAAGACTCAAGGAGAATCTGAATCTGATTGACATTAGGACAATAACAATACCAGGGAGACATGATCACGACATGCAAAAATGCTCAAGGGACAAAGGACATCACACACACTCTTAAGAAGAGTATGATAAAGCTTATGAGCAGGGAGAGTGACCAGTGGAAGAGGCGGAGCCGAAGCTGTGGATCAGACCCATGGAATCCCACAATTAAGTGAGAGTACACACACATCTACACTTCTCTGCCCCCTGGCAACCACGATTTAGAGTGAGGTACAGACACATACACACACACAACACACCACACACACTGGGCAGATGGCCAGTGGCTAAACGCAACGGTCTGGAGTTTTTTTTAAGCAGAGGTATGTAACAGCAAACACGGGTTCAGGGAGAGTGACCTAGTAGCGACCAGTGAACGAGGCGGGGCCAGGAGCTAAGACTCGACCCTTGCACCTCAACTAAGTGAGTACAACTAGGTGAGTACACGCACCACACACACACAAACACACACATAAACATCAATACACACTACAAAACCTAACCATAATATATATATATATATATATATTATTATATATATTATATATATATATATTACATATAGATATATATATATATATATATATATATATATATATAATGCGGGCCAGAGGGAAGTCAAGGCTCAGGAGATCAGAGGAAGATGGGCTGGGAAAGGAACAATGGATGAAGAGCAATGTAAAAAGGATGGAACGAGAGTGGAAGAGAAACTAGGTGAGCTTTCTCTGGAAAAATGGAGAAGATGGAGGCAGAGAAGAGAAATGGGAAAGTTGCAAGCTGAAGCCACAGAATCCAGGATATGGGCCCTAGAATTTGAGGTGAATAGGCTTGAGGTGAGTTACAGGGCTATTGCCAAAAGCATCTGAAGCAGGGTGCACCCTATTAAACTGAAGCCAACGAACAAAGGAAGAAGAAAAGATTATGCTAAGGCCCTATCAGTCCACCAAACAAGGCCCAGGAAGGAAGGGGAAGAGGCTGTTAGGATGTAGGGGGATAGCCAGTAAGTGAGGGGGGGGCTGCAAGACAGAGAAGAGAACAGGTCCACCCCTATGCAGAGAGGCACGACAAGCCTTTCAACAGTTAAGGAACAAAATAGGGAGACAATGTCTATGTACCAAATGTGACCCAGAGACAAGAGGGGAAAAGGCAATGGGAGGAGTAGAGAGAGAGGTCAGTCTTCATTCATGAGCTTCAGGAGAGCGAAGGGAGGACACCACACTGAAGAAGCAGGAAAAGAAAAACATGAGATTGAACACTCATTAAAAAAAATTTGCTTGAGATAATAAAATTCTCTAATTGGAGAGGTTGGTACTAGAAGGGGAGAAGAATGGACCAGTCAAACTGATTTTCAAGGACATAATGGTGCCAGAACAGGATCCTGCAAGAGAAATCACGGCATGAAGAAATCTAACATATGAAAAGGTGTTTCCTGGACTGACAGAACAAGACGAATGACACAGCAGTGAGGAGAGAGGACACATAAATGAAAAGGGGCCAGAAAAGCCCCCCCCCCCCCCCCCGAGAGACAAGGATAGAGTCAGAGAGGACAAGCAGAGCAGGGCCAGAAGCAACAACCGCTAGCACACACAGGACCCACCCTCAGAACCCCCAACAGCAAAACACGCTATCCCAATTACAAACCACAATTCCGCGCTCACAGCCTCACCCCACCACTATGCAGTAGAATCCCATAGCACACTGCCAGGTCCCCCATCCCCAACCCCAACCAAGACCCCCAGAACACAGTAGTGGAGAGGAAACTGAAGGGTTGGTACACCAACACTAATGGAATTAACGAATAGTTGGAGGGTGGCAAGAAAGAATCAGAGGCATCCACCGACATCACAGCTCTCACACAGCTGGAAGTTAAAGACAAAGCGGGCCCACATGGACGTCAATAGTGTTTCTTCTGTCTCTGGTTGATCGCGGAGGGAAAAGTGTTATGATCTCGTTCAAAAGGTGGCTGTGGCATGCTTCATCTATAGCTTTAAGTGCAGTATTATAACGCCCAGTAATCGAGGGGGCGTGGACTCCGGCAACCGCCAAGTTGAGAGACCGGGCCAGGAGCGACGACTCGACCTCTGCACCCACATTTAAGGTGAATACATATAAGTAAGTGTACAATCTCACATACAATCACACACACACACACACAGTTAGAGGACAGGAAGGACTCTGGGGACAGGACCAGATTGGGGACACCAGCAAGGAATACACCAACAAGTTGTTGGACGACATTCTTAAGATGAGGAGGAGGTGAAGAAACTGCTAAGGGACATCGATACCTCAAAGGCAATGGGACCGGTCAAACATTCCGTGGGTCCCTTAGACCGAGGGAGCAGATATGTTGTTGCGTGCACTTGCCACAATCTTCACACATCCCTGGAAAAATGGGCATTACCTGAAGGTATGGAGACGAAATGTAGTTCCCATTTTAAAAAAGGGGACAGAAAGAGGCACTAAACTATAGACCTGTGTAATTGAAGTGGATAGTATGCCAAAATTTTGGAGAAGATTGTCAGGAGGAAGAGTGGTGGTGCACGGAACGGGAACGGGAGTATAAATGCCACCTGCACGGATGTTCACGGAGGCAAATCCTGTGTCACAACCTTTCTGGATGGTTTTACGATAAGATAACAGAAGTAAGACAAGAGGAGAGGAGGGGTGGGTTGATTGCATCTTTCTTGGGACTGCAAGAAGGCCTTGACACAGTTCCTTCACAAGAGATTATGCAGAAGCTAGGCATCAGGCGCAATATAAAACAGGAAGGGGTCAATGCATGGCTCAGAGAACCTGACAGGGAGGCAACAACGAGTATGGTACGTAATGATGTTTCACAGTGGGCACCTGTGACGAGCGGGGTCCCACAGGGGTCGGTCACTAGGACTGTTGCTATTTTTTGGTATATGTGAACGACATGACGGAAGGGTTGGATTAGAGTGTCCCTGTGTTGCAGATGATGATGAAGATTTAATGAGGAGAATAAATCTGATAAAGACCAGGCAGGCTTTCAAAAGAGACCTGGACAGACTGGACCACCTGGTCAGCAAATGGATTCTCGAATTAATCCTGCCAAATGCAAAGTCATGAAGATAGGGGAAGAAATGGGCACAGAGAAGGACCACAGACAGAGTATAGGCTAGGTGGCAAAGACTGACAACCTCATCAAGGGAGAAAGATCTTGGGTGAGTATAACCACCGAGCATGTCTCGGAAGACAATCAATTCCGTAACTGCTGCAGCAAATGGGCGCCCCCTGGCAAACCTGAGAAGCATTCTATACTTAGTAAGGAATCATTCAAAATGACCTATGTTACACCGTGTATGTCAGGCCCATACTGGGAGTATGCAGAACACCTGTTTGGAACTCGCAATTTGATAAGCACGTCAAGAAACTAGAGAAAGTAACAAAAGGTTTGCGACAAGGTTAGTTCCGGAGCTAAGGGGAATGTCCTATGAAGAAAGATTAAGGGAAATCGGCCTGACGACACTGGAGGACAGGAGGGTCAGGGGAGGACATGATAACGAATATAAAATACTGCGTTGGAATAGAAAGGTGGAAAAGACAGGATGTTCCAGGGGAAGGGACACAGAAACAAGAGGCCACAATTGAGAAGTTGAAAACCACAAATGAGTCAGAGAAAGATAGTAGGAAGTATTTACTTCCAGTCATAGAGTTGTAAGGCAGTGGAATAGCCTAGAAAATGACCGTAGTGGAGGCAGGAACCATACACAGTTTTAAGACGAGGGGTTTGATAAGCTCATGGAGGGGGAGAGAGAGGGGCCAGATAGGCAACCGGTGTTGAAGAGGCGGGGCCAGGAGCTAGGTCGACCCCTTGAACCACAAATAGGTGAGTACAAAATAGGTGAGTAACACACACACACACACACACACACACAACACACACACCACACACCTACAAATATACTAATATCAACAAACCATCTTACAAACAGAATAAATTGGGAAATCAGTCTATACCTTGATTGCGTAAACACTACAAATATTTGTCAGAAGAAATGTTTGCCTGCCTCTTTATGTATCACTGAGTAATCTCTCTCATTATATTTTATATTACGAAGTCATTATGAAAATTGTAGTTCACTAATTGTGGGGGTCACTTGCAATTCTTTAATTAAAAAAATTTGTTCATTTATATTTATATATAAATGTGGAATTCTTTTCTTTAGTAATTATTTTTTTGTGTTGTTTGGAAAACAGTAATTTGCTGCGTGCTCCGTGGTGCGCTGATATCAGCACTTGTGGTGTAGCGTTTTCGTTTTTTATTATAATAATATTTAGAAAAAATGATATGTTACATTGATGAATAAAATGTTCGTGGATCAATAATATATGAACGACCATTTTTTTTATTGCAAAATTACAGTGAATAAACAAAAAAAATGTATTTGTCGTTAAGAGTTAGAAAGGAGTACCACCAGAATAACATTTCTGCACGACTTGTGGCCACTCACATAACCAATCAAATATAACTAAATATATAAATTGCACCGTTTGTTTTACTTTGATTAGAATGAATGTAAAGCCAGACAATGCGAACAAAACAAAACAGTATATTTTGATACGAAACTTTTGTGGAAATCTGGAATTACTGCTTCCGGACACATAGTTATCAAACCACTCGTCAAACACAACGGAGGGTAACCAGGGTCATCACCAGGGATCACCAAAACCTCCTAGTTCATCACACCTGCGCATTTCATCACCACCCTCACCTCAATGGATGTCAAGAGAATCCATGTTAAATCAAATTAATTAAATTACAGGCAATTACAAGTATTAGTAATTTAAATACTAAAAGTAAACTAATGCCACATAAAACTTTCCATCGTCACGAACGTGCTAAAAATTATGATTTACCCATTTATGGGGCGTCCGCACACAGAAATGGCCATTATTTAAACACAGTCTCATCATGCACAGAGACGATCAAAACACTTCGGCAAATGATTACGTATGAAAATTAAATTAAAAATTTGGGTCAATTGAGGTCAAGAGGTTCCTCGCTGATACAGGGCAGTGCTTTTAATTAATGGATAAAGGAAATGATAATTACTTGCCTCTTTAGTAGGAAAATATAACTGTTTTATAATAACGAGGGCATTCAACTGTGTGAAAACAGGAAATTAAAAACAGAGAATGTGAAAATGCTAGTGAATTTACAATATCCCAGGTATAGGGGAAGAGTCAGCAGCATAACTCTAACTCTGCTTTATGTTTTTGGAAGAGACCAGAAAACTGTGCAGTGGGAACTTCAGACAGTCTAATACTATGATTTATTCCCTTGAGATTAACAAATTAGTGGTTTTGTGAATTTTAATCCACACTACCTGTGTGGAAGATTTATGTGCATCTGAAACAGAAAGAAAAGTACCAGTCTTGCAGTATGCCAATATTATATATATATATATATATATATATATATTATATATATATATATATATATATATATATATATATTATATATATATATAATATCATATACATATATTATATATTATATATCTATAATATATATAATATAATATATATATATATAAAATATAATATATATATATTATATATATTATATATATTATATATAAAATATATGCAAACCAACCACTCTGAAAGAATAGAAAAAATTCCAAGCGCTTTCGTGACTACTCACATTATCAAGGAACTATGAAAGTAAAGCACCCAAAAGGAAGCTATATAAGGGTCGGCCCAACACCCACTATCAGATCCCACAACGGTTAAACACCTGACGGCGCCGGCCCAACTGGAAAGGTCCTTTGCACAACTCACCCAACAAACTATTCTACCTAAAAAATTTAAAATTATTATTTGTCCAGTGTATTATTAAATTCTTCCCAAATTCAAATTAATTATAAATGGATCTAATTTATATAAAACCAAAGGAAATATTCATATTATTGTCAAAACTGCTTTTTATGAAATAAGATTCAATTATATTCCTGTCGGACCATGGACTTGTTTGTTTACTCTTTCTCAACTTTTTGAAAATCAATTGGATGGTTAAAATCTCTTACATGAATAAATAGAGCATTGGAATCTTGTCCAGTTCTAATGCTATATTTATGTTTTTTTTAAATCTTAGTTCGAGATTTTTACCAGTTTGACCGTAATAAACTTTATCGAAAATTTTACAAGGAATCTTATAGACACACCCAAATCAGCATTTTGGGGGAAATTTTTTATCAAAATTTTTTTTACTGTATCAAGATTTTTGAGTGCAACTTTAATATTAAAAGTCTTAAGAAGAGAAGGGCATATCAACCAAGTTTTCATGGTAAGGAGAACCAACATATTTTTAGTTGAATAAGGCTGGTTGTCCCTTTTTGGATTGTAAAAAGTATTTCTAGCAACTTTAAAAGATTTATCAATTACATTTCTTGGGTAATTTAAATATTACCTTTTCATAAATTTTGGATATTTCCTCATCTATGAACTCAGGATACAAATTCGTAAAGCTCTCAAAAAAAATGATGAGAAAAAGACAGTTTGACTCTATCTTGATGCGAGGAATAAAGTGGACATAGGAACAGTTATTTGTAGGTTTTCTGTAAATTTTAAATTTTGAATTCATTATTCCCCTTAAAAATTAAAACATCTAGAAAAGGCAATGAGTTATTTTCTTCAAACTCAACAGTAAAGTTTATAGAATGGGCTAAGTTTTTAATTTTCCAAGGAAATGGTGTATATCTACATTTTGGGCATAAGACACAAAATATCATCAACATATCTGAACCATTTAGCTCTATTAGGGAGGATTGTGTTAAGCAACCTTGTTTCAAAAAATTTCCCATGTATGGGTTTACTAAGAACAAGTGAAAGAGGATTTCCATTGCCATACCAAACTTCTGAGTGTAAAACTTATCATTAAATACAAATTTTGCTTTCAACAATGCAAAGTTTAAAAGTTTAATGATAGTAGGAACTGGCAATGGTAAATCATAGTTAACGATTTTTTCAGATAAGAAACTTAATAAATCATCAACAGGAACTTTCGTAAACAAAGAAGTAACATCAAAACAAACCATGTTAAAATCATTTAAGTCAGTCAAGGAGCTTAATTTAACAACCAAGTCTATGTTGTTTTTTAACATTAAAGTTAGAAATTTGCCAACAATAGGGCTCAAAATATTCAACAAGCCATTTGGATAATTTATATGAAACTGACCCTATGGAGCTAATAATTGGTTGACGGGATTCCCTGGTTTGTGTGTTTTTTATTATCCATACATGTAAGGTAAAGATGGATTAGTGGAAGTAAATTTTTACTAATTCATCTTTGCCTTTCAGTAGAAGTTTTATTGTTTTATTGAAATTGCTGTTAACGGTTTTTTAGGGATTTTTCCTAAGTTTAGAATAGGTTTCAGTATCATCTAAGAGATTATTCATTTTTTCTTGGAATCATTTTCTTTCATAATTACTATTGCATTTTTTTTGTCTGCTTTAGTAAGGCGCAAATTTTTATTGTTATTAAGTGTATAAAAAGACTTAAAGAATCTTTGAGGGCAATTGGGAATGTTTGGTTTACATAGAGCTATATACCATTTTCCTTTTCTAATATTAATTTCAACAAGGATAAATCAGAAAATTTCTCAAGTTTTCCCAAAAAGGGTTTTGCATTTTCAACATTATTAAGTTTTTTTTGAAGTTGCCCAAAAATTAGGCCAAAACCTAGAGCAGCAGTTGTATGTTTGTCTAAAATTTCATCTGATAAGTTTAAATTTCAAAATTTTTTTTACCATGCTTTGTCCAATCACTATTTTCAATTAAAATGTCTAATTTTCTTTGTAGTTTGCTCTTGAGTTCATTACAAAATTTTCTGAGTTTATTATAGCAATGATCCAACATACTGCGTTTCCATTCTGATGGAATGGCCTGATTAAAAGAGTATGAGGTAATCAGTTCCCCCAGCCTGGAGTCGATGTGTTCAGTCCATCAATCTTGTAGAAAGTACAGCATAGGGCCGTAGACGTGGCTTATATACTGTAGTGAGGTGAGTGAAGCAGGGAGGCGGGGTCATAGTGGTACCATCCACTAGTCGAAGTAGGTCTTTGTCCAGAGGTTGAACAAGTGTTGAAGAATTCTTTGTAACCAAGATCCCCCTGATGCTGCAGTGTCTGAGAGTTTTGATGAATGGTTTTTAAAAAACCCACAAGTTGAAGATTGAGACACTTATGCAGCATATGGGAATCTTTATTCAGGAAACGTTTCGCCACACAGTGGCTTCATCAGTCCAATACAAAGAGGAAGGCGTAAGGAGAGGAGGAGTATGAGGTAATCAGTCCCTCAGGGCCCGGAGTCGATGTGTTCAGTCCATCAATCTTGTAGAATGTACAGCATAGGGCCGTAGACGGCTTTATAACTGTAGTGAGGTGAGGTGAAGCAAGGCGGAGGCGGGTCATAGTGGTACCATCCACTAGTCGAAGTAGGTCTTCGTCCAGAGGTTGAACAAGTGTTGAAAAGAATTCTTTGTAACAAGAAACCCAGGGTGCTGCAGTGTCTGACAGTTGTGATGAATGGTTTGAAAAACCGACAAGTTGAAGATTGGGACACTTATTGCAGCATATGGGAATCTTTATTCAGGAAACGTTTCGCCCCCACAGTGGCTTCATCAGTCCAATACAAAGAGGAAGGCGTAAGGAGAGGAGGAGTATGAGGTAATCAGTCCCTCAGCCTGGAGTCGATTGTTTCAGTCCCTCAATCTTGTAGAATGTACAGCATAGGGCCGTAGACGTGGCTTATATACTGTAGTGAGGTGAGGTGAAGCAGGCGGAGGCGGGGTCATAGTGGTACCATCCACTAGTCGAAGAGGTCTTCGTCCCGAGGTTGAAAAGTGTTGAAGAATTTTTTGTAACAAGATCCCAGGGTGCTGCAGTGTTGAAGTTGTGATGAATGGTTTGAAAAACCGACAAGTTGAAGATTGAGACACTTATGCAGCATATGGGAATCTTTATTCAGGAAACGTTTCCCACACAGTGGCTTCATCAGTCCAATACAAAGAGGAAGGCGTAAGGAGAGGAGGAGTATGAGGTAATCAGTTCCCTCAGCCTGGATTCGATGTGTTCAGTCCATCAATCTTGTAGAATGTACAGCATAGGGGCCCTAGACGTGGCTTATATACTGTAGTGAGGTGAGGTGAAGCAGGCGGAGGCGGGGTCATAGTGGTACCATCCACTAGTCGAAGTAGTCTTCTCCAGAGGTTTGAACAAGTGTTGAAGAAATTTTTTGTAACAAGATCCCATGATGCTGCAGTGTCTGACAGTTGTGATGAATGGTTTGAAAACCGACAAGTTGAAGATTGAAAAAAAATTATGAGCATATGGGAATCTTTATTCAGGAAACGTTTCGCCACACAGTGGTTCATCAGTCCAATACAAAGGGAAGGCGTAAGGAGGGGGGGGGTATGAGGAATCAGTCCCTCAGCCTGGAGTCGATGTGTTCAGTCCCTCAATCTTTTAGAATTACACAAGGGGCCGGACGTGGTTTATACTTTAGTGGGTGAGGGGAAACGGCGGAGGGGGGGCATGTGGTACCATCCCCTATCGAAGTAGGTCTTCGCCAGAGGTTGAACAAGTGTTGAAGAAATTTTTTGTAACAAATCCCCTGATGCTGCGGC
>NC_069484.1:19326725-19341900 GCF_026875155.1 Cherax quadricarinatus
TAAATGTTTCTTTACCTCTGACAGTTCAACAATAATAGTCTGATGAGTGAGGTAAAGAGAGAGAGTACGGGTGGTCAGCAAAATAGTTGGCCGAGTGTTTCCTCTCGCTCTGCCTCACCCAATTATTATACAATCTATCCTCTTAAGATAGTCTTTTTTCTGTATGAATATAAGCCGATTTCTTTATATATGCCATTTTAAGTAAACTTAACATCGATTAAGTAAATTTAATTAATTATAACATATCTTAAACACGAATGGAAAAAACCGTTGTATTGAAAGACTGTTTTGTAAGGTCCCAAAATGAGTTATGTTAAACAAAATCATACCACGGGCGGGGATAGAACCCGCGATCAGAGTCTCAAAACTCCAGACCTTTCGCGTTAGCCACTGGACCAGCTAGCCACAATAAGATTCGTCCAACATAACATGATTAACATCATCTAACATAACATGAGTTACGTTAGCCTGGATGCTGATATAGTTTATTACCTCGTGTATGAAACCCATTCTGTGCAATGGGATATGATAGAGAAAACAGCTACCTTTTATTCCTACAATGTAAACCGTACAGTTTAGGGTAGCAGCTAGCAAAAAAACAGGGAACCACCAAATTTGTCGAAACTCTTCTTTCAGTCGAATACCGGTAATTAAAAACAATTAGGGACATTAGGAAAAAGCGGAGAGGTAATCAGTTCTGTAATTTTGATGCGTGGTCCAAGTCGGACCGAAACGTCGTCGTAAGCTCCCCTCTCATATGTGCGGGTTATTTGTGTACCATCTCTTATACACCACATAAATATTGTATGTTCTAGGCTCACTCAAGAGCACCATTGTCTAATATATATTTTGGCCAAAGAATGATGGGCGAAGACTAGCTTGGGGTTACCGACGATTGCTTAACTATGGTCTTGAAGATTTTCCCGGGTGAAGGTCCCAGACCAGACTTACCTGTCGACAGCCTCATCAATGAGGCTGTTAATGTTTGCTTTAAAAAATAAAACATATCAGCATTGTACTGATGAAAGAAAAAATAGAAGGGTTAATAGGGATTTGGATTTGAGACAGGTGGTGGACTAAGCATAAGGAAAGTTTATATACGATAAAAACTTGTTGGACGTGGCCATGACCAGTGATTATAGTCAGGTATTGAGGTATCCAATGAAGAATGTAGAACGTTTTGGCCAAGGATCATTTGGAGTGGTATTTTGGTATCTATACCTAATATATTTTAATTGGTATACAATACACACGCAACACACAGGTGCCCTTATTAACAAAACGTTTTTGCCTCTGCAAGCTTTATTAGCTGATACAGAAGTAATTCCAATAATGAAGACAGAAGTGGAGAGGTAATCTGAGGTGATCAGTCTTGATAGACGATGGTCAGTTTCTCAGTGTAAAGCATAAGACCAGAAATTTATACATTGGAGTTAAACGATGTGTAGCAGCTATGAAAATATGTGATGTGGACCACTAGAGGTAAATGGGGCCATGCTATGAAAGTTAAGGACACATGTGCAACATTGTATCTTTATGTAGACGTTTCGCCATCCAGTGGCTTTATCAATACAGATTTAGGACATAATAGGAAGACTGTAGAACTATATACAAAAGATGAGGTAATCAGTCCCTGATTACTGATTACCTCATCTTTTGTATATAGTTCTACTGTCTTCCTATTATGTCCTAGAATCTGTATTGATAAAGCCACTGGATGGCGAAACGTCTACAATAAAGATATCCAGATGTTGCACATGTGTCTTAACTTTCATATTGTCGGTATTTTATACCTTTCTTGCACAACAGGCCATGCTATGTTGTTGTTAGCAGTAGAGTTGTTAAAAGACATTCTCCTGTATCAAGATACCATGGTGTTGCCGTGTCAGTCAAGTATATTATAAATGTTATAACACCATAACACTGACAACACAGCAAGATCATAGTATCTTGCTTAAGAGAATGTCTTCAACAACTGTCTAGCATGACGTATTTCCACAAGGGGGCCCTGGTGACCGAACCTGACCTAACTTAACCTTTTCTAACCCAGCCAAAACTTCCGGCCTCCCTAAAATACCCATAAGCTGAATCATCATGGACTCAAATGTCTGCTGGCCAAAATGTCCATGTATTTTGGTAGTTTTGCATGGGCAAACATTTTAGACCAGTACAAATAACTGGCATCCATACCTAACCTAACTTCAGTTATATATACATGTACGTATATACATATATTTTTTCAACAAGTCGGCCGTCTCCCACCTAGGCAGGGTGACAAAGAAAATCCGCAAAACGAAAATGTGTCCATCATCATTCAACACTTTCACCTCACTCATACATAATCACTGTCTTTGCAGAGGCACACAGATTACGACAGTTTAGGAGTCCCTCCAATTATTATATTATAATCAAGGGGTAAGTGCTAAACCCGGAGGATTAAGGAGTCCCTCCAAACTACCAATATTCCAAACCCCTCCTTTAAAGTGCTTCCCATTTCCAGGACTCAAGTCCAGCTAACCAGTTTCCCTGAATTCCTTCACAAAATATTACCCTGCTCACATTCCAACAGCATATAGACAACCTAACTGGACCTGTCCAATATAATTGAATCTAGCCTAACTTAACCTAACCTAAACCAACCCAGCCTAAATTAACATACTCCAATTAACAAGCCCCCTAACCAAGCTGAAATATCCACCCTCCCCATCATAACTGTCCAAAACGTCCTAAGCCAAAACGTTCTGTCCAAAACGTCCATCCACAAGGTAACGCATGCCGAAGAGAGAGTCATTGTACTTACCTGTGGTCGAGCCCTCTTGCTCAGCCTACCTCCCATGCTTCACCACCTACCTGGAGAGACAGGAAACACTTGGTTATCAGTTCTCAGTATTGAATTAAGAGCTGTGGGGGTCCCAAGGCAAGCAAGTTGTCAGGGGATCCCTTCCAATAAAACTTTAGTGCTAAATTTCATACTGTAATTATTATACAATTTGTTCACAATATAAAAATAACCCACAGAGGAGAATAAACTTATGACGACGTTTCGGTCCGACTTGACCATTAACTAGTTAAATAATTATTGGACCGAAATGTTGCCATGAGTTTCTTTCTCCTATATGCGGGTTTCTTGTACAGCCTCTCCTCACTTAGTGATATACTCGTTTACCGATACCTCAGACTTACGATGGGCACTCTGATGGGCTTTCTGACCAGTATTTATATCTAATAATGTATATTAGAAGTGATTTCCTCTATTCTGTTTATTTCAATATACAGTACACTACTGTATAAACATTTAAAAATATACAGAAATGTTATAAATGGTGCAAAAGTGACATTAAAACAATAACGAAGATGGTTGACACAAACCCACTACCATTATAGTATGCTCCTCACTTAGCGCCGAATTCGTTTAACGAAGTAGTCTTAGGAACGGAACTCCGTTGTTAAGTGAAGAGAGGCTGTATATTGTTCCGTTCACAGTATTGTGCCTTTTTATTCTTTATATAATTTGTTAAACTCCAATTATTTTTCCTATAGATGTGAACTGACACGAAAAGCAGTCATTCGAAATGCAATTAGTTACAATGCATTGTTTTAGTGCCCGAATTGATTTATGGGGGCCCCCTTTTGTGTGAGGGCCCTGGGGCTAGCATCCCTATTACACCTCACCTTCTTCCTCTTTAATCCAAAACTGAACATGCTCACCACACTGTTACTCAAAGATGATAAACACAAACTATGAGAGACAAGGCACAGTACTACAAGCAACAATAATTTAGCTCTAGCTAAAGTATAATTAGATCAAAATTATGCATTACTAACAAGTTGATGAATGAGACATGTGCAACATCTGGATATTGTACATGTCTTATCAATTTTTCTCTTTAGAAAAGCAAAACTGAAGTCTTGCCACTCCCTATATTTTAAAAATGCCTACCAGGGGGTGGCACTGATCAAGCTGGGCAACAATGTTTTAAGGCAACATGGGCATACGTATCAATTAATTGCAAAGTACAGCTATGTCAATTTTACACCTGGGATGAAATGGAATAATCATTATGCCAGGCCCATGCTTGGTAATTTGGAATAGCTATGGGGTTACTTCACATTGAAGTTTTAGAAAACATTTATTTAGAACACATTCAGAAAAAACATTTTAGTAATAATGGTAGAATTACTAGTAAAATGTTAGGTAAAATGACACTTTCTCTGCACTGGAGTGAAGAAGCCACTGGCTAACAATATATTTCCAGAATGAAGGTTCCCAAGTGTTGCACAAGTGTTATATTTATCATCTTGCCAGTTTTTCTAAACCATCTATTCAAACTATGTTAGATTATAAACTAAAAAAATAATAATCTTTCACCCACAGGCTGGTTCTGCAAGCTTTACAATTGGTGGTGCCACAGTGAGTTCAGTATCAGATGGATCGACTAGATACATACTGCGTGACTCTGCACCAATACACAATAACCGTCTAAATGTCATGAGCAGAAGCCACAATGAAAGACTACACCATGCCCTTAGGACACCCACCCCAGAAACCTCAAGATATGAACCTAACTTCATGTTAAGTTCCCAACTCTCAGAATACCCAAAATATGACTCTTGCTACACAATGCGATCAGCCTCTCCAAGAACCTTGCGCAAGTCTGAATCTAGATACATGGTTCGGCCAAAAATTCGTACAGGAACCAAACAATTTGACCCAAGATTAATACTACAGCCACCAACACCTGAGCTTCCCCGAAGTTATGGACCCAAAGCACAGTGATGGGCTGGGAAAGGAACGGAAGGAGGTCGAGCCAGGCACTCTATACGATCATATTGGCACATTCCTCGAGCTTCACTCTGGTGTTCCCCACAAAGGCTGTGTGTATGATTCACAGCCTTGTAAAGAATGCCAGTGGAAGGTAAGACAGTGTCTCCTATTCTGATAAATTCTAGTAAGCAAGTAAGTTTATTTAGGTACAAGTACACATAAATACAGTTACACAAGTAATCATACATAGTAATACGTGTAAATTACTGTATTTAAGATAACCCCCAAAAAAGTCAGACACAGTGACTTATTTCCATTGGGGTCTAAGACATATAGTAATGTACCTGTACTAGTACAGGCACAACTTACTAGTAATTCTCCAAATAAAAATAAGTCAAACCCCCAAATTTACAAGAGTGACATTCCTAGAGGACTCTCAAGTCTGGAGTGTGCAAATAAAAAATTCTGCCCATGTAATATATTTTGTTTTGCATTTCTGCTCATTTTGGGGTTTCACAGAACATATCTCTTTAAATTAAAATATCACTAATCTCATTAATATTGACATTCATAAGAATGTCCAAAGTCTGAGTGTGGGAAATCCATTAACAAGGTTTTGAATACAATTAAGTGGTTAGATGTTCAATTTAAGGATCGTCAACTTCATAAATAAAAATTGACACCATTAAATCACTTTTGTGAAAATCAACCTTATTATAAATGAGAAGCCTATTATTATAAAAGTTGGTAAAATTGTAGCAAATGAATATGAAACCACAGTATTAGGGTGATTGCATAGGATATTGCCAAGCAGGTCAAAAAAGCCAAAGTGTACACAAATATGCTACAGTGGTTTTGAAAAATTGCCTTTTTTTTTTTATTAATTATTGAGATATACATTCAAATTATGGTAGTAGATTGGCAGACAGCAACCGCCCAGGGAGGTACTTACTGTCCTGCCATACGTGAAATGTAAAACAAACCTGTAATTGTTTTACATGATGGTAGGATTGCTGGTGTCATTTTTTTCTGTCCTCATAAACACGCAGGGTTGAGTAGTCTTGTACTTCTACTTACACTAGGTCACACTCTACATACATGTACAAGCATCTATAACCACCTCTCCTGGTTTATCTTCTATTTTCTTTAAGTACTTTCTGTTTATTTTTCCCTCTTATCTCCTGGGGAAGGAATAGATCTTCCTCATTAGCCATGCTGTTTAAAGGCGACTAAAATGCTTGGAGACAAGGGCTTAGTAAACCTCTTTCTGTATATATTATAATGTAAAAGGAAACTTTCGTTTTTCTTTTGGCACCATGCCTCGGTGGGCATACGGCCAGTGATTGAAATGAAAAAGATACATCAAATCAATTATTTTGTTTGAATATTTTTTAAATCTGCACCAGAATTAGCTTAGCAACATAACTAGGAATATATTAGACCACTTACTCAATCTTGAGTAAATCAGTAAACTTATTTTTTTTTTAGTTTTTTAACTTGATCCGAGTAGTATGTTTGCATAAAGCAACTACCAACATGAAATCTATTATATGCAACTAGTGAAGCATTACAACATGAGAAGTAAATAATATTTTAATCAACAGGAAGAATGCATCAAAAGTTATAACCATCAATCCCCACAACATTTACAAGCACTTGACAAACGCCCAGTCAGACACGCCCTAAATGCCACCAGGTGAGCTGTGGCATCATCTTTGCCATTACTACAAGTTTTTTCACTTTTAGTTTTCTGTAATAACAGGTTCATTCTAATATGAAAAGTGAGTGTAAACAAATTACAATAGCCCATTACTTAAAAAGTGAGAGAGTGAGAGAGTGAGTGAGAGAGTGAGTGAGAGAGAGAGAGGAGAGAGAGAGAGAGGGAGAGAGAGAGAGAGGAGAGGAGAGAGAGTGAGAGAGAGTGAGAGTGAGAGAGAGGGAGTGGGAGGAGTGAGAGTGAGAGGAGAGTGAGAGTGAGTGTGAGTGGAGAGTGAGAGTGAGTGAGAGTAGAGAGTGAGAGTGAGAGTGAGAGTGAGAGTGAGAGTGTGAGTGTGTGTGTGTGTGTGTGTGTGGTGTGTGGTGTGTGTGTGTGTGTGTGTGTGTGTGTGTGTGTGTGTGTGTGTGTGTGTGTGTGTGTGTGTAATACTCACCTACATGTACTTGTAGGGGTCAAGTCTTAGCTTCTATACCCTGCCACTTGCCAGATTAACTCCCTTCTGGCCTCGTAGGCCGTATTGCACTTACTCATTCCTGCCTTCACCTCTTCCTCATCAAGGTTATTCAACTTTCTGACTGACCACTTCAGACTGAAGGAATGTTTCATAAAATCCATGTCACTCATCTCCATTCTGACTTCCAGCTGTGTCCCCGAGTACCTGTTTCCCACTTTTCAAACAGTCTATCCTTGTCTACCCTTTCAATTCTCCAGTATTCTGCTTGTTGTTAATAATGTCTTCCTGGTTCTTCCGTCTTCCAACATTGTTAGATTCAATTCTGTTAGCCTCTCTTCACAGCTCATACTCTTTAGCCCTGAAAAATAGTCTCATTGCATGGCTCTGACATTCTCCATTTCCTTAACATGCTTTTCATACCATGCTGAATACTCCAAGATAGGCCCAATATATGTAGTATATAGGGCCCTGAATAATTCTTTGTGTCGAGATTTTGAAGGCATCTCTTAGATTGGCTAGACGACATTTGCTGCAGAAGTTATTCAGGTGAGTGAGCTCTGGTAATATGCTAGACACCATGGTTACCCCTAGGCCTTTTTCTGAGTGAGGTCTGCAGCCTATGTCCTTAATTCTATACTCTCTGGAATGGTTTTCCTGCCCTTCTCCAACCTTCATAATCTTGCATTTCCTGGGTTTGAACTCAGTAGTCACTTATCCTAACCATTCATTATGCCACATCAATTTGCAGCCTTTCTCTATCCTCATCTGTTTTTATTCTCCTCCAGCCTTACATCAGAAAACAGGGATACATCTGACTCAATCCCATCTGGAATGGCATTCACATAAACCAGAAGCAGTACTAATCATAATAACGATCTTGCAGAACCCTGCTTATTACTCTTTCCCATTCTGACATCTCTTCCTGGACAATTACTCTTGGCATCCTTACCCTAATATCCTCTTTAATTACTAGAGTACATTACCTGTTTATTTCTTTTGACTTCTTTCCTGTTGTGTGTATGGCACCTAGTACCTGTCTGTGTACTCTTGTTTCCTAGGCTTTCTGCTAATGCCCATTTCCACTGAGAAGACTTCTTAAAAATATTTGTTCAATACTTTACAGACTTCTTTGTCACTTTTCCTGAGCTCTCCTTCTTTTTGCAGTTAAATTACCTGGTTCTTTACTGTTGTCTTTCTTCTGATGTAGTTGTAAAGCAGTTTTTGGTTTAGGCTTGACCTTTACTGATACATCATTTTCAAATTGTCACACAGCCTCTCCTCACTTTGCATGTTTGTTTCTGGTAATCATTTCACTTCTCTGTTCTCATCTATCCTTTGCTTCCTTAGCATATCTACACTCTGTTTCTCTGGTTTGCCCCTCTGACTGAACCAAGGTCTGTGATTTTTCATTTCTGGTTATGAAGTTCTCTGCCTCCCAACATTCTCCAGCTGGTACTCCATCTCATCCACTGACTTCCCTGCATTGCATCTGGGAACCCCCCAATTCCTTCCAAGTTCCCACTTCTAAAGTGTGTGTGTGTGTGTGTGTGTACATGTATGTTTTACTCAAATTTTTGGAATGTCAAACATACAATACCACAATCCTACTATACATGAATGTCCATTCATTCAGATTTTGCTACCTTTTCCATAAGAATTAAATAAAAAACATAGTGTCCTAAACTTACACTATTCCTGCATTACAACCACTCATCCAAACAGGCCACTTAAAAGTTTGACACTACAAAAATGTGCAAAACATAACCCTCCTTAATATTAATGTTTTCAATGAGAAAGCATGTTCCGAGTTACAACCAAGTCATTTGTCTGTAGAAACAGCAGGAATGTTAAAACAGTAATACGAACTGTATTTGTATGTTAATATAATATGTAATATTATCTAATTATGTTTTTTGCATAAAAGATAAATTAGTGTAAGAAATACTATACTGTTACGACATTTTTATAACCCTATATTTATTCTTCCTACTAATCAAGGCAGTTCATAACTAAAAATAATTCTAAAATTAGATAGAAGTAGCACTGGGTAACACTAATGACTATTTTATTCATTGCAGTGGTCCTGAAGCATCAAACAGCGACAGTTACAGACCGGATGTAAAACAGAAGCATTTCTCTCATGTGTCATGATAGCATATGAAAGTCCTTTCATTATGTACATATACGAGAGAGAGAAAGTACAGTATTTTAGTCTTACCAAACAGGTGTTGGTATGAAACTAACATTGTTAGGAGCCCTCTGCTTCTTATACCAAAGATTTACAATCATTTCAATCAGTTCCTCAATATCTGACAGTATCTCCATTGTGTATATAGTCACCAAGGAAGTTACTAGGAAAACCAAAAGCCTAAATTTTGGGGTACAGTATCTATTTATCCCTCTTTCATCTACTCACTAAAAGATTTAAATATTGTAATACTGGATATCAATTTAGGATTAAAGGGCAATTTTTGATAGTGTCCAAGAGACAAAGCATTGTGATCTCTTGTCTGTTATGTATTGTTGGCATGTTATATCCTCAGCAAACAGGGATACTGATTGTTAATTTAAATTGCAGGATTTCATGTCTACACTATATGCCACTTCCACTGAGGGTCTTAAGCTGACATTAATTTCATCAGACTCATTTTATATACAAAGACTAGCAGATTTATTTAATATCTTATAATTCAACATGACTAGTCTCTTTGTTTATATAAATTAATAGTATGATGAAAGCTGTTCACTTGCCAGCTACAGTTTTGTACTTCATACACCAAAAAAAAAAAAAAAAAAAAAGACCTGTTTGACTAGGAAAAGTATATCTAAAACATTAAAGAAAAAAAAAAGTCATTCCTCCATAGTAAAGCCAAAGGAAGTTGTCTCTTCACTGTCAATAATATAAAGAAAATCCAGCAGTTGGTAAACATTTCCTAGGAATTTCGGCTGATGACAGTAAGTTACTTTTAACTGAAAGACTGATTATTACTATATTATTACTATTATTATAATTACCATTAAACATGAGTGGCATGAGTACCCAGGGCAGGAAAAGTATACAAAGAAGAAATTTAAATTAAAAATATTAACATATCAATGCGCTCGATATGGTTGAATATGCATCATCAAATACTGGTATGAATCATAACACTTATACATTGCAAGCCCAATATTTTGTAGCATTACGGCCAATGCAGTATTGTACTTTACTGTAATACTGTACAGTAACTAACCAGTACCTTAATAATATAAAATCACTGTGTGAAGTCTTGCATTACCTTTTTGAACATTATATGTTAGTTTAAAATTAATCTGTGGCATTATTCCATTAACTGTGGATCATGACTTACTGATATATTAGCCTCAATCTTAATTTTACAAACTAGATTGATATATCTAGAAACATAATGTGTAAATAATTTTTCATGCAGTTCTTCCTATTTAATTTCAAACACAGTTAAAAAACTATTGGGTAATTATCCTTTTTTTTTATTCTAAGGTCATCTGGGTATTAGGTAAAAGTGCCAAAACCTATGTAAATAGCAAATCAATCTATAAAGACAACTGCCCTATGTATAATCTTAATTTGGCATAATTATCATACATCATGTCACTTAAGTTTTATATGAAATATGGATCTTATTTAGCTAGTCTTCAGTAAAAAAAATTCATTTAACCTTTCAAGGTAGACCTGCAAAGTGCTAAAAATTAAAAATTATTACAAAAAATACAATATTCACATTACCCTTAAGTTTGGTAAAGCTCAAGGGCTTGTATAGTCCAAATATACTTGGAATACGAGAAAACAACAAAAAAATAATAGTAGTTTTCCTGCTTTATGATAAGGATGGACTTTTGTAAATTTGAACTGGTGGCCCATGCTGATATTGTCAGGTAGTTATCTGTGATTATCAGTCATTCCAATGACTGTCATTTAGTGACTTACGTCAACTTTGTTATTGATGTGTAGTTAGGATTTATGTTATTCCATGAATACGATTTTCAATAAGCTACTTTTCAATGACTAAATTTACCGTTTTTTTTTTTATAGTACATTAGGTAAATGACAGCACTGATTATGTCAGCCTTTGAGAAGGGGCATACATCACAATCCCATGACCCACCGAACTTCAACATTCTCACCATCTTTCATTCACCAGATCTCAAGTCCAGTTAGCCAGTTTTCCAGAATCCCTTCATATATATTACCTTGCTCACACCAAAACACTTTTCTTCACTCACGACGCTCGAAACACTTTCACAAATGACCGCTGGATGCTGAAACCTCTGCCATCAAAACCTTCATCACCCCCTCTCCTCTTTAAATTATAAATACCTAACATACTAATAAACTTCTTTCTAATCTCTATGCTTCTTATTCTCAGCATAATATTTACAATACACACTGATCTCAAATATAACATCTCCACTGCCTCCAGCTTCCTCACTGCAATATTTAAAGGCTATGCTTTATATCCACATAAAATTGATGGTATATATAAATAATGAGATATTCGTCTCACTGCCTCTAATAATCCTTTTTTTTTCTACAAATGTTTCAAAACTTCACCTGCGTTTCTTCCAAAGTCCATTTTTTCAGCTTGTTTTTCAGTGGCCCATTTGCCACTTCATGCACTTCAAATATCTACATACATTCACCTCCTCATTACTCTATCCTTCAAATCTTTCATTTTTTTATTTATTTTTCTTATTCTATACCTTGCTCTTGCCTATGTTCATTTTCAACTTTCTTTTACACTCACTCCCAAACTCCTCCATCAGCTTTTGGAATTCTCTTCACAATCCCTCACAAGCACAGTGGAACTGTGTTATTCCAGTCATGGTACAGTATTGTGCCTTTTTATTCTTTAAGAGTATACATATATACATATGTAAATGTATGAAATAATAACCACAGTGAAAAGTAAAACCAGTATTTTACAAGTGCTTTAGTGATTTTCATATGAAGAAGGAACAGTGAGATCATGAAAGTGTTTGGCATAATACTGTTTTTCACTGTGGTATATATTGCATATCAAGATATCATCTGTTTCTTGTGATCTATTGCATATGTAAATATATATGCATATATACATATAGTGACATCTAAACTTTCATATCTGGACACCTCTGCAAGACAGTGATTATGTGTGAATGATGGTGAAGTGTTTCTTTTTTTTGGGTCACCCTGCCTTGGTGGGAGACAGCCACGTGTTAAAAAAAAATATATACATAATACCATTCACTGTGGTTATATACACATTACATTAACATTTTTTCTCAATAAATTTTACATCTTATATGGCCAAATACATAAATACATATGAAATTTTACTTTATGGACAATATACCATAAAATCTCATTACATTCTCCACATATTCAAACCTTCCCCACAATATTTCATGGAAAAACGTTTATTACCATCTATATATGAGCTACTTTTCAGCACAATGACCAAAAGGTTTGTGATTTCAAAGGGTTAGTATTATCTCATTTTACATACATTTAGATATGTTGTAATTATCATAAGAACAATGTAATAATATATGTCATACATAGTTTAAGAGCCTGGCATTCAATAACTCACTGTACCTTGTTTTGTACCCTATTTAAAAAAAAAATGAAAAATAGGCAAATAAATATATAGCTGGTGCTTTTACATTTATTACAGAGATTTCACAGCAAGTTTCTGGTTAATCCTTCTATAAAATGTTTAATTTTTTAGTAAATATAAAGCTATACCTGGAGGGTTGTTCTGGGTGTCAATGCCCCCAGGGCCTGGTCCATGAATATTTAGTAGCTGTACAACTACGTAAATATATATATATTTTACATATTTTATATGATGCCTCCCAGTACTAATATCTAGACTCTGTGAAAGTTCTGTAATAGCTACCATCCTATCACAGTATCACTCATTGTAGCACGTATTAATGCATGATGTAAAAAACATATGTGTGTGAATTTGCTTTTCTGTGAAGAGCATTTGTTATGTGACTAAATAAATTATAAAAGAGTAATAGATTTTTAATGAGCCCATTCATACTGGTTTCAACTATCTACGAATAAATCTTTTTTACCTCATAGGCTATCTCTCGTCAAGGTATTGTGATCCAAAAAAGGGGGGAAAACACTCACCATCATTCATTCAACAGCTGTCTTCCTAGAAGTGCACAGACTTCACAATTCAAATGATTTTCCAAACAGTAACACTGTCACACTATTAAAAAAAGCGCTGAACCTATATGAGTTTATTGCAGCTAAACTCTCAAAACGCCATCACAAAATATAGAAATATAAAAATTATCTTGGTGCACTTACCAACAATTTAGTATTTTGTATGTCATTCCCTGCAAATAAGAACATCCTTTAATCATTTAGGAAATGATTTACATAAATTCTTGAGGGTTTCTTGGGTAAATTCTCCCATGGCTCACAGATGGCAACCTCCAGCAGTGGGAGTGAGCTTATGTCCTTTCCCTGTAGATCACTCGTTACCACACCCCAGAGGTTCTCAATGGGGTTCAAGTCTGTGGAATTTTCCTGGCCAGTCATAAAAGAAGGGTGATTCACAGTCATGAAGCCAGTGAACATTATTATTATTATCATCAAAGAAAGTGCTAAAACTGACAAGGGTCAAGCCAGTGAACAACTAATTTAGCAGTGTGGCAAGGAGCACTGTCATCTCGCCAACACTGAGCACTAAACCAGGCCAAACCATTAGAGCTTCAGGGTGTTTTATGGTATCAACAAACGTAGTGTGGGTTCAAAGGGTTGTATTCTGGGTGTTTGTAAACATTCTCACCATGGTTGTAGGTCAATGTGAAAATGACTTCAACACTCCAAAGACCTTAACTCTTTTTCTTCCTTGGTACATATGTAGGGATGTTTTTCTCAGCTTCTCTGAATGTGCTTTTGGTATGGGCATGTCATCACCACCATCCTCAAGGAACCAATGCAACTGGCTCCTCACTGAATGCTCACACACCAATGTTTTCCACTATTTCCTTTGTTTGAGAGCTTGCCTTATATAATCAATGATCTGTGCAACTGTCTTGTATCAGAGACTTATTCTTGCTCGTATTAATTCATCTATAACCAAAAATGTCCAACAAACTTGACACTTAACATCACATGGTGCAAGGAGACCCCACACACACACATCCACCACACAAGCCCAAAAGGCACTGAGCATGCAATGACTAGTCTAGCAGAAACCTGTGGCATCACACCACAAGTTGACAGACCTGAATAAATCTCACTCTAAAACACTTAACAAGGTCAAGTATTACTTTCAATATTAATGACTGCCGGATAAAGGCACCCGGCATACTTGAATAACGAGCACTGTATTTACTGTGGCAGGTGCAGCCTCCACCATTTATGTCAGTGACGTAAATAGATTGAAATATTTTAGAAAAATATTTCCACAAAGATTCCTAAATGCTGCACAAGTGCCTCATTCACTAATTATGTTTATTCCCTTAATGAAGTGCTTGGACCTCGAACCCACAGTCTAAACCTACTAGTGTGTCGATCCTAATAAACCACAAAGTCAAAAGAGTTCTCCAAACAGTGATAGAATAATGGAGTGGTTTGTGGGATGGATGACAACCATAAGGCTACCAAGATGTCAGTTCAAAAAACTGAACAGTCCACTGAATTATTAAAGTTTTATTAAGAATTTTCAGCCCATATCCATTCTTACTGATATTCCTTGCAACCACACACTCATTCACCTTATACTATTTCTTTATAACTTTCTTCTTCCTTGTTTTATTTTTCCATATACGTACTGTGCTGCCATCTTCCAGCTTCACTACATACATCGACTATCTACAGTATATCTTTCTTTCTTTCAACACACTGGCCGTATCCAACCAAGGCAGGGTGGCCCAAAAGGAAAAACAAAAGTTTCTCCTTTTACATTTAGTAATATACACAGGAGAAGAGGTTACTAGACCCTTGCTCCCGGCATTTTAGTCGCCTCTTACAACATGCATGGCTTACGGAGGAAGAATTCTGTTTCCACTTCCCCATGGAGATAAGAGGAAATAAACAAGAATAAGAACTAGAAAGAAAAAAGAAGAAAACCCAGAGGGGTGTGTATATATATGCCTGTACATGTATGTACAGAAAGGTGGGCTAGTGCAAAGATGAGTAGTGGGGGGGGTTGAAGAGGGTTGGAAAGTTTAAAAATGCACTTTTTAAAATTGGGGGAGAAGTTTTTGGGGATAG
>NC_069484.1:19342400-19374005 GCF_026875155.1 Cherax quadricarinatus
TCCCAGTTAAAAAAAAAAAAAAAATAAAAATACACGGTTGGCAAGAGAACTTGTCAGACCTATTAGCTGCATAATCTTGATTGTTCACCATTAGTCTCCAAAATAGGTATTACAGTAGCTTTGTTAAATACACTGATAATGTCGATAAATGGTTCAGAGAATAGACTAGTGCACAGATAACATCAGCTTCTGTGACACTGCAGGGGGAGAATGGGGATGGGAGCAGAATGGCCCTTAATCCCCAACAAACCTTATAAACTGGGTAACAAAGGAGCACGAGTAGGCCTAGGACATATGGTTTAGGTGGGGAAGGGAGCATCAGAAAGGAGGTATAGAAGTAGATGACAGTTTCACTTGGAAATTAGCATTTCTTATGTGGCAGTCTTTTCATTTGATTTTAAATAGCCTATTGTTCACATTCAACATTGAATGATTCCTTCCACTTGCAGCTTTAGTCTTTGCCATTTACAACATCAAGATTCTCAGATACTGCATGTAAGATTTTGAGGGGATCTGACCAAACCTAAATACTTGGCAAGGACACTCCTGTATATACAACTGGTGCATGTACAATATTTAGAATAGTGTAGTAGCTAATTTAGTCACATTACTGGAAGGATTTAATGCAGACAGGAATAAACCTGAGCTTTAAGAGACACAAGGCAGTGTTCATCTAAAATCAATATTTGGAGAAATTTGTGAAAAGCAACTATAATGTATAATGCATTTTTATTATAAATTATTGAAGATACTTATAAAAACACAAGTGCCAGATTTCTAAATCTTGTGGCACCTTCAATAAATGCAGTGCTCATATGAGCAGTTTCATAGAAAATTGAAGTGATTTTTGATAGTGCCAAAAATGTTGATTTTTATCTGGGTACATTTTTTGCCTTAGTGTCTTAACATCCCTTGCTCTTGTACAAATTTTAACTTTGCCATGCAGTGCTGAAAAAGACCTTTCATGGGTATGACATTCACTTCCTTCCAGTATAGGAACCCTTCCTGTTGCAACTTTATTAAGGGAAATTATTCAGCTTAGTGGCATGACTGGCAACAACTATACTGGAACAGCTTTGGTCATAATTGAATAATTCACTTTTTTTTAGTTCTGATTTGTTTATATTTCTGGGAAGTGGCATGGCTTATACTATAGTGAATTGGATTGCATTTGAAATTGGTTTTAATTTTTTTTTAAATGGAATGCTCAAACAATTGTTTTAAAGCATTTTGATTTTGACCTTTTATTATTGGACTGTACAGTACTGACTTAATTTTCCAGGTATTGTGCTGGCCATTATGCTGATCTGTGTGAAGGAACTCTTTTGGAAATTTCAAGCCATGTATCTTGCACAAATGGTATGTATTGACTATTTTCTGAATCTTTTCTGATAATCTACTTTAATGTATATAATGGCAAAAAGATTTACTTGTCAGTTTTCTGCTCCTGCATATCAGGAATTTTTGCTGTTGTGCATTTGGTGTTTTAAGAACATAAGAAAGAAGGAACATTGCAACAGGCCTACTGACCCATGTGGAGAAGGTCCACAACCCCCCCCCCCCCCCCCCCCCCCCCCCCCCCTTTGGATTAGCCCAATGACCCACCCGGTCTGGTCACCACTTAAGGAAGGAGCACGGCACCAGACCCAGAAGCACAAGCTAGTCGGGTCCACCTCTCACCACCCACTCGTGTAGACTTAAGTAGACTCAATAATGGGTGAAACTACTGAAGGTTAAAAGTTTTTGGAACAAAATATGGAAGTGGTGTACTCCTGCATCAGATTCTTTTATAAAATGAGTTGACAAAGGCAAGATGAGCTGGCAAGAGCAAAAACCAAAGCATACCAGGTGTAAATACAAAAAGGAAAGTCTTTTTGCAGCATTGCAAAATATCCTTGATTTTTCTACATGGAGAATCGGTAAGGCACCGCCTCTGCTATTGGACCAATTCATTTACTAGTAAAGTGAAATTTTGAGGGCCGAGACTTTATATATTTACAGTAATATATATCACAACTACTAAACCATTGACAGTTGAGAGGCGTGCAGAAAATCAAAATGCAACTCTTAAGACTTGGTAAAAGGTATTTTATAAATTTGGTTGGTTAACTATAGGATTCATCTTTACAGAAGGTGGCAGGGATGTTGGGGCTGATCACTACAGCCTGCTCAGCAATTTAGCAGTGCTGTATGGCCCTTGTGGTGTAGCGCTTCTTTTTATTATAATAATAATGCTCGGCTATTAGAAATTAAACTGTATGCCCTATAATACTGGAAATTTACTCGTGGATGAGTAACTTGGTAAGATAATCCTAAAATGGATATCTCCCATAATACACCAAGAGGTTTAAGGAAACTTAAAATAGTGACAATCAGGGTTGCCATGGCCAAGAATAATAAACATCTGTGGTTTGCTATTTGTTACCAGCCAGTGAATTTTTGTTAATCTGAACTTCCTGCAGTTTCTGAAATGTTTACATTAGAGCATTATGTGCATAAGAACATGGCTTCTTGATTACCAAAGTTCCAGATCAACCTGGCTGATAGTTGTTGCAGCAGTCCAGCAAAAACTGTGTTGATCAGGCAATTGACAGAAAAGTCTGGCCCAAGGCTGGACTGCAAGTAGGTAAATGAGAAGCCAGTCATGGGGATATCAGGTACCAAAGTAAATTTACCCCCAACCCTCCCCAATAAAATAAAAATTAGATTGCCTGATTGAAAGAAATTTTAAGACATTTTAAATTGGGTGATGCTGATGCAAGGAAGATTCTTTGATGGGGGAGCTTGTAAGTGCTTAACATTACTTTTAAGCTGTTGCAGGGCTAGCAAACACTAGTTATACATGAACTGTATTTTTCCAATGTTTTTGATCACGAAGTCACCTGAAAGTAAATACATACTTTGTTGGTGCTCAATGATCAAAGATCAGTGTTTTCATATGCGCTGGAAATTTTCTTTCCCTATTTGCGGTCACGGGAAACGACTGTTTAATTTAAAATTTTGGGGGAAAAAGGGAAAATATTTTTAAAATTTATGAAAAATTTAGTTTAATTTTTATTTTGTTGGTTTGTTCATTGAAAGGCTTAATTTTTGATGCAAACTTTTGTAGAAATGCAGGCTATCTTTTCCTTACAATCCCGAGTCTAATAAACATTTATAAGGCGGCTTTTTTTTCGTTGTCCAGTTTTTTGCGGGAAAAGCTTTTAAATCAGATTCTAGAAATTTTTTCATGTTGCCCATTGGGGAATAAAAGTTTGTAGCAAATTCTTAGTCTCTAATAAAAGTTTTTATTTTCCCCAGCCCAAAGACCTCTTTACCTTCCTATCTAGTTTTGTGTTTGAATTTGGGGGTAAACTTGCAGAGTACAGTTGTATCCTCTTAATCTGCAGTACTATTTGAAATTTTAAAAAATTTTGAGACCTGGTTTTTTTTAAAATTCTTTTTGAAAGGGTGTTGGAAAAATTTTTCAGGACATTGCTGGCCACTAGCTGATCATTAAAGGGAAATTTTAAAGGAAAACTAAATCGGGGTCTTGCACAATAGGTATGTATTAAATGAAAATTGCATTTAGGATATTTGGCAGTACTATTCTTATTTTGATAAATTTTTCAATCTCTACCTCCCTAATATTTTGGCTTAGTCTTTTTCTGATAATTTGTTTTTTAATGATGGAATAAAAAAAGATTCAAGTTGACTTGAAAAAATTTTTTCTGTTTACAGGTGCATTTTTCCTGTTTTGGTCTTTTTTTCTCATTGCTGTTGGCATTTATACATTCAGTAATATTTTCGTTGAACTAGTATCAAACAGGTTGACTTGCAATGCATGGTGAAGCTACAAGTAGTTAACAATTTTGGCAACACTGTGATTGTGTACTTTTGTACTAGATTAAAGTGTATAAAATGACTTGTGTAAGATTAGCTAGAGATAGAAGAAATAGAATGTCAAGAGTGGAATGTTGAAGCCTGTATAGCTAATAAAGCAATTAAACTAAACTACATATGGCCTGAAGTACTGCAGATTTAATCCTTGAAGTTAACTGTTAATATATACTGCATGTAGAATATACCAGTGTTGCTTAGTCTTACCAGAGTGCTAGTTCAACCAGGCTGTGGTGGATGTGTGATCCAGCAGGCCAGCAACAACCTAGTTGAAAATTATTTAAAAAAAACATTATACCATGTATGAGGGGAACAAAAGTAACAACGTCATAGTAGTGAAACTTGCTTTTTTGGTCCGTAAGTGTATGAGGGGTGGGCCCTGGCGGGGCAAAATGGGAAAATGCTATACCCTTCCCCGGTATACCTATACAAAGTAATTTTTCAAAGTTTTTTCCTTGTATTTAGCATTTCTTTTTTTATTATAATATCACCCCAAACTAATTAAACTGAAAATTAGAAATTATAATTTAAAATTTTGAATTGTGAAGCTGTTGAAAGAAAAATCTACGTAAACTTTCATTGGGGAGGAGACTTTTTTTGGGGGGGGGGAAATTGGCAGTTGCCTAATTCTACACCTTGTTGGTTTCATAAATTTTTAATTACTTTTAAATTTCAGGCTGCCCGCCCTTTAACTATACATGTGCGTATGTATGTAAAATCTCTGATACAAAGTCACCTGAAAGTTATAATCTTTTTTGGTGCTAATGTGATCAAAGATCAATATTGCCTTGTGCTGGCAATTTCATTGCTGGTCACAGGCAAACAGATGTTAAATTAAGTTGGAAATGAATATAGGCATTTCAAAAATTTTGAAAAACCCTTTTCTTTTAGTTTTTGGGTTGTTTACTTGTAAAACTTATTTCTGTTTTGAAAATCCTGTTATTAGGCCTCCATTTTCCCGCATCTTCAGTAGTCTACTACACATTTGTAAGTCATTTCTGTCCATTTGTTTGACAAAGGCAGAAGCTTCTAGCCATTTTCACATAGGGATCTTTTATTCCCCTCTTTTTAGTCTTCATTTTGCATTGGGTAAAAGTAATTTTTTTTGCAGGTGTAAGCTATACCCCTCTTGGGAGTTCATGCAGTGCTGTCTGAAACCGGTACACATGGGATGAAAAATATTTTGGTAATGTTACTAATTTTTAAAATTTGCATGATAATATGAATTTGTTATCCCTGCTCAAGAAATTTTGTGGAAAATTAACACCTGATTTGAATTTTTTTATAATGTTTTAAACATTGGGATTGACTTTTAAAATAACACAGCGCATTACAGAATGGTGGGGGCCTCCAGAAATCTCCAAACTCCAGCATGCAACAAGTAAGTTATTTGAAATTTTTTTTTTTAACCTTCAAGATAGTTTTTAGTGATTACTTTAGATATAGTATCGACAATGAAACCCAGATGGAAAGCAAAATTTCAAGGATGGAGGGAAACCGGGATCCCCCCAAGGGGAGATGACTGTTTTGGGGTGTGAACAGGGTAATATTTTGTGAAGGGATTCAGGGAAACCTGTTTTTTATATGCCGACTTAAGTCCTGAAAAAGGGGAAATACAACCTCACTTTAAAGGGGTGGTTTGGGATATTGGGAGTTTGGAGGGATAGTTGTGATCTTTTTATGTTATGCTTCTGACTGTTGTATTCTGAGCACCTCTGCAAAAACGATAATGTGCAGTGGGTGAAATGTTGAAAAGATAAAGTATTTTTTTTTTGGGGTTTTTTTTCTTTTTTGGGTCACCCTGCCTCGGGGGGAGACGGGCCCCTTTTTGGGGGGGAAAAAAAAAAAAAAAAAAAACTTCTAACTTTTTACCTGAGCACCTCGCAAAAAGTGATTGTGGGGGAGGGGAGTGTTAATGATGAAAGTTTTTTTTTTTTGGGTCACCCTGCTTCGGGGGAACGCCAAATTGTTAAAAAAAAAAAAAAAAAAAATAAATTTTTTAGTCTAATTTCAAAATGCTTTGTAACCTTTCCCGGTGAAGTGGGAAGAAATTTTTTTTTTTTTTTATTTTTTTTTTTTTTTTCCAACAAGTCGGCCGTCTCCCACCGAGGCAGGGGGACCCAAAAAAAAAAAAAAAAAATCCCCAAAAAAAAAATTACTTTTCTCATTCAACACTTTCACCCACTCACACATTACACGCCTTTTGCAGAGGTCTCAGAATACAACAGTTTTGAGCAAATACGTAAAGAACACAAATATCCCTCCAAAATGCCAATATCCCAAACCCCTCCTTAAATGCAGGCATTTAAATTCCCATTTCCGGACCAATCCACTATATGAAAAAACCGGTTTCCCCGAATCCCTTTACTAAAAATTTTCCCTGCTCCACTCCAACAGACGTCAGGTCCCCCCAAATACATTCACTCCATTCACCCTATCTAAAACCTCATGCACGCTTGCTGGAATTTTCCCAAACCCCTCACCCCCAAAACCTCCTTTACCCCCCCTTTCCAAACCCTTCGGGCACCCCTACCCCCTTTTCCTTCCCCTATAGATTTATATGCTTCCATGTCTTTACTTTTACCATTCTCTTAAATGACCAAACCACCTCAACAACCCCTCTTCTGCCCCCTGACTAATGCTTTTATTAACTCCACACCTCCTAATTTCCACACTCCGAATTTTCTGCATAATATTTACACCACACATTGCCCTTAGACAGGACATCTCCACTGCCTCCAACCGTCTCCTCGCTGCTGCATTTACCACCCAAGCTTCACATCCATATAAGAGTGTTGGTACTACTATACTTTCATACATTCCCTTCTTTGCCTCCATAGATAACGTTTTTTGACTCCACATATACCTCAACGCACCACTCACCTTTTTTCCTCATCAATTCTATGATTAACCTTATCCTTCATAAATCCATCCGCCGACACGTCAACTCCCAAGTATCTGAAAACATTCACTTCTTCCATACTCCTCCTCCCCAATTTGATATCCAATTTTCTTTATCTAAATCATTTGATACCCTCATCACCTTACTCTTTTCTATGTTCACTTTCAACTTTCTACCTTTACACACATTCTCAAACTCATCCACTAACCTTTGTAATTTTTCTTTAGAATCTCCCATAAGCACAGTATCATCAGCAAAAAGTAACTGTCAATTCCCATTTTGAATTTGATTCCCCATAATTTAATCCCACCCCTCTCCCGAACACCCTAGCATTTACTTCTTTTACAACCCCATCTATAAATATATTAAACAACCATGGTGACATTACACATCCCTGTCTAAGACCTACTTTTACTGGGAAGTATTCTCCCTCTCTTCTACACACCCTAACCTGAGCCTCACTATCCTCATAAAAGCTCTTTACAGCATTTAGTAACTTACCACCTATTCCATATACTTGCAACATCTGCCACATTGCTCCTCTATCCACTCTATCATATGCCTTTTCTAAATCCATAAATGCAATAAAAACTTCCCTACCTTTATCTAAATACTTTGGTAAATACACTTAGGCATTTTTGACAAACCTGTGTGGGACTTTCATGGGGGTGCACTAATCATTTGTTCATTGCAGAGCTTATTATCCTGTTCTGCTCTAATGCCTGCCATGGTCAGCTCTGGTTCAGAAGATAAGGTGTTAGCCATCATGCAAGTTCTGCATGGGAATATTAATTTGCCGTTTCCTGGAGCTTTGTATCCCAGGTAGCAGATGACAGGTGAATGAATGATGTTTGGTATTTTCTAAATTTTTTTTGTGCATTGTTTAAATTGCACAGTTGGTTATACAGATGAACAGTTTTAAATAAAGAAAGTGCCACTTTATTGTTTTAATTAACCTATTTTTATATAAACTTGCTCACTTGTTTAAATTTGGGTGGTTGTCCCAAAAATGGTAAGAGGGGTTGAAAAGGTTTTTAGTCGATGAGCTGTTAGTGAGCGTTATAACTGGAAATTCAAGGAAACTGATACCCTGAAGGTGTTGATGGAAATGTTGCAGGAGGAAGTATGGTCTTTGAGGCAAGGGAAAGTCATTTGAGGAAATTCTTGGTTGGCTCCAAACTCTTAAGCATTAGTCTCAGGAAAAAATTTCCCGGTTTTAGTACGCTTTGCAACTTTATAACTATTTTATAGATTCTGAAGATTGACACTAAACCCTTTCTTTTAATTGGTAATTTCCCGCTAATTATGAAGTATAATTCACACTTAACGTGTATACACTTAAAGTTGTAACCACAAGCATAATGCATACATGCTCTAAAATTCAACGGGTTGAGCGCTTCCCTACGATTATAATAATGCATACATGCACAAAGATCGCATATAATGTGGTAAAGACTTGCACATACATTACGAATACACTGTTGAGATAGGGGAAGGCTTGTACAGTACAGTACGAAGGTAGTTAGGGTTGGTTGCCTTTGTATATTGGGATAAATTTTTGGGATCACAGCATCCTTCTTGGAATTATTTTCATGGGGAAAGGGGTAACCAGGTTTGATCAGAGGAAAGCGTAGCCGCTTCTCGTATGAGCAGCACTTGAACGCAATGAAGACTCCCTTGAAGGGTTTAAAATTTATCAAATATTGGAAGTGGCAGAGGCTGTCATTTTTACTGCTGAACTGTGCCATTCTTGCAGCACTTATTCGTATCGCATCTATGCCTGTGTCATCACTTGTGGTAGTCTCAGACTCCCTTAGTGCTCTACAGGCTATACGAAAATTTGATACATCTCACCCCCCCTAGTTCTCCGTATCCAACTTCGGCTACGCCGTATCTCTACGAAGCATAGATATTACTTTTTGTTGGGTCCCTGGTCATGTCGACGTACAGGGCAATGCACAGGCACACTGCTGCGCGGTCAGCAGTGCATGACCTACCAATTTCCTAGGTGTTCCATTTCTGGACTATTTTGCTAAAATAGCTGCCCACCTTCGCGCCCGTTGGCAACAACGTTGGTCAACTGTGCTTGGTAACAAACTTCATTCTATTAAACCGAGCATAGGTTACTGGCCGTCTTGTCATCAGTGCCGTGGTTGGGAGACCACTCTCCCGTCTTCGCATTGGCCACACTAGTCTTACTCATGGAGAGGCACCCTGTACCTCTGTGAGCAGTGTCAAGTTCCAGTATCGATTAGCAATTGTTAGACTACCCTCTCTATCAACGAGTACGCAGAATGTACCTCCAACACAGTCTTCGTTCTACTCTCTCTTTACCTTCCCTTCCCCTCAAGGAAGGCTCCTTGACGCTGGTGAGGGGCTCTTGATCTAGGGAATTGGATCTGTGCTCCAGTTCCCTGAATTAAGCCTGAATGCCTTCCATCCCCCCATAGGCGCTGTATAATCCTACGGGTTTAGTGCTTCCCCCTTGATTATAATAATAATAATAATTTACCTTCCCTTCTTGATAAATTAGACACATGTGCAACTCTTGGGTATCTTTGAGGAAACGTTTCGCCACACAGTGGCTTCATCAGTCCATACAAAGGAGAATCTTGAAGAATAGGAGGAAAATGAGGTAATCAGTCCCTCAACCTTGGGTCGATGTGGTCAGTCCATCAATCTTGAATAGAATACGGCATACGTGCTGAGAAGGAGCTTATAAACCGTTTGCAGGAGAGGTGAAGCAGTCAGAGGCAGTGTAACACTTATTCAATGTTGAAGTAGGTCGTGCCCAAGAATTAGGCAAGCGAATGGTTCTCTGAACCATTCATCTACAAACCTGTCAAACACTGCATCTTCTTGGGATCTTAATACTTGGGAATTCTTCGCTTGCCTAATTCTTGGGCACGACCTACTTCAACATTGAATAAGTGTTACACTGCCTCTGACTGCTTCACCTCTCCTGCAAACGGTTTATAAGCTCCTTCTCAGCACGTATGCCGTATTCTATTCAAGATTGATGGACTGACCACATCGACCCAAGGTTGAGGGACTGATTACCTCATTCTCCTCCTATTCTTCAAGATTCTCCTTTGTATGGACTGATGAAGCCACTGTGTGGCGAAACGTTTCCTCAATAAAGATACCCAAGAGTTGCACATGTGTCTAATTTATCAACATGTCGGTTCTCTGAACCATTCATCTACAAACCTTCCCTTCTTGCTGATGGACCCTCCTTTAATCCTGACTCTCTCATTGACTTATTGACAACGACTGATTTACTCCACAAACTCAGATGATACCTTACGCACTCCCCTCGGCCCTTTCTAGCTCAGTCTCTTGCTGCCCTTTAACCCTTTCACCATCCACTGCTCCGCTGTTATCCGTAACCTATTACTCATCCACCTCCCTTTTGCCACCTGATGCCCTCGCTTCCTTCCTGCCCTGCAGCGCTGTATAGCCCTTGTGGCTTAGCGCTTCTTTTTGATTATAATAATGTCCTTAATACATTGCATAACTAAGGGGCTCAACCCCTCGAGTGATGTGCATTGGTGCTCTTGATCCAGGTAAATAGACCTGTCCTTAGATCAAACCTGATAGCCTCCCATTCCTCTGTATAACCGCTATAGGTTTAGTTCGGCGCTCTATGGCCTTTGTAGGTTTAGCACTTTTATTAATTATAATATGTTTAGTTTTCTCCTGATTACGATAGTAACTAGGGGGCTTAATTAACCCTACAATTTATCAGTTTTGCGGAAACTAAATTCATTGCTGCAGCATACGTTCCTTGATGCTGGTGGGGATTGTCATCTAAGGAATTTAACTTGTCCTTCCCTTGGAACAAACCTAGCAATTGTGCATAGATGTCTTTGACTACCGTCCACAGTATGGATATAGGGTGCAAAATGAGGACAATAACTCACTCCTTAATGGTTGTATGATCTCTCCGCGCTGTATGACCACACCCCTCAAGGAAAGTTCCTTTATGTTGGTGAGGGGCTCTTGATTTAGGGAATTGGATCTGTGTTCCAGTTCCCTGAATGCCTTCCACATTCCCCCCTAGGCGCTGTAATCCTCCGGGTTTAGCGCTTCCCCCTTGATTATAATGTATGACCACAGTAGGTAAAGCGCTAGGTTTTTATTATAATAGCATGATCTCGACGGGTTTAGTGGTTACTCTTAAAACTGATGACTAACAAAGCTGCTTTTGCACCAAAATGTGCCATGCCTGACGTATGATAATACTAAAAGATTTGCTTATTCTTCCCCTCAAGGAAGGTTCCTTGATGTTGGTGAGGGGCTCTTGATTTAGGGAATTGGATCCGTGCTCCAGTTCCCCGAATTAAGCCTGAATGCCTTCCCCACCCCCCCCCCCCCAGGCGCTGTATAATCCCCCGGGGGTTTTAGCGTTTTCCCCCTTAATTTTTAATAATAAAATTGTTTTTCTTACCCTTTCGCCTTTTTATTTTAATGTCCCCAATATAAAATTTTTTGGTTTTTTTCAATTAGAGGGGGTGTTGTAAAGTTTTTGGAGTATTCATTTGATGTGTGTTGTACGAGAGTGCGGGGGGGGTGCCCACTGCGAGGGGGGGGCCAGGATGCCCAGGGGGACACGGGAACCTTTAGTCAGGGCGGGACTGGGTCTATGCTGTTTGGGCCCCGCCTAAGTAGCGGTGGCTGCTTCCAGAGCATCGCCCACATGTGGAGAATGTGATGGGTTTAAAAACTTGAGAATATTTGAAATTTCCCTTTTGGGGCCCGTCCCCTTAAAGGGAAAGGGGCTCCTTGTTTCGGCTGAGAGGTTTCTTGTTTCGGGAAAAATTTTTTTCCCCCTTCCCGGACTGGGTTTGAACCTAATGTTTTTTCCAAAACCCCTAAGGATCTGTATGACAATACGTATGAAATTTTTTTGGGAATTTCCTCGTGGGCAGGGTAATGTCGGCTGCATCTCGGAGGCCCGTATTTATTTTAAGCCACCTTCCTCTATTTACCTATTAGTAAATGGGTCCCTAATAGATTTGGGCCATACCCCAGGTGGGATAGAACCCGCGTTTCTTTGTAAAAAAATTTCCGGGCCCGTCGCTTTTGCCACGGGGCCCGCTAGGTCCAGTGGTAACGCGACGGTCTTCTTTGCCCAAGGTTTGGTTAAGATGGGAAAGGGTTTGAAATATTGGAAAAAAGGGGGGATGGGGGAGAAGGTAGGATTAATAAAAGGTAAGGGCCCAACCCACTTCGGGGGAATTTTAAAAAAAGTATGAAAAAAATAAAAAGTTTATTCTTAAAGAGGTATAAACAAACCCCCTTTCGGGTTCACATATATATAACAGATACAAAAGTACAGGGGACTTTTGAATTGGTCCTCTTCAAGGGGGGCTCCTTGGCTTTGGTTTAAAAGAGGCCCCTTGGGGCTGAGGAATTAGACCTATCGGTTTTTTCCCTCAGACCAAAACCTAATTTCCCCCCAATTCCCCCCCCCAACCCCATCCCCCCCTTCCCCCCCTTTTTTCCTTTCCCCCCCTCCCCCACTCCTCCCTTTTGCCCTTCCTCTTTTTGCCCTTTTGGGGGTTTCCCCCCACGGGCGCCTAGTTCCTGGGTTAGGAAAAAGGGACCCCGGGGGGTCCACCCCTTTCCGTTGGGGTTTTTGGGCCCGGTGGCTTTAGTTTGCCGTGGAATCTGGATTGCCTAGGGAGGGCCCGATCCCTCTCCGGTATCCCGGAGTGGGCTTTGGGGGGTTTTTTGGGGGCGAGGGGTTGTAGCTCGGGAAAGCCCCCTTTCCGGTTTGGGGGGGTGGTGGTGGTTTGAAGGAGGTTTTCCCTTTGTGGGGTTTATCGGCCCCCCCCTCTTTTTTGGCCCAAACCGGGGGTTTGCTGGCAGATGTGAGGTTGCCCCCAGATTGCGGGTTTACTGGCTTTGGGGTAGGGTAGGCAGGGTTTTTTTGCTGCTTCTGGGGCTACTAGCGGTTTTGGAGTCCTTTTGGGGCGGGAGGGAAAATTTTGGGCCCTTTTCATCCCTCCTAGGAGCTTCCCCCCCCGGTCCCCCTTTTTTTTTCTTTTTTTTTATTTTTATTTTTTTTTTTTTCTTTTTTTTTTTTCTTAAAAAACAAAAAGAAAGAAGAAACCTTTAACCAGGGCCCGCCCAGTCCATGAAACCCTGGTCCCCCGGGCCCTTCTTGATCCCCCCCCACCCTTTTTCTACCCCGCCCCGTCTTTGGACCACTCTTCAGCATTCCTAATGCCTCTGTCCCTATTCCCGGTGTTTTTTCCTCACCCGCTTAAAGGTTTACGGGGGGGGCCCCGGGAATGACTCTTCGTTTTTATCAAAACCTTCGCTCCCCTTTCTGCTTTGCTTCCGGCCTTTTCCCCTCTTCGGTGCGGCAATTTTCAAATCCCCGCCCCGTTCCACGTCGGCCATCTTGGCCCCCACCCCTTAAACGTCAACGACAATTCCCTGTGATGATTCCTTCCCCTTCCCCTTTCCCGGGGTTTCTCAAAAACTGGGGGACACGCCCTTCCCTTTTTCCTTTCCACGTTTCATTTTTCAACTGAACAGTGGACAAAATTTCCATTTTACGACCAATTCCCTCTACTGCCTTTTTTCTAAACCTTTAGTTTTGGAAAGGCACTCCAAACGCCATGTTGGAAAAAGATATTTCTTTTCGGCTCTTAAGAGGGGGTCCCCTAAAAGGAAAGGTTTTCCTTTTGATGTTGGTGGGGGGGCCTTGATTTAGAGAATTGGATTTGTGCTCCTTTTCCCCCAAATTTTAACCCGAAGCCTTCCCCCACCCCCCCCCCCAGAGGCTTTTAAAATTTCCCCCGGGGGTTTTGCGCTTCCCCCTTGTTTATAATAATAAAAAATTAATCTTAAAGGGGTTTTACGCCCCTCATTACCTTTTAAGGGTTTTGCTACCAGGCTCGTGAGCTTTTCGTCTTCCCCTATAGTTTACTTTTCCTGTCCCCCTTTGAAAAACATCATTCCCCCAATTTTGTAGGGGTTTACCGTTTTCTCCCCCAATACCATATTTCAAAAAAATTTTCCCAGACATGGGGGGCCCCGACATTCAGAACAGTGGAACTCCAAGATTCCCCAACCCTTTAAAAGGTTTGGGGACATTTTACGTTTTTCCTGCCCTTTGGGCCCGGAGAGATACCCTAGCAATGTGGCCGTTTAAACTTTTGACGGGCCGAGAAACTCCCATCCCCCTTTTATTTAGCAGGCATCGGTTACAATTTCAAAAAGGGTAAACCCCTACCCAAAAACAGTGTAGAAATTGCTGGCGATTTGGCCATCCAGCAAAAATATTGAGTTTCAAATGCCGAATCCCCCAGTTTTTGGGGGGGCCGAGGGACCTTTTCTAATACTTTTGGGCAATCGATCTCCTTTCCCTTTAAACCCTGTCATGAGGCCACCCTTCGTACTCTCGCCGTTTTTCGGGTCTTTTTTAAACGGGGGAATTCCTTTACCCAAAGAGACAGAAGGTCTCCCTTATGCCTTGGCGTTTCTCATCTCCGCCCCCAAAGGGGGAGACCCCCACGTTTTTTCTTATTCCCGTTTTTCAAAAGGCCCCCCACTTCTGGTACCCCATCTTCTAAACCCACCTTTTTGGGGGTTACCTCCCCCAAAATTCCCCCTGTATCTAATCCTTTTGCTTTTCCCGGTTTCAGACTTTCCCTACTTAAAACCCCTCAGTCAAATCTCGCTTCTTGGGAGTTCTCCTTAAAAACCCTCAGAAACGACGAGGACCTCGTAGAAAACCTTTTCCCCAATCGTCCCCTCAAATTTTTAAAAAGTAAAAAAAAGGCCCGGTTTAAAACCCTCCTCCCCAATCTTCCACCTCCTCTTTTTCCCCCCCCTGTCTCTGTCCCTGTTTTTCCCCCCTCCCCTTGGTCAGTTAAAAGGGTGCAGGGTTCCCCCCTCCCCCGTAATGTACCTTCCCCCCCCTGTTCCCTCCCAATTTTTCTTCCTCTTCTGCCACCCCCCAGGTTCCGGTTCTTCTGCCCCCTCCCCAGGGTTCCCCATTTCCCCTCCCACCTTTCGCCCCCCCCTACCTTGGTCCCAGCCCAAAATTACTTTTCCAATCTTTTTTTCCATCCTCCCCCACCATTCCCAATTTTTTTCCCCCATACGAATCTTTTTGGAATTTCCGAAACACTTGAAGCAATCTTTTGAATTATATTGCGAGGCCCCAAAACCATCATTGGACACTGATCCCCCTTCCCGCTCTTTCTCTTCCCCTTGCCCCCTTCTCCCGCAACCCCTTTCTTAACAGGGCCCTTCCTTCGTGCTTAAAAACATTTTCCACTGCCCCCGCAGGTGGATTTTTCAAACCCCTTCTAGCCCTTTAAGGGAAAACCCTTCCCTGCGGATTTCAAGTACCCTTTTTATCTTTCCCAAAAATCTTGGCCTTTTTACAGGGAATATACGGGGCCCCCTCAGGGGAAATTGGGGGTTTTGAGCTTCAGATGTTACTCCCCCAGTTTCCCCCTGTTGGTGTTTGCTTACGGGGAAACCAAAATTACACTTGCGTTTTTTTCTCACATCTAAGCTATAATTTTTTGTTTCTTCAGATCCTTTTCCTGATGGGACCCTTTTAAAGAAAAATGCCCTTCTTCTCCCCATGATAAATTCCCTACCATCGCTATTTGTTCATCCCTTTGCTGCATTTCACGCAGCCGTATCCCCTTAAAATAGGTGGTATACGCTATGTTCTTTTTATCTTCCCTTCTCGGGCATTATTTATTTCCCGGAAATTTTTCCCCTTTCCCTTTTTTCGTCATTACCCCCACCGATTTGTTACTTTGGGGATTTTAATTTCCCCCATTTCCTTGGGGAGGGTCTCACTGTGATTCCCGTGGAATTCCCGGTTTGAGGCCCTTTTTTTGCCACCCCCCCCTCCTGTTTTAAATACAGGTTTCTCACCCCCCAAATTTTTATCTCGGCTATATCTCTTTGCATCGATCTCTCAGTTTGCTCTTCCTCCCCCGCATTAGACTTTACTTGGTTGTTTTTCCCGGGCTTACAGACCAGTGATCATTTCCCAATCAAATTTTTACTTCCCCTTCATATTCGCCCCCCCTTTCGAAACCCCCCCCCTGGCAAATTTTTAAAGGGCAAATTGGAAAAACCTTTTTCTCACAACCCGACTGTTTTTTAAAGAGGTTCCTTCTTTGTCCTCCATCGATGAGCTTTTCACCTCTTCTCGTCCTCCGTTTTTAAACCCCAGCTTTCATTTATACCCCCAAATTCGGGAGGCATTCCCAATAATGCGTGCCTTGGTTGGGCTCCTGCTTGTGCTCGTGCAGTACGTTTGAAACGCGGGGGCCCGGGGAGGACCGGTTTCTATAGAAACCCCAGAAAGGGTTTCCCGATTTTTTAAAAAGAAAGCGTGCGAAACGCCGGCCCTGTCATCCGGACGCTAAACGCATTGTGGCGAGATTAAAGTCTCCAAAAATACCTTTTGCTTCCCCTATGAGTGCAGTCTGGAAAAAAAAATACGAAAAATGGTGGTAAATTTTTCCCGCCCCGGCCCCTCCTGTTTTGCGGGTTGCGGTGGGTTTTTATAGCAAAACCCCCAGATGTTGCCAATGAAAAGGCAATCATCTGGTCCGTATTTCTCAGGGATCCATCTATGCCCCCCATTTCTTTCCTCAAAGTTTTGCCAGGGGAGTTAAACCCCTTGGACTTTTCCTTTTTAGAGAAGAACAGTATAATGTCTTGGTTTTTCACTTCAAAAAACTTGGGGGCAAAAAAAACCCCGCTTGTCGATTTTCGGCCCCCCTTGGGCCGGGCGACTTCCCTATTGTATGCTACAACCTTTAACAGTCAAACCCTTGCAGTCCTATTACACCTTTACAATCTTATTTGGTCCAAAGGGGGTTCTTCCCCAGCTGTGGAAAAACCGCCATTGTTCCCCTTTCCGCAAACCCGGACTGGGGCATGAAACCTCCCACTTTCGTCCATTGCCCCCTTTCCCCGTCAGTTTTTCAAAGTAATGGAAAAGTCTAGTAAATTTGACGTTTTTGTGGAAATTTTGAGACAAACAAAAGGGCTCCCACTCGTCAATATGGCTTTTTTAAGGGGGCGTTTAAACCCTGCCCTTTACTGCGCTTGGTTTCGTATTTTGTAAAGCCTTTGCGAAAAAACCCCTCAGTTATTTCCATATTTTTTGACCCTTGGGGAAAGGGATTTTGACACAAATTGGGAGGTATAAAATTTTAAACCCAAACCCCCTCCTTAGGCCTTCGGGGGCAATCTACCATCTTCCTTAACCCTTTTTTAAAGGGAAAAAATTTCCGTTTTTGGGGGTTTAAAAATGTGCTCTCCCCGGACTTTTTCCAAGCTTTAAGGGTTTTCCCCCGGGATGTGTTTGAGCACAACTTTTTTTCCCCCTTGCTATTAATTTTTTTGGCCTTTGTCTTCCCTCAAATATTTGGTCTTTACTCTATGGTTTATTGGGCTTTTTTATTGCCTGTTTCAGGGGGCTGAATGCACCTCCCTTTCAGTTTCTTCCAGATGCGTTTGACCCGGGTTTTAAAATTTGGGGAACCCACACATGGGGGGTTTTAAATTTTTCCCGCCTAAAAACCCCCCAAAATCACTTTCACTAGCGGGTCTGTATCTCTGATCATCCTTTGTACCCCTATGGCTCCGTTTCCCTGAACCCTTTATACAGTCAAGTTTTTGGGGGCCCCCTCTTTGATCGTTTTGGGTTTTCCCGGGGAAAACCCCCATTTCCTCTCTGAAGGGAAATTTTTCACAGCCGGGGAACCTTTTTTAAAAAACCCTGCTATCTTTCTTTGGGGGGTGATGTCGAAAACCCCCCTTCACCTACTTCCACCCTTATTTTTCGAAAAATTGTTATGGTGACCAGATCTATTCAGCGGCTCTCCGGGGTTTTCCCATCTTTTGCCCTTTAACCCCCTTTTATCACCCAAAGGGTTTTCGTTTATGCCTTGGTGCTTTTCGCTCTTTCCCTGGGCGAAAGCCTCTATGCAGAAGCGAAAGTTCCATCCTTATCCCATCGCCCCTGTGCCCCTTGCCCCGCGGGACTTTGTCGCTCCATGATCTCCCCCCCCCCAATCCTTCCATTTATAGAATGGTCCCTTTATATTTGTAGACATTCTTTATTTGGGTTTGGCCCCCCCCTGCTTTTCTCCGTCCCTTCTCTCTTCGCCTTCATTCGCTCTTGTTTCTCTTCAACTACCACCTTTTTTGTAAAATGTAGCATCTCACTTTTCCCTACCCCCCTGGGGGGGGTCCCCCTTTTCGGGGTTTTTCTTTCTCCCCCCCTTTTCTCGAAAACCCCAAATGGGGCTACGGGCGCTTCCCCCTCTCTTTTTCTTTAAACCCCTTTCACTCCCCTTTTTTTGCCAATTTTTGTTTTTTACTCGATTTTCTAAGGGCTTCTGACGGGTTTGGTTTAACGCAGCAAATGTTTCCGGGGCGCGTGTACAAGGGATTTTTCTATCTTCGCTAGTATTTTTACTGCTGAATTAAGCAAACCTTCAGCAAATTATCCGTTTTTTGCAAATTTTGCCTGGTTATCATTTGTGGTTGTTCAGACTCCCCTTTGTTTCTTTACGGCTATACAAAAATTTGATACACCTCAACCCCTTTTTCCCCGTATCCAATTTGGTTTGCCGCATCTTTACTAAGCATAAAAAAATATTGTTTTTTGTTGGGTCCCTGGTTTGTTGACGTTTCAGGGCAATGAACGGCAGGGCACTGCCCGCGCGGCAGCAGTACATGACCTACCAGTTTCTTACAGAGGTATTCTCCCTGTCGGACTATTTTTGTAATATCTTCCCACCCTTTAACCCGTTGGGAACAAGTTTTGGTTTTTTCTTGCTCCCGGGAACAAACTTCAGTTTATTTTAAACCCGGGAAAAGGTTTTCTGGCCGTTTTTTTAAACACCAGTGTCGAGGTTTGGGGGGACTTCTCCTTCCCCTCCTTTGCAAATTTGGGCCCTACTGTCTTTCTTGGATATTCCATGGAGAGGCGGGGTTTTTGCTTTTCCTTTTTTTCTGTGAGAATTTCCCCAAACTAAATTTTCCCGTTTACCCCCATTCTGTTGGACTGGGCCCCCTTTATCAAAGAGGACGAAATTTAACCCCGTCGTGTCTTTGCCCCCTGGGTCTCTCTTTTCCCTTTCCCCTTTTCGCGATGGACCCACCTTTCTTTCCGGGGCTCTCTTTTTGGGTTTTTGGGCAACGGGGCTTTCTTAAAATTAAAAAATTTTTGATACTTTCAGCCCTTTCTACTTGTATCTCTTGCTTAACCTCTACCCCCGTACTATCCCCTGCCCCGCTGTTTTCTGTAACCTGCTGATCATCCCCCCTCCCTCCTGCCATCCAATTCCCTTGCTTCCTTCCCTACCCTGCAGCGCTGTATAGCCCTTGTGGCTTAGCGCTTCTTTTTGATTATAATAATAATAATCTGAATTGGTAATTATACAAGTTGCAATTGTTTATTTTTTTTTTCTTTTTGGCGATTGCACAACGGATATTTAAGCGACAATGAAGCCAGTTTTCTGGCCAATTTTTAAGGAATCGCTAGACAATGGCTTCTTACAGGTGGTGTCCCGTCATAGTAAATTTAGCATAATTTTTATAGTAGAATATTATATAAGATGTCTGGGGTTTTGAGACACCGCGGGTTCAATCCCGCCCGTGGTTTTTTTTTTTTTTTTTTTCCCCGTGGTATGGTTTGTTTGCAATCGTGTCATTACGATTTCGTGAGTCAGATTATCATACATAACAGCATGTGTAGAGAACCTAGGATAACCCAAAAAAAGTAAAGTGACCCACTCATTTCCATTGGGGTCCTTCTTTATAGTCCTTTTATAGTTCAGTCTAGATGAATCACAATCTTGCAGGATTGACTGCTGATACCCGTTTCATCGCTGAATGCACAGGCTAAGAACTTGTGCCGCTGCTCATAACTGAACCCAACCCAATGTAAACATTTTAAGGTATACACCACCCACAGGATATATACACCAAGTTGTATACATCTTCGTGTATATCCACTGCAAGTTGGCTAATCTCTAGTACAGTGGTTCCCAAACTTTTTCAGCTTGTTACCCAATTTAACATGCCACATAAAGTATGTTACCCCTTTCACAAAATGTTGTTATTGATATATATGGCTAAACGTGAACGTATACAGCCTCGCATACTCTGCTAATCCTAGCAAAACCATTGAAAACGTAAGAACCACAATACGTTATATATAAAATTAATAATAGCTACAAATTCCCCAGTAACAGTGGGTAAATAACTATATACTGCACAGGGCCCGGTGGCCCCGGTGGCTAAAGCTCCCGCTTCACACATGGAGGGCCCCCGGGGTTTGATTCCCGGCGGGTGGAAACATTTCGATACGTTTCCTTACACTGTTGTCCTGTTCACCTAGCAGCAAATAGTACCTGGGTGTTAGTCGACTGGTGTGGGTTTGCATCCTGGGGGACAAGATTAAGGACCCCAATGGAAATAAGTTTTGTCCCCGATGACGCATGACTTTCTTGGGTTATCCTGGGTGGCTAACCCCCCGGGGTTAAAAATCCGAACGAAATCTTATCTTATCTTATCTTACACATACATACCAGCTTATGTCTACTCGGCTGATGCTCACAGATAAACTGACAGGGGGTGAAATAGAGGCAGCCTCAGGAATGAGTGACGAGTACTGGACAGGTCGATCTGGGCTACTGAGTGACTTTTGTCCCGAAGCATACTTGTCAAAATACTTTTGGGTTTCCACACACTTAGCATATATTTCTTCTTTTCTAATACTGTATATTAGTTTTTGATGTTTTTTTGTTATTTGGTTTAACTTTATTACTTACTTATAATAGGTTTTACTTACAACTTTATATACTAAGACAAAGTTAACAATAATCCTCATACCGGGTACCGCATCGTTTTCTTGATTTTCAGAATTCATAACTTTTTTCTGTCACCCCTCCATTACCCCCCAAAAATGGTCAAATTACCCCCAGGGGGTAATTTACCCCCAGTTTGGGAACCACTGCTCTAGTAGCTTAAGGCCCCTCAGGGAAGGTTCCTTGATGTTGGTGAGGGGCTCTGGATTTAGGCCTCTTCAAGGGGGGCTCCTTGGCGTGGTGAAGAGGCTCTTGGTCTGAGGAATTAGACCTGTCGGTCTACTTCCTCAGACCGAACCTAATTACCCCCCAATCCCCCATTCCCTATCCCATCCTCCCCATCCTTCCCTTTTTCCTTTCCTCCTCCTCCTCCCCCCCCCTCCCTTTTGCCCTTCCTTTTTGGCCTTTGGTTTTTTTTTTTTCCCCACAGGCACGCTAGTTCCTAGGTAGGGGAGAGGGTACCGGGGTCCATCCCATTCCGTTGAGGTTCTTGGCGGTGGCGTAGTTTGCCGTGGAATCTGGATTGCCTGGGGATGTCCTGATCCCTCTCCGGTATCCCGGAGGGTGGCTTTGGGTGTGTCTCGGGCGACTGGTGTATCTCTGGAAGCCACCTTTTGGATTCCGGGGGTGGTGGCCGAAGGAGGTATGCTTTGTGGCGGATTTCCAGCCGCCCTCTCTTTTGTCCACCGAGGTAGCTCGGCAGATGTGAGGTTGCTATCCCGGATTGCCAGTTTACTGGCATGATGGGTAGGGTATGGCACGGGTTCCATGCTGCATCTGCGCTACTTGCGGTGCTGAGGTCCTTTTGGGCGCGGAGGGAGATTTCTGGCCCTTTCATTCCTCCTAGGAACTATCCCTCCCCGGTCCCCCCTTTTTTATTCTTTTTTTTATTTCTATTTTCTTTTTTTTTTCTTAAAAACAAAAAGAAAGAAGTAACCTAACCATGGCAGCCCTAGTCCATGAACCTGCTACCCCCGGGCCCCTTCTTGATACCGCACCCCGTTCTGACCCCGCCCTGTCTTTGGACCACTCTTCGGACACTCCTCATGCCTCTGTACCTCTTGCTGGTGCTGTTTCCTCACCCGCTTCAGGTACTGAGGCCTCGACTGACTCCTTCGATTTATCTGACCTTCGCTCTCCTCTGACTATGCTTCCGGCCTCTCCCTCTACGGTGCGGCAATTTTCGAATCGCCGGCCTGTTCCACGTCAGACCAACTCTGGTCCCACGCCTAAATGCCAACGACAATTACCTGCTGATGATACTTCTCCACCTTCTCGTTCTTCTCAGAAAAGATCGACACGTCCTTCACTACCTTTCCACGCTCAGTTTCAGACTGCACAAGTTTAGTTTAATATGTTTATTATGCACCCCATACCCATCCTGTGGGCGGTAGTCAAAAGATTAGAGGTACATAATTGGTCCAGGGACTGGACTCCAAAGTTTTGATAGCTGAGCAAGTTACAGAGGTAATGAACTCACAATTTACAAAGGTAATGAACTCCAGGTAGGTCTGGTCACAATCATGACAAGTTACAAAGGTATTTACAGATTACAGAGGTATGTAATGGGTCCAGGGACTGGGCCCCCAAAGTTTTGATAGCTGAACTAGGTACAAAGGTAATGAGCTCACAAGTTACAAAGGTACTGAATTCTGTAGAATGGTTACTTACGTTTATACATGGCTACAATCATGAACAAATTATAGAGTAATGAACAATTCACACTTCCACACCCGGTCACAACTGTAATGAGTTATTGGTGCAAATATTGATTGTCGAGTCGCACGCGCACTCGCGCGCGCGCACACACACACACACACACCACACACACACACACACACACACACACACACACACACACACACACACACACACACACACACACACACACACACACCCCACACACACACCCCACACACACACCACACATACACACGCGTGTGCTGCGACGCACACACACACACACATACACACACTTTAGTTTAATATCTTTATTATGCACCCCATACCCATCCTGTGGGCGATGGCTAAATTCTTCACTTTACGACCGACTTCCTCTACTGCCTATCTTTCTGACCACAGTATTGGCAAGGCACTCCTACGCCATGTTGGTAAAGATATTTCTTTTCATGCTCTTAAGAGCGGTACGCGCATCGTCACCGTACAGAATGCTACCCAGGCTTATGAGCTTTCTCGTCTTTCCCATATCGATACTGTTCCTGTAACTATTGAAAAGCATCATTCCCTCAATTCTTGTAGTGGTACGTCATTCTGCCCCATACCGTGGCTTAGCGCTTCTTTTTGATTATAATAATAATCTGCCCCATACCATAGTTCAACAAAATTTCCAGACATGTGGCACTGACATTCTTGAACAACTGGAACTCCAAGATCTCCCAATCCTCAAGGTAGACACTTACGTTCTTCCTGCCCGCGGGCAGAGACGATACCCTAGCAATGTGGCTCGTTAACTTTTGACAGCCGTGAACTCCCATCCTCAGTTTATGTAGCAGGACATCGGCTACAAGTTCGAAAGGTGATGCCTACACCGCAACAGTGTAGAAATTGCTGGCGATTTGGCCATCCAGCGAAATATTGCAGATCTATCGCCGAATGCCCAGTCTGTGGTACCGATGACCATTCTAATATGTCTTGCAATCGACCTCCCTCTTGCCTTAATTGTCATGAGGCTCACCCTTCGTACTCTCGCCGTTGTCAAGTCTACTTAAACGAGCGGGAAATCCGTTACTCAGAGGCAGAAGGTCTCCTTTGCCCTGGCAGTTTTTAGTCCCCCCAAAAAAAACCCCCCAAAAACCCCCCCAAAAACCCCCCCCCCAAAAAAACCAAAAAAAAAAACCCCCCCAATTTTTAAAAAAAAACCCCCCCCAAAAAAAACCCCGGGGTTTTTTTTTTGGGCCCCCCTTCCCACCGGGGGGTTTTTTTTCCTTTCGAAAAACCCCCCCATTTTTTCCCAAAGGGCAAAACCTCCCCTTTTTAAATTTTCCCCATTTTTTTGGGGACCCCTTCCCCTTTTTTTTTTTTGGGGTTTTTTTTTCCCCAATTTTGGCCCCCTTTTAAAAAACCCCCCCTTTTTGTTTTTGGGGCCCCTTTTTCCCGGGGTTTTTTTTTTTTTTTTTAAAAATTTTGGCCCCCCTTTTTTTAAAATTTAAAAAGGGGCCCCTTTTTTTTAAAAAATTAAAAATTTTTCCCCCCCCAAAAGGGCCCCCTTTTTTCCCCCCCGGGGGGGAAAAAAATTTTTTTTTTTTCCCCCACCTTAACCCCCCTTCCCTTTTTAAAAATTTTTTTTTTTTTTTCCCCCCCCCCAAAATTTTTAAAAAAAATTTTTTTGGGGGGCCCCCCCCTTTTTGTTTTTTTGGGGGAAATTTTCCCCTTTAACAAAAAACCCCCCCTCCCCCCCCCTTTTTTTTTTTTTCCCCCCCCAAAAACCCCCAAAAAAACCCCCTTTTTTTTTAAATTTTTGGGGGGGCCCCTTTTTCAGGGCCCCCTTTTTTCCCCCCCCAAAAAAATTTACCGGGTTTTTTACCTTTTTTTTTCCCCCCCCCCTTTGGAAACCTTTCCCCCCCCCTTTTTTTCCCCTTTCCCTTTTTTTTTCCCCGGGGTTTTTTCCCCCTTTATTTTTTTTTTTTTTTTTTTTTCCCCCCCCCCCCTTTTTCCTCCCCCCCCTTTTTTTCCCTTTTTTTTTTCCCCCAAACCCCCCCCCCCCTTTTTTTTTTTTTTCCCCCCCCCCCCGGGGCCCCCCCTTTTCCGGTTCTGTTTTTTTTTCCCCCCCGGTTTTTTTTTCCCCCAATTTTTTTTTTTCCCCCCCCCAATTTTCCCCTTTCCCCCCCCCGGGCTTTTTTCCCCTTTTTTTTGGGGGGGGAAAAAATTTTGGTTTTACTTTTTCCCCTTAATTTTTTTTTTTCCCCTTTTTTTTTTGGGAAACCGGGTTTTTTGGGGCCCCCCCTTTTTTTTTCCCCCCCTTTTTTTTAAACCCCAAACCCCCCAAAAAACCCCTTTTTTCGCTTTTTTTTTAAAAAAAAAATTTTTTTTTTTTTTCCCCTTTTTAAAAAAAAAAGGGGGGGCCCCTTTCCATTAAAAATTCCTTTTAAGGGAAAATTTTTTTGGGGAAATTTTTGGCTTTTTTAATTTTTTCCCGGGGGGGAAAAAAAAAAAAACCCCCCCTTTTTTTAAAACCCGGTTTTTTTTTTTTCCCTTTTTTTTTTGGGCCGGGGGGGGTTTTCTTTTCCCCTTTTTTAATTTTTTTTTTGGGGAATTTTTTAAAAACCCCCCCCCCGGGGAAAAACCATTTGAAAATTTTTTCCCCCCCAAATTTTCCCCCTTTTTTCCCCTTTTCCCCCCCCTTTTTTTTTTTCCCCCTTTTTAAACCCCCTTTTTTTTTTTTAAAAAGGGGTTTTTTCCCCCCCCAATTTTAAAAAAAAAAATTTTTGTCCCCCCTTTCCCCCCCCCCCCCCCCCGGTTTTTTTCCCCTTTGGGCCCCCCCCCCCGGGTTTTTTCCCTTCCTTCCCCCCCCCCCTTTTTTTTTTTTTTTAAAAAAAAGGGTTTTTGGGGTTTTTTTGGGGGCCCCCCCAAAAAATTTTTTTTAAAAAACCCCCCCCCCCGGGTTTTTTAAAAATTTTTTTTTTCCCTTTTTTTAAAAAAATTTTTTTTAAAAAAAAAGGGCGGTTTTAAAAATTCCCCCTTTTTTTTTTAAAAAAATTTACTTTAAAAAAAAAAAGGGGGAAAAAAAAAAAAAGGGCCCCCCCACCCCCCCAAAGGTGGGCCCCCGGGGTTTTAAGGGGCCCAAAAAACCTTTTTTTTTTAAAAATTCCCCTTTTCCAAAAGGGGGGGGGGTTTTGGGGGTTTTTTTTAAATTTTTGGGGGCCCCCCTTTTTTTTTCCCCAAAATTTTTTTTTTTGGGGGGTTTTGGGGGTTTTTCCCAAAAAATTTTGGGTTTTTTTAAAAAAAAAACCCCCCCCCGGGACCCCCCAAAGGGGGAAAAAAGGGGGGTTTAATTTGGGGGAAATTGGATTTTTTTGGCCCCCCGGGGGGGCCCCCCCAAAAATTTTTTCAAAAAACCGGGCCCCCCCCTTTTTTCCCCTTTTTTGGTTTTCCCCACCCCAAAAAGGGGGTTTTTCCCCCCCCCAAAAGGGGTTTTCCCCCCCCTTGCCCCCCCCCCCGGGTTTAAATTTTTAAAAAAAGGGTTTTTTTTTTAAAAAAAACCCCCGAAATTTTTTTTAAAAAATTTTTTTAAAAATTTTGGGGGGGGGAAAAACCCTTTTTCTAGATCCCCCCCAAAAAAGGGGGCCCCCTTGGGGGCCCCTTTTTTTTGGGGGTTTTTTAAAATTTTTGTGTAGATCATTTTTTTGGGGTTCAGAGCTTCCGTCGTTTGTCTTTTTTATTGGTTTATATGGTTTTTATAAGATCGACGGCCCCGGTGACCAAAAATGGTAAAAAATTTTCCCGTTAAAAATCGTACCAATTAAACCCTTTAATGCTTGGTGAACAGGGAAAAAGGTTGGGAAAAAGACTTGCCCTTGCTTTAAAATTTTTGGCCCCCCAAAGGGGAAATCTCCCTTTATGTAGTGGGGGGGCTTCCCCAAACCTTGGTTAAATTTAAAATTTTTCCTTCCCCCTTCCTTAGTCGCTGTATAGCCCCTTTTGGTTTAGTGCTTCTTTTTTTTTATAATAATCCCTTTCCCTTTGTCGAGCCAGATTACCCCTTTTCCCGGGTTTGGGCCGAAAATTTCCCTTTAAAATTAATGCATACCCGGGGGATTCTTCAAGGGGGGGATGGGGGGAGTGCCCTTTAGCTGGGCGATCCAAGGGAAATTTGGGGCTAATTCCTCTTCGCGGATAGGTTTCACTGTCTTCCCAATTTCCCCGGGCTCTACGTTCTTTGCGCTCGGCTTCCCGTGGTGCGAGGGTTTGTAGCTAAAAACCCCATCCCAAATTTTAGGCCCAAAATTTTTAATGATTTTTCCCTTTTAAAGAATTTTTAATGTTTTAAAATCGTTTACGATGGGTTGCAGGGCGAATGTGCGGGTTTCAGCCTCGTGCCCCGGGTGGTTTTAGTGCTGGAAAACTTGGGATGTTTCGAGGTTTGTGCTCGGGGGGCCCGGGGGCCGCTTTTGTGAGAACACCCCCCCCCTGAGGACACTCCCACAAAAACCCCACATTATGGTTTTCCTTTTGGCCAGTACCCGGTGTGTTCCCCACCCCCACTGATATGGGTGTAAATGACAATCTTTATTTATCTTGTCCTTTATTTAAATTTTTACAAAACCCTTAAAAAAAACCCCATTGAACCCACGTAAGGGACAGACTAAAGAAAGCCTTGTCCCCCTGATAACTCCTTACATTGTTACCATTTTGTTTTAAAAAGGTTTTCTTATTTTTTTCTTGGGTTTTATTTTGGAAAAAGGGAATCCTTTTTAACCCTTTGGGGTCGGGACAGCCCGGCTTCCAAAAACTTGTAAATTGCCTTTGTACTTCCGCACGACCCTAGAAATTTTGGAAAATAAGTTCCCATTCCCCCGTGAGATCTGGAGAAGCTTAATTTCTTGTTTGTTTTAAAAGGGGTTTTTAAAGGAGTGGGTTTAAACAAACCCCCTCCCGGTGTATGATGGTATACGGGGCTCTTTAAAAACCAGAAGGAAGGGGGGCCCAAACTTTTGGGTTTTAAAAACCCCAAAAATGAATAAACATTTGGGGGACCCCACTTTGTTAATGAAATATATTAAACCACAGGGCGGGTATGTGGTTCTTGTAACCCCCCCAAAACCCCTTTAAAAATTTTAAAAAACCAAAAAAAAAAAAAAATTTTGCTCCCAAAAACCAAAATAAATGTGGGGAAACCCCAAATTTATTCTCCGGGCTCACATAATAACCCGGTTAAAGTTCCCCCCGGTATAAAAAACCCGATAAACTTTTTAAAAAAAAGGGGGAAATAGAAAAGGAGGGCCCCAGGAAAATGAGTTAAGGTTATTAATTCGAAATTGGGGGACGAGGCCGGGGGTTTTAAGCATACGAAAAAACTTTTGGGGTTTAAAACCTTACAATATTTTTCCTTTTTAATCTGGGAATTTGGTTTTTGGTGTTTTGGGAATTTTGGTTTCAAAATTTATTACTTTTTTAAAATAGGTTTATTTAGATTTATTACTAAGAACCCAAAAGTTTCCCCAATAATTTTCATTGGGTGTAGGGGGCCATTTTTTCTTTGGATTTTAGAATTATAAACTTTTTCGTACCCTTTTCCTTTCCCCATAAAAAACCAAAGGTTAAATTTCCCCCAGGGGTTTTTTTTACCCCCAGTTTTTTGGGAAAACCCCCGGTAAGGGAACGAACTTTTGGGTTTTTCCGACAAGGAAATTGGGGGGGAAAAACATTTTGGGGGGATTAAAATGCCGGGTTTGGGGCGTATAGTGGTTTGGGGGTTTGGGGGAAATTCCAACCCCCCAAACCCCGCAAGGTTAAAAGGTGGGAACAGGGGCCCAAAAAACAAGGGGGTTTTTAAATTCCCGGAAAGTCCCAAGGGGACCCCAGGGAGGTAGGCCTTTCTTTAATTTTGTTCCACCCTCCTTAAACAACAAGGGGGTTTGGCCCCATGGGGGGTGGGGAAATTTTAAAATCACCCACCTTTTTGGAATAAAACTTTGAAAAAAAAAAGGGTTTTTTGGGGGGAGGAAAGCCGGGCTTTTTAATAGGTAAAGGGGGGGTTTTTGGGAAATTTTTAAAAAAAGGGAAAAGGAGGGGCCCGGGGAACCAAAGGGAAAAAATTAGGAATAAATTACAAATATTGGGGAATTTTTAAGGGGGGGAAAATTAAGGAATTTTTAATTTCCTAAATTCTCCCAAAAAGGGTTTTAAAATTAAAATAAATTTTTAAAGGGGGGGGGAAAGGGAAAAAAAACCCCGGGCAGTTTAAAAAACCCGGTGCGGGTTTCTAGGGTAAAGGAGGCAAAAAAAGGTTTTTCCCAAAACTTTACCTTTTTTTAAACCAACCAAGGAAAGGGGGCAAAATTTACTTTTTGGAGGGGCATCAACTATACCGGCGCGCCTCTGGAAATGACAGGGGATAGTGAGTAATCTGGAGTCTACCTGGAGGGCATTCCGGGGATCAACGCCCCCGCAGCCCGGTCCACGACCAGGCCTCCCGGTGGATCAGGGCCTGATCAACGAGGCTGTTACTGCTGGCCGCACGTAGTCCAACGTACGAGCCACAGCCCGGCTGATCCGGCACTTACTTTAAGTATCTGTTCAGCTCCCTCTTGAAGACAACCAAGGGTCGATTGGTAATACCCCTTATGGCTGGTGGGAGGCTGTTGAACAGTCTTGGGCCCCGGACACTTATTGTGTAGGTGAAAATTTTTCTTCTTTATTGGGGTCACCTTATCTCGGTGGGAGACTGCCGGTCCTTGTATAAGTAGGCGCCCTATTCGCATTATGTGGGTATTTAAATGATAAGGGATATGATGGGTCCAGGAACTGCACCTAACATTTTAGGTAAGCAAGTTAAAGTAGTAATAAACTGCTTACAAAATATATGAATTATAAGTTGATTACATTATTAGTGAATTTAATCATATTAACATTACGACGAAGTGTACTCAACACACATTAATGGTTGTAATTACAACTATAATTTTTAAAGGGGTGGACTGGTAAGCCAGCGGAAGACCTCGGTCAGATGACCAAAAGCTCCAGCTGCGGGTCATCATATGACTAACACTCGCGTCAGGAAACACTTGTCCTGTTTCCTGACAAACTTTACCTAATCTAACCTGTATTCTACATACAGTATGAGAGAGGCACACAGTTCTCAGGCACTGAATACACATGTTGGCTTGACGAAATCACACATGATTGTTATGAGATATGTTCAGTTGGCTAAATTAGGGTAGTTTAGAACTTTTGTATAAGGAAAAAGAGGGTGAGCAGGGAAAGAGGAGAGGGTGTGTGAATTAAGTGGTGTGTCGGCTGGTTGTTGAGAGGGTGTGAAAGATGATGGATAGGGTGTGGGAGTGGGTGTGAGGGATTATAGTTGAGGGTGTGGGAGTAGATGGGTTTGAAGGATGGTAATTAAGGGTGTGGGATAGTTGAGGGTGTGGGAGTGAATGTGAAGGTTGATGATTGAGGGTGTGTTAAAGATTGGGTGTGGAAGTATGATGGCTGAGGGTGTGAGTGTGAAGGATGAAGGTTTAAGGTGTGGGAGTGAGTGGGTGTGAAGGGTGGTGGTTGACGGGGTGGGGGGATGGGGGGTGACTAAGCTAGCGTGACTGTTGTTCTCATCCCAGTGGTGACGTCAGCTCATTATGTTCACACATTGCTTTCTTTGATAACTGCTATTTTGGTATAACGTCTTTTTTTTTTTTTACATTTAAGTGCTTCATCTCTATTATGTAAAACCTAACTTTTAAATGGATGACTGTTAAATAACTGAGATGTAGCCAGTATCAACCTTAATTCAGGACTCATATTGATACTTGATATAGTGTGTGTGTGTGTGTGTGTGTGTGTGTGTGTGTGTGTGTGTGGTGTGTGTGTGTGTGGAGGGAAGGAGCAGAGCATGTGACCTAATAAGCCAACAGACTCCCACTGTTTGTTGATGTTAATGTAAACTGTTAACTCGCTTCACATTTCTGGAGTCTTTCACTCTGCCAGCATCTTTCCCCTCTTTCTCTGCCAACATCTATTCTCTGTCAGCATCCTTTACCTTTTCTCAGTCAGCATCCTTCCCCTTTTCCTCTACAAGTGATAGTGCCTTTGGCTCTCATCCGAAGGACCTGGGTTCAGTCTTGGCACATGTAATGTTGAGCATGTTCCCTGATGTCTGTTGCTAATGTTCATCCACAGTAGGTACGTACCTGGGTGTTAGCTGACAGTTGAGTCTCGTCTTGGGAAAGAGACCCAAAGGACTCCAATGGAAATAAGCCAGATGTAGTGGCTTTCTTGGGTTACTAATCCTCCAGGTTAATAATCCAAAAAAATTCTTCATCCTTATCCTCTGCCTCTGTCAGCATCCACTTGATTTCCATAAGAATAAATGAACTGCAGAAGGCCTAGTGACCTAAGCGTTCTACAAGCGTTTTACAACTTATACTCTAAGTATATATTATTATTATAATCAAAAAGAAGCGCTAAGCCACAAGGGCTATACAGCGCTTTGAAGTATATAGTTTTGCAACTTATGCTTGAACTTCCTTAGTGCATGTGTATCAAGGTACGGTACCGTAATGTATTTCACAGTTGCAATGTTATTTTCTAAACTGCTAGCACTTTACTCCATCATTTCTTGTTCTCTCAACCTCATATGAAGTCATTGGTACCACAGTTACAGTGTTTTCTTCATCACTAATCTTACCTACTATGTTTGCCTGCTAACAAATGGCAAAAGACATGCCAGTTAGGAGCGTGAGGTTGAGCTGTGGTAAGATAGCCCCAGCTGCTGTGCTCTTTTCCTTCCTCACGTGGAACAGTGAAGTCTTGTATCCTCCCACCCTTACACACCACACTGGTTGTGAGTAGGGGGAGAGGTGGGCGAGGGATTGAGGAAGTTGATGGGAGGGATTAGAAGTGGGTAGTGAAGATTTGATGGGTTATTTGATTTAATGGCATCACAGGTTAGGTTAGGTAAGGTTTGTCAGGAAACAGGACAAGTGTTTCCTGATGCTGGTTTTAACCATATGATGTCCCGCAGCTGGAGCTTTTGGTCATCAGACCGAGGCCTTCCACTGGTTTACTGATCCACCCCTTTAAAAGTTATGGTTATAATGGCATCAAGTTCAGTTCACAACAAACTTTAAAAATATAGGCAAGTCTACATCTGCTGTCTTGTTCACCTAGCAGTAAATAGGTACCTAGGTTTTAATCAGCAACCATAAGTTACATTCTCGAAAAAAAGAACCATAGATCCTTAAGAAAACCCCACTGCTGGTAATACTCTGG